>JAOUZG010031391.1:1145422-1230053 GCA_026289955.1 Argiope argentata
TTGACAAAGATAAGTCAACAATAATGTCCTTATTTATTTACTTGCTCCCACAGTTAACCCAGAGAATGTAAAATGTTAATAAGCTGTTGGAATTGACAGAGATAGGTTAATGATATTGTCCTTATTTATTTACTTGTCCATAATGCTAATAAGAGTTTGTAAAATACTAATTAGCTGTTGGAATTTTAAACACGAATATAAAATAGCAGTATTTTGTAGAGAATATTCTTGAAACATTGTTAAGTAATTTTCAACCTTTGCTTTTAGATTCTCTTTTCATCTCTTTCAGAAAAGCAGTTCGGGCCACACTTGTATTGGTACCACTCTTTGGACTCCACTTCTGCATCATCATCTACAGACCACCGCAGTCGACGCGATGCGACTTGCTCACAGCGTACACCTACTTCAGCCACGCGATGGACGGACTCCAGGTAGATATGAAATGCTAAATAGGATAAACAGTACAAAGTAAACGTCCGAAAAATATCAAACAACTGTAAAAATTCTGCAAAACAAACACTATGAAGTAAGGAAACAAAATAACGTTAACTAAATGCACTAAAGCTGTTTCTGCTGAAAAATAATGTAAGACTCTTTGATTGGCCGTAATGTTTCATATTAATAGAATTTCCTGATAAATTATAAATTGAACGGTGGACTGTTTTAAAATCTGCAAATTATCACAAGACATATGATATACACAATCTTTATCTAATACCAAATGATAAAAACATCAAAAAATGTTTTGAAAACCCTGTTATACTATTTTTAAGGGACATTTTCTCATTAAACAATCGTTAATGAAGTACATAACGACATATATCGGATTCTGAGTTGAACAAGAGTATGAGATAAAGTTTTATATGCCATATTAGTAATAAATGACGTAGAATAAACACTATCATTCGTTATTATTAATTCATTTACAAACTTTTCTGATATTAACATTTTTCAGATATTCTGCATTTTTACGAATTTTTCTAATCCCATAGGTAATATATATAGCCATAGAGTGCTTCCGCCTTTACATTGGGGTAAGATGAAATCTCGAATTGCCTTTTTAAAACTATTAATCTGATGTGGTAACATGATAGTTCTTACGTCACCATCATATTGTTAAAAAACATGAGATCGCACATTCTTGTCTTTCCACACTAGAAATATATCTTACTATTGCTTAAAGTGTGATGCTTCAGAAAGAATTATAAAAACAAAAGTGGTGCGTTCAGCTTTTATATAAATATATTAATTAATAAATGATGATTAATATATTTATATAAAAAATATATGTAATTATATTTGTGTAAGAATACTATTATTATTCTATAAGATAAAACGCAAGAATTCTATTCCTAAAATTATTGAGTAACAATTGTAAAAATGCACATACTTGTTCAAATCTGTACACGCATTAATATAATTCCACTAAACTTTTACGGTTTTCAAAAAAAGAAACTCGTCATATTTCATGTTTTCAAGAAGGCCATTTTGCAATAGATTTTTCATTCACGTTCTGAGTTCTGGAGTCCTTTTCCTTTCTGTTTTGTAGTACTTAAAAGAATTATGGTTACTGTTCTACGTCTTGGAATATGGAATTTTACCGAAATGGAACAATAAAGTAATTGCTGTTCTTTTGGGAAAATATTTGAAAACAAAAAATTAAAGAGAGATATTGGACTGTTTATGTCTTGGAATAGGATTGGTGACATTCTTTGAGACAAAGAATTCAGAGCTTGGAATTCAAGCGCATAACATTAATAAAATTCTTTCCGTAAATAAATACCTTACGTCGTAAAGCTCAGAATATCTACCAACCTATAGATGAATAGAGAATTTCGAATATTTTCCTGTCTGAAACCCACACAGCTGCTTGAAAATCTATTTACGACGGATCATGTAATAAATAAAAAGAAAGTTATTAAATACCATTGTAGGATTTTATTTACAGAAATTCTTTTTCGACAATATTTTCATGTACTATATGTATTATTTTGATATTCTAGGATTGATTATGAATTATTTTATTGTATGTCCGTATTATTTTAATATAAACAAAATATATGACAGTAGTATACTAAAATATATGTATATGTAGACAAAAATGAATTATATTTAGACTAGCAGGATAAAAGAGAAAAATTATTACAAGTTATTATTTAAATATTATCTAAGGTCATCTTCACAATATATTCAAAAATTTAAATTATTTAAGCTATTTTCTAATCCATATAAACAATTGCAAGATTATAGCTGATTTAATATGAAAAATCGATTCTGATCAGGTAAAGCATTTTAAATTTTTGATCAAAGTTAATGAAAATTAATAATACCCTTTAACATTTTTACTAAAGTTTAATTCCAATTTCCGACTAACATTTAAAAATCCCTTTTTATTTATTGTTAGACTTAATTGATTTTTCTTCAACGAAGGATTTTCTGATTTTAACGAATTGTATTATTTTATTTTAGGGCTTCAAAACTGCGAATCGGAATAACTTATTTATTACAATCTATTTTTTTAATCTAATTTGTAAAATAATCAATTTAATTTCAGAAAAGCATTTTTTTTCTTTTGTTAAAAAATACTTTTAATTAGAAATATATAACTAGTATATATCTCTAATTAAAAGTATTAATACAATGTGTATTATATTAAATATTTCAGGTACAATTACAAAACATTATATACGAAATATTCTCCGCAAGGAGATACAAATAAATAAATATCACAATTAAAATGAATATAAAACGGTTTTTGCTCATCAATGTCAACAAAAGACTTTATAAATAAGGATGCTATATGGAATACAAAACTCGACGACAGAAACTTTATTCTAGAATATATTAAGATCATAGAATATTCTAGAACAAATATTAGAACTGGAGTTCTTGTGAAGCTATGTCCAATATTCTTGTATATTCTTGATCTTTCATTTTTTATCAAATTAAACTAGATGACTATTATATCTGTAAATATATCTACAACTATAACAGTTATCCTAATGTATATAAAACTAACTTCCTTATCAGAAGATTTATTTCTTCATTAAGCAATAATTTGAATTTGCAAAAATAGCATTGGAAAGTGCATTAACCCGATTATCTCATTACATTATTTTGCTTTCACTATTCTTCTGATTTTACTATATTATTCTTGGATAGAGAACTTCGTCGGAAATCTATTTTCAGTTACCAAAAAATTATGTTGAAGGCAATGTAGGAGTTATGCATGAAGTAACATCATAATAGTGTTAAGAGTTCTTAAAAGGAAATTTGAAGTCTTTATTTTAATGAACAGTGATAAAGTTGCATAGTTGCACAAGGTAATTACTTTGAAGGAATTATTAAAAATAGATTCTCTGTGTGCTCATATTTCTATAGTAAAATTGTTGAAACTTTTTACAAAATTGTACCATATCCTAATAACTCCTAAGATTATTTTCAAACTTTAGGATTCTATAATTTTTTTATTTATTTCTGAATGCAAGAAAGTGTTGTAAAATGTATACGAGGGCAAAAATTGTGTTTTGAATTTGAATAAAGTGAAAACCTTTATTTTGAATAAAGCGAACTTCCTATTTTTCTATTTTATTATTTTTATTAACCAATCTATCAAAAAAACCTTTACCTTCTCTCTATAACCTCTATTCCCTCTCTAACTTCTATAAACATTAGTTACCCTCTATTCTAGTAATCAAGACGGATCAGTTAAACTATTCTTTGAAAAAAAATAAGATGATAAAAAAATTAGTGTATTTGTTGCTTTTCAATTCGCAGTTTATAAATGGCAATAAAAATTAGCAAATGAACATGGGTCAAAATTGGAAATAAAAATGAGAAATAATATTTTTGAAATTATATTATAACATATACCTCATATTATGAAGCCATTAGCTGTGGATAAACTATACAGAGATTAGCAGTTGAAGAGGGAGGGGGGAAGAAAAAGAAAAGAAGAAGATGAAGATTAATAAATAATATTGTAAACATCAGACGCTTCCTAAAAATGTATTTTCGGCATCTAAGATGCTTGGTAGAAATTCATCAAAATCGGCAGCTTGAGATTTTCCACAATTAAATTACTTACTCTGTACTTCATAAACAAGAAATAAGAATCTGTTATTCGTATTCTAAGAGATCTGAAAGACAGAAATTCTCCTAAATCTCGCATTCGAATATTTTGAAGATTACAATGCTTTCTCTTTACATATTTTATGTTCGAGAAAGTAAAAATGACAATTTTCTCTTAGATTCTCTGCCATTTTTCCCCACATATCATGAAACATATATCATTCAGAATTCTTTCTCTGATTACTGGTTTTTTTCTACAAGTTTTGGAGCAATGATACTTCATCTCTAATCACCTTTTATATTGCTCCCAGATTCCTCGGGCATTTTTCGAAAAACTTCAATTTCTCATAACACCGCAATATAACGACAGTAATAAAGAAACAGACAGAACTATCATTGTCTTTCATATAATGCACTAATGATGGATTTCTATCTTTTTTTGAGAGATATTTTTATTAAATTCCATGAAAGGCCATGAAAACCATCCCATAAATCTATTCATTAATAGAAAGATTGTCAACAATAACCAACTAATAAATATCAGGAAATTAGGGAACGGTAATATTAGGGAATAACTATTCATCCAAAGAAGTATTGTCGTGATCGAAGACTTTCTATGGAATTTTTATAGATGCAACTACAGTTCAGTTAATATCCCAGTCTTTTTTGAGAACAATTTTAATACAGAAAATGTGATAATGAGATTTTTTTTCTCTGTAACTATTTTTTTGAAATAACTAAATTAGAAAAAAAATTTAAAGTGACATTAAAAAAAGAAATTCCATGGAAATAACTTAATTTAAAATAAAATAATGGCCAAAAAAGTTCTAGAGAAAAAAAAAAAGACAATATTTAAAATAAATCGCCGGATAATTTTATATTTGTTTTGGTGGATATATATTTCGATTATGGTATTAAATATTTACTTATATAGTGAAAACCATCTAAAAATTATAAAAAGGAGAAATGTTGTGAATTAGGCATTTCAAACGACGGTATGACAAACTATCTGATTCGAAACTCTCTTTGCAATACATTCTTTATGGCAGAATCAAAGGTAATTTTAAGGCAGTATTTTTTATCTTATTTATATAAAAATATTATTTTAAATATGGAATGAGAAATTTTCAGTTTTGGGACTGGTTCTCGTTTTTTTGCAAATAAAGAGTTTGGGATCAAATTCTAATCTAATGACATATACCTACTACGGGAAGGTTGTTTAATGAGTACGGTGAGGTTCATTTGAATCCATTCATCATTTCTATCTAAATGCTATTGTGACGATTGATCATTCAATTTATCATGGTGGCTTAACAGAGAAGGAGGGATAGTCACTTTATTGTTTTTCCATATTTAAATAATTCAAAATATAATAAAATAGTATGGGTATATTATTCACTGTATTTGCGAGTTCATCGTCTTTACACAATATTACAAATAATATTTTATATAATTATATGTAATGTATATAGATATACATAAAATTTTATTTTATTCATGATGAAATAAAATTTTATGCTTATACTGAATGTGCTTATGATTTCAACGTATACTTACATGATTCAAAATATATAACGTCAACATATTTATACATGATTCAAAATAAAATAAGATACTATAAGCATGCTAATCACTAAACTCGCGGTTTCATCTGTGCATGTAACTGCATAAGTGTTTTGTTGTTGTTTCTAATGACACTTACCACGGACAAGATCGCTGATCCATCAACGATTTTAAGCCGAAATGTGCGTCTCTTGTTTTGAAGTAGCGCTAAATAGTGCCAAGAGTACTACTTAGCTACACACTCATCACAGTCGCTTGCACAGATTTTTTTTTACAGGGGAGGCACATTCACACTCTTTACAGATAGAACACAGAACAACCATGCTGAACCGGGACTCACACCCGGGATGCCCAGATCACGGGAAAGTCGTGCTACCTCTATGCCAGGACTTCGGCATAAAGTGTTATAAATAGGCATGAAAACTAAAAAACGTATATTTTTGCAACGTAATATTTTATATTCGAAACCCAGTATTAGATTTTGAGCATTATTATAAGACAACAATGTTTTACAGAAGCAAATAAATTACTAAATTCTAGTTATTACAAAGTTCAAAAAAGATAAGAAAAATTTAATTAAAAAAGAAAAAATGAGAACGAAACTACCATTTTGACATTTTAATGTCAATACGATTCAATATATAAAAATGAAAAACTAATCAAGTAAAATAATTTTTATTACATGATGTCATGTTTAAAAAAGCAATAAAATAAAAATTTTGATATGCTAACTGGATGAATTAAAATTTTATCACTTTAATACCGCATTGAAAAGAAGCAATCGACTCTTCATAGCCAAATGATCATCACATTGGATTCGTAATCACGAGATCGTGAATTCGATTGTCGCTGGTGACAATGCGTTTTAAGTTTTATTTAAATATTTATTTAATTCCTTAATTTATTTTCTCTTTATTTCGTTTTTCAGAAGATTCTGGACCTATCTTTATTTTACCAAATAAATGTTCTGGGATTTTCTTAATCTCTCTGGAATTTTTCTGAACTTTATTCTGGAACTTTCCTTTCTGGCATAAAAACTGAAAAGGTGAACGGTATTCAGAGTTGTTCAGAGCTGGTGTCTGTACTTCGCTTATTGAGCTGAATTAATAAATTCATTTAGCTTTACTTCCTGTGTGTCATTGAGTTCCACACTAAAGAAACTACGTTACAATATGATAACTGAAGTAATTAAAATTTTAAAAAGGTCTCAGGTTAATTAAAGCCAAGTAAATGAAAAAAAATTGTTATAGCTTTAAAAGAACCACTTAATATGAAACACTGCAATATCATTTAAGGTGCATTTTTATTTTTGCTTTTATTCTTCATAAAAGCAAAAATGATAATGTACAGTGATAAAATGTGAACGATTGATATAAGTGCCTAAAGATGAAACATTTAATAATTCGGAGAAAAAATATAATTCATACAAATTTTGCGCAAATTTAATTAGAAAATTAGTTAAAACTAATAAAAAAAGGGATGGTCATGAAATGAATCGTTTCTACAAAATCTAGTATCTATAGTTCCAAATGGTATAAACTATAATCGAAAAACTGATTTTTCATAAATTAAAATAGTTTTAAAATATTTTTTTTTTGCATTCTGAAATTATGGTGGAAATGCAAATATCTTTTTATCTCCCTTTTTTAAACTCTTTAGAGGAAGGGACATTCTGTTTAGGAAACTTTCTCAAGAGATAAAGAAACTCTAAAGAGCTCTTTAGAATTTTTTAATAATTCTTTACCATTTTCACATGTATTTTTTTATATTGCTTCTAGATATGCAGAACATGCGTTCGGAATTCCGTCCGTTAATTCCAATGCCTATAGAATTTTATAAAGCTTAAACAAACAGACATTAGGGTATTTTTTTTGCATACAAGGTATTCGGGAAATATCGCACAAATTTAGAAAAGGGGTAGAAGGGAGCAAAATAAGGATTGGAAATAGGCCGTATAATCTTTGGCTGCAAAGAAGCACAAAAAAATAATACTAGAAAAAGTAAAATGGTAACAGCAGATACTCAAACGAGTGACCATCCATATGGCCGATATTGCACTTGCTAGCCAAGATTTATCCATTTTTTACAGAGATAGCAGTGAACATGTTCAAAGATCGATACTTGTTTTATCGGAAATCGCTCCCTGAACAACTCGCTAAGTAGCGAATACGCTTCCACACAATGTCCCTAAGCATTATAAATAGATACCGACAAGCTTTGTATGGTATTATGAATCCCCATGGGCGTACGAAACTTTTACTTTCCAGGGACATGTACCGCCATCATCTGCGCAGATACTTCTTGACTCACAAACTTAACAATTTGACTCGCCCTTAAGCATATGTTTCTTGACTCACAATGAATGGCAAAAAATACTTATTGGGCAAAGTAAATGGTTGAAGGAAAACGGAAAAACAAGCTTGGACAAACATATTAAGGATCGTGTTTAAAGGGTTTTTTTTATATCTTAAAAGTTTTGTTTAGCAAATATTTCCAAATTTAGAAGGAAAAAAAAGTTCTAAATAAGAAATAATATTTTTTCTTCTATATAATTTATATAGAACAAATTATTATTTAAAAACAATGAAAATTGTTTAATACGTTTGTAAAATTATATTCCTTTATTCTTAAACATGCCGTTTCATAAATATTAGAATTATGAATTGTGATAAAATTGCACAAAAAAAAATGTTTGCTAGTTTTTTTTTAAAGAAACTCCATCTGAAACCTATTTTTAAGAAGTATCTAATCCTTGAACTAAGGAGTTGCTTCTACCAAAATAAAACTTTTCCATTGAGAAAGGGAAAAAGTTTGTCACTATTCAGTTCAAAGTAACTTCCTTTTAGATAGTAATCATTTCTGAAATTCTTTAAAAACAAACGTTATTTGCGAAGAACCTCACAGGCGACAAGAATGGAAAACTGCAAGATAAATAATCAGATTTCACTTCCCCAATGAGTATAATTGTAGTGACACCCTGAATAGAAACAACTCAGTTTAATTTCCATTTTCTTATATACCAATCTACTATTATTCTATTTTTCAATTTCTGCTATTAGCTCATACTCTCCCTATATATATATATATAATGTGTGTGTGTGTGTTAATAAAATATTTTTTATTTATCCGATAATTTTTTTTGAAACTTGGAGTGAATGGCATTTGATGTTAAAACATTTTTTTTAAAATATTAACTCATTAATTTTTTATTAATTAATAAAAAACTGTCTTTCTTTCAAAAAATCTTGATTTCCTTGCCGCCAAATAATTAACGAATTCAATTTATTTCTCCACACCGATGAGGTTAGACTTAACATGTTTTCGACCAATTATTTTAAAAGATTCAGTTTTTTTTCCCCATAATGTTTGATGCGTTTAAAATCAAACATTGTTAGTTTATCCATTTTTTCGATTCATTTTGAAGTAATTTCGAATTAAAATAATACAGAATAAAGGATATAAGAAATTTCTAATTTGTATAGCAATACCGCAACTGGTGTAGAAAATTCACGCATTTTGAGTTGCCACAATTGGCGATGAAAATTCTATGCTAGTATAATTTTTTGATAAATTTCTTGTAGGAATTGTAATCTTTAGGGCGTTGGATTCGCATCCCTTTGGTTGCGAGTTCGAACTAGCCAGACGAATGTTCTTTGTATGTGGTAGACGTTAAATCTGTTGTGGTCATAAAGCTCTCTAAGTGGAAAGTAATACAACTGGAAGTAAAGGATCAAAAGCTATATTTCTCTGTTTTAGATCTACATTACGATCTGTGGATGAATGAATGAAATGCATGAATGAAACGAAGATTTAACAAGTATTCGCTGTTGGATAATGTTCTAGATAACTAAATATAGATGGTGATGATATTATAAATATTTAATTTGATAAGTTACAAAAAATAATAATATTTTTAATAAGAAATATCATAAATTAATAATTTAATTATTTATGATATTTCTAATATTTATTTTAATATTTTTAATAAGAAATATCATAAATTAATAATTTATTTTCAGGAACAAATAGCAACAACGCAAATTAGAGTTATAAAAGGTAAGAAATAAAAAATAGCAGAATTAATTATATAAAATAAAAATTACTTTGCTTTTTGCTCATCAAATCGCTACATTGTAATTTTGTTGATGTGAGTTACCTCCACTCCGTTGACGGTATGCACAACCTGCGATAACAGTTGCTGCTTGAATAGAACCACGATTTCCCAGATTCTGTTATCAGACTGTGGTTCATTAAATTAAATCTTAGATTCGACAATTTTGTGGTTAATTTGTGTTCTAAAGAGCGATTCCTTTGCCATTAATATGAAAGATGAGAATATTATTGTTTCGTTCTATGCTCCAAGGAACACAGGGGAATAATACAGTTATTGAAAGCTGTAATACATTTTCAAGAAAAAAATATTTCTAAACATGAGATAAACAATGTTAAAAGGACTTAAAATAAATTTAATTCTGGCTAAACAACTTAGTTTGCAATAAAAGTATAGCAACCTTTAATATGAATTTAAAAAAAAAATATTGCTATTGTAAAAATATTAAGAGTACTCAAAGAAAGTTCAGATCAACTAAAGGATTGGTCCTTTTAAAAAAAATTAAAAAACAACTGCAGGCTTAACTTAAAAATATGATCCACAAGAAATAAAGAAAAAAATCATTCATTTAAGAATAAAATGAATATTATTTATTTTTTCTAAAATTTGATATTTCTTCCAAGAAGAATGAAAAGAAATTATTCTTTTCAAATTTAAAGTCAAAAGATTATAATTTAAATTCTCACTTTTATCCTAATATTTTAAAACAAAATACCATTTGGAATACAAAATTCCATGAGCTCTGGGAATCCAGAAAAGAGATATTGATTAATGTTTAATGACTGGAATATTCGTATTCTGTGAGTACAATGCGTGAAAGATGAATTCGTTTACGAAATAAATTATTTCTATTCATTCACTGAGCGTGGGCTGTCAGTGGTTGTTTTCCGCTAAAGGTCATTTGATCCTATGTGGGAAGATGAATTAAGAAGAATGAGATGTAGATCCAAACTCTTTTCTTTCATCAGAAATTTTATTTGTATAGTTTGTGTTTTTTAATAGAAAACAATAAGTTATTAAAATTTCTATTAAATGACTAAATTGTTAAACCTAATCTCTAAAACTGAAAAAAATAGTCATATATGCATAAAAAACCAGTCTAATAATGAGACATTTATTAATAACTATGAAAAAATATTGAAGTACTTTAAAAATTTATTTAAAATGCATGGTTTCATTTATTTGAAGGGCAGTTATTTACTGTAGCATCCACAGATGCTTGCTGTAAATGTTAAAAAAATTATTGAGATATTAGCTTATCGTTCTCGTATAATCATTATTTATAAAACAGCAGGTAAAAAGAAAATCAATTTTGAATAAAGAGTATTTTTTAAAAAAATTTGGGACTATATTACAATTTCAAATGCATTGTAATACAACTCCAATGCGAAACTGCATTCTTTATTCCTATTTTTAACGACTGCGAATTACAGTTGTTAAAAATAGGAATCAAGAATGTTTTTAACATTGCAAATATCAACTGAAAATCAGAAATAAAAATTTATCGAAATGAAAACTAGACAAAAAAAATAATTCTTCTTATTTAATTTATTCAAATTTTTATTATATTTTAATACATTCTTTGCAACTAAAAGCGCTACCGTCTGCTTAGAGACGGTAGACTCTATTAGACAATTCGGCAAATCATTTACTTAGGGTTATGATATTTTTTGGGCTTATATATTAAAATATAAATGCGGCAAATAAAAAAAAACTTTTAATCGAAATATTTTACTTTAAAAAAATTGAAAGATACACATTTTTTTAAAAAATAAATATTCCATATTTACTTTCAATTTTTTATATTATTTTTTATCTTTATTATGCAATATAAACATATTAAGAAAATATTGAGAATATTTTGTCGTTCCAATTAAATGTTAATCTTTAGAAGTATTTTTGACTACAATTCATAAATTTTCATAAAAAGTGTCTTCCTGAAATAAAATTAAAATTATTTTTTATGTGTCTGAAAAAACTTCAAAATGGAAATTGCATACCTCAGTTTCTTTTAATGTTTAACCGAAATTGTTATTATTAATTCTATTTAATTTCTTCAAAAATTAAGACACCTGTCAAAAAATAAATGTTTTATTATATGCACAAGTATCTCAAAAAAATCGGCTTTTTATAACGTGTTGGCATTGTTTTTAAAAAAGCTATGATTAAATATAGTAAGTTAATGACTATAGCAAATAAAACCAAGAAATTTTTTTTATTTTGAGCACGTGATTATATGAAATGAAATAAATAGGAAAGTGTAATATTTTTTAAAAATCAATGCGAGGCAAAGTCTTTTCGATCGTTCGCAATATTAAAGTGACTCGTTCAATGAAACAATTAAAGTGAATAAAAATATAATTTAACTTGCACGAGCACCTGGTGCTTGGCCGTTCAAGAAATTATGTTCTGATACGATACATTGAAACATGCGTAGCAGATTTCATATTACTCTTTTTTGTAACTGAATATCGACTCTCTGAAGGTATCAAATTAAAAACTACAATACTATATTCATTTTTAATCATCTTTTTATTCCAAAATAGTTCGATTCAATTATTATCTAATTCTGTAAAATCGACCTGATAAGAATACTTAGAATCAAATTGAATTTTTTTAAAGAATCGGATTTCCATCAAAATGTGCAGAATTCGATTACAACTTGTTCGAGAAGAGCAGAGGAGGAAGGACCGGGTAAACAACGAATAGGATTAATCCGGTCGCGATTGTGGATTAAATTACATTAATGTAATTGGGTTCCCGGGAGATGAGCAACGCATCGGGTTTCGGAAAAGGTCGTTTTACAGCAGATGGGCTGCGGATGACACCACTGTTGCTGATTGCTACCCATTTCGAGAAAGGAGATGAAGTTTAATTTAGCACAGTAAACAGTCATCAAAGATTGTCTTAAGTAAGAGGTGTTGTGTTATGTAGGATTGTGTTTCGAATATAAACCTTTGAACAGGAAATTTACAAATATATTCATCGGAAAAGAAAATTCATTTTAATAAAATTGGATATATAGCCAGTTGGCAGTATTTGAATGTGACAGTTTTTATTTTGTCATTTTAAACTTTTGTGTCGAAGCTGATATGAATCATAACATCATTATCAGTAGATTCAAGTGAAGATCTACTAGATGTGCATTCTATTATCACATGATTTTGACAAATATATCCGAAATGTTGTAAAATTTCGTGAAGAATTGTAACAATATTGTAAAATGTCTTTTCTTTATGGTGTATTTGTTGTTTTATTTATGCTGTAATTTTTCGTGAATAAAATGGACCCTTTTCAAGCATAATAAGTACGATGTTGTATTATATTTTAGAATATTTTTCGATAATATGTAAATATTGAATAATTTCATTAAAAAAGAAAACTTTTTTTAAAAATAATATATTAATGATTTAAATAAAATATTAATAATTATTAAAAATTAAAATAATTAATTTTAATAAACAATGTGTGTTTCAGGGAGAGATGATATGCCTTAACCCAATATTTAATTCTTTATTAATTCCCAAGACTTATTTTGCTTTCAATCTTAAATTAGCTCATGTTAACTTCCTTCTAAAATGATTTCTTATTCCGTGATCTAATTTCCAATTTTTACTTTATTATTTTAAATAATCGCCTGAGAAATTTTATTACACACATTACCACAGCATTTTTGTATACTTCTTCTGGTAACAAGTTTTAATGGTTACAACTTCCTTTTAAAGATAACTAAGATTTCTTTTTTTAAAATCTGTGCGTGACAAAGTAATTCTTATCAAAATTTCTTATTAAAATCATAGAAAGGAAAAATGTATGCTTCTTTTGCTATTGTATTGCAATATAGACTGAAGTACCTTCTATAATCTTATGTTTCTTCTGCCAATTATGTCATATGGATGAAATAAAGTGAAATTAAAATTGCAAAAGCCTTTTCTTTTCATATATGTACCCACAACGTGAATGTGTGTGTGTATGTGTGTGTGTGCGTGCGTGAAAATGGCGATTAATTTTTAAACAACTAAGATATTATAAATTTCTGACATATTTAGAGTTCTTTTATCACCGTATCACGTTTTTAAGATTTTGTTTACGGGCAAAGACCTTCTACTATGCATCTGAGCTGTAAGATGTTTTAATATTGGATTTAAAAAAATTAATTTCTAAATACCATTTTATTTTTTAAAATCCAATATTTAAAAAATATTTTAAGTTTTTTTTTCATTGCTCATTCTATCTCTTTCTCTTTATTACTTGATTTATTAGTTTTTTTAGACATAGCACACTCATTACAATATATAAAATTTATTTTTCATTCACACCAATAATGCATTTTTCACCGATATATAATTTTAAAACGGCATACGATTTTTTAACACAACTTCTTTCCCATCGCAATTTTGTTCTTCGCATCTTTTGGAAAGCGGGGGAATTTCTTTGCTAGAGACGAAATCGTTGCTCTGAACGGACAGCTGCACCAAAAAGAGAAGAATGCGAGACGGAGCGATCCAATATTTACCGATCACAACTGTCAAAAGAGCAGGAGCTTGCCCAAGTATCTGATTACAGCGTCTGGGGGCAGGAGAGACACTCCAATCTGCCCAGAAAATGAAGTGTCAGTAAACATCTGTAAATCCAGGTTTGCTGTCCGCAGCAAATACATTGGATTCGCATCGAACGAAAACACAAAGCGTTTGGAGGAAAACGGCGAAGATCGAAAGCATTTGTTGGGATTATTCCTCTACCTGTCTATTGGTAAATTCAATCACTTTTTTAAAGCAGTAGATGGCCATATGCTATCAGGAAAACTGATGTGAGAACTTTTCAAGAAAAGATTTCGAGAAAGTTCTTTAACAAAATAAAAATAACTCGCGTCTGAAAATGCAATGAATTGAAAGCAAAAGTAAGTTCATTTCATCATGTCAGAACAGGATGTTGTTTTGGGTATGAAGTTTTTGGCGTCAGCAAAAATCTATAGATGAAAAATATAAATTTTATTATGTGCACGAGCATCTCGAAAAATCAGCTTTTAATACCGGGTTGCCATTTCATTTACAAAAATTTTAATTAAAAAGAATAAGTTATTTATTACAGCAAATAAAACCGAGAAAAATGCCATTTTGAGCACGTGATTATATGAAATGAAATAAACAGGAAATGGGATATTTTTTTTCACACAATAAATGCGAGACAAAGTTTTTTGGATCGTTTGCAATACTAAAGTAACTAATTCAATGAAACCATTAAAATGAATAAAAATATAATTTAACTTCCGTAACTGGTCGTTCACATGATATATTGACAAATGCATAGCAGATTTGATTTTATCACTTTTTTAATATTTTAACCATACTTTAAGGTATGAAGAATAATAAAAGAAAAGGTTTGAAAACGCAAAAAATCCTTCATATTTAAGAGCATAAAATTTTGTGACTCATTTATCCAACTATGTGCCCGCAAGTCTCTTAATTTGTTTCTTCTCGTATGTGTTTCATAAAACTATAATTTATGAGATCTCAAATCTGAGAACTTTTAAGGGAAATAAAAATCGGTTCTTACAACCACAATTTCGTTCAAAAAGATCAGACTATTTCTGTTTTAGGAAACATATGTCAAATAACAGAAATTATACAAGTAGGCATTTTTATGAAGATTTTTCTTATTTATGTCTTTAGTTTCTTTAAAGGATAAAAGATACAATATATAATTCTTTATATCACTTGATAAAAGAATGACTAAGTCATCTATTGATTTTATCATATTTTATAGTACTTCAAACTTCCTCAATTTAAGATTACTTAATTACGTACGATTTATTTCTAATCAAAAAAAATATTTTTCGATATCTTATTGGAATTCAAATAATATTTATATTCTGTAGTTTTCAATTTATGATCAAACGTTTTCGTTTAGTGTATAAAGAAATTTATTTTCTATCTTTCTTAAAGTGCTTGACAGCTATTAGTTTTCAAGAACGTTTGTAAGAAAATGCATATCTAAATCACTATTACATGTTTTATAAGCTTTGAATGATTTAGTAAATTGATATATCCTAGATATTATTTGAAAATTATTTCGTATTATGAAATTCAAGGGGAGACAGTCTTTTTCAATCCCTATCACCTTAAAAATCACTTAAGATATAAAAGGGCTACTAGTCATCATCTGATAATGATAAAGGAACTGCATCTTTTATTCTAATTTGCAAAGTTTATAAGAAAAATCCCCATAGAAAGTTTGATTTGATATTTAAATAATACTTTCAACTACATTTTTAATAACAGGTTGTTTATCCTTGAATTTTATGAAGACCCTTTTAACTGAAGCATTATAGTGCACTGCACAGTGGTCTTCGTACTCAACTAATATGACTCCACTTTTCTTTATCTAGTTAAACTATTTCAAACAGAATTGTAATCATGGCTATGTATTAATTCCCTAAGGTATTTGGCTAGTATTATTCCTGAATTTACTAGCATATTAAATATCTGGGGGGGACAATATGTTGTTTTAATATCAGATGTGTATCATTGCTAATCGAAAAAAGATAATTTAGAAGGATGAGTGAATATAAAGGCGGAAAGATCTTTCTTTCTTCTCATTTCGCAAACGCAATGTTTTAAAAACCCCGATTAATCAGTTTCGTGTTTTGCATTCCATAATAATATGCAAAGAAATATTTTTTTAAACTCGTTAATGTTTAGTAACTTTAAAAATGAAACTATTTCGAGTATATGCAATTTTTGAACGTTGCCTCGAATTTTCTTGAACTATTCCTTTATAAATAAACTTTTTGCATCGCCTATAGCTTCTTTTATTATATTTATATATCACGCTTTTGGACTACAAATGCTGATACTTCAATATTGAATATGTTGGAACAAGATTTAAAAAGAAATTATAGTTATTACGAAATATTTCTTAATTATCACCATGTTAATTTTTATTCATGGAAACTAAATCACCAAATGTTTCGATTATTGTTTGAATTTTATTCTGAATTATACTCTAAGTATGGTAGGTTTTCACTAATAAATCGTTTATTCTAAAATCTGAGAAATCCATTTATTAAGCAGATTTAAGTTTCAATTAATTAAAAAAAAATAGAATTATATATCGAAGAATTTCCCTTTAAACCATTACGCTGAAATTCAAGATGATATTAAATAATTAATGCTACATTATTTCTTTAATCTGTAGTTACCTAAGCTAATTCAGGGAATTAAAAAATTTCTTTATATGCATATTATTTTATGTTTTCTGAGAAGGACTCAACAAAAACAAGAAATATAAAAAAAAGTCAATTCCTACTTAGGTCAACAAAGAAAAGTTTTATTTTAGTTATTTTTATTAAATAATTACAATTAATATAAATAATTGATCAAAAAATTATACCTGACCGAATCCGTTGAAAATAAATCAGAACATACTCGGAACAAAATAAATTGGCGTTAAACTTTCAACGCCAATTTAGGCAACGTAAACTCGTGAATTTTCTACGTCAGTCGGGGTAAATCAATACATAATTAATTTTGATGTTTTTATTTTGTATTGTTTTAATTCGGAAGTTCTTCAAAAGGAATCTGAGGAATCGATTAATTAACAATGTTTAGTTTTAAATTCCCTAAACATTAAAAAAATAAATATGATCATTTGAAATAATCTGCCGAAACATGTTAAGCCTAACCTCATTAGCGTGCGAAAAAAATATACTGAATCCGTTACTTATCTATCGGGAAAGTTAGCTTTTAATTAATTAAAAAAGTTAATGAATTAGTATTTGAAAAAACTGAATTAACATCAAATGTCATTCACTACAAGTTTTAAAACATTTATTTGAACTTGAGAGGATGAATAAAAAGTATTTTATTAAGGATTAAAAATTTTATATATATATATATATATATATATATATCAGCTTTGAAGGATAAATAAATCGAATTGTAAGTCAATAAAAATTTTCGAGTAGCTATCTAAAATTTTGTAAAAAACTGTGTATTCTATAAATATGATCATATTATTAATCGTTTTGTGGGTTATTTAAAATATTTTTATAATCAATGATAATAAACAATACTTTAAGTAACCGAAAAAAATGTTTATAATAAATCATTAGTGTTTATAATCAATGATTATAAAAAGTAATGAATTAAAGGAAAACTAAAATAATTCTAAACGCTTCTGAATAAAATCACATAGGTTTTAAAAAGAATTTCATAAAATTTAACATTAGCTTTAATTAAGACTTTTCTTAAAAAAATAAGTGTCCACTTTTAATTCTTTTATATTGAAAATAAATAAATTCCTTTAATAACTATACTATAATTTGCTTGGTATTAATATTTAATCCAATACCAATTAAATATTTGTCAATATTTAATTAGATGTAATAACATGGTGCATAGCAATCACTTAACAATTAATTTCAGTTGTCATTCGCTAAATATAATTTGATTTATTCAGCTTCTTTAAAAAATATATATTAACGATCAACACATGCCTGAACAAAAAGGAATGATAATTCCATTTCCAGAAGCCATTAATTGAATGATTATTTTGTTTCAGGGATTGCTGGTGTCCCTCATATTCTGCTACATGAATGGGGAAGTGAGTACCGACGTATTTTATTTTTACATGATAATTATTATCTTATCTTTTAAACTGAAACCTCCAATAAGATTATATTTCAGCGTGGAACGACGATAATTGTCAGGAATTCATTCATTTTCCTTTTCGGTGCCTTCGTCTCTTTAATATATATGTGTGAATTTAATTATCGGCGTTGCGAACATTAAATTTAAAAAGGGAAAGCAATCATCATTAGTCATTGTTATAAATTGATCAATTATCTTGGTTTTGGATAATAAATCAATTATAAGGATCAAATCAATATTCATTATTTAATGACATGTAATTATATTATGATATATCACTGATATTAAGCATTTGTTCAATCATTATTCCATAATGACCTTTGAATGGATGCATTTAACTAACCATACTTGTGTAAAGCACATTATTATTAAATATTTAATCAGGTATAATTATGCATTATTATTTAATAAATTAATAATAATTACGCTATCACGTTGACATTAAATATTTCCTCAACAATAATTATAGAACCATAGCTTTAATAGATATTATCTATTTAAATAAAACAATTATTCATTTAATTCAAAATAATGATAATGCCTTGATAAATGAAATTTTGATTATTAATATGCATTCTAAATGCTCAAACTTGTAGTTCAAATGGTAATCATACAGTCATATGAGAAGCATTCTCGGGAAAAATACATTACATTGAAACTTAGAGAACAAAGCAAGATTTTTCTGAAATATAAATTATAAATAGAAGAAATTAACATTTCAATTTAATAATAATTATATCATACTTAACAATCATTAAATTGAAATTCGATTTCATACAAGATTTATGAAATAATAAATTTCAAAAAAAACTTTTATTTCTTTATTTTTAACAGAAAGAAATGGCAAAATATTAATATATGTCATTATATTTAAAGTTTTAGAATAGGTAACAAACCTTCCAAAGTAAATGATTAGTTTTGTGAAATGAAACTTGAATCAACGGTAATAACATACTTTCAACGTTTGAAGAAGCCTGCGATTATAATGTAAATTAATATTCTAAAAGAAATGTCAAAAATAATACTTTTCATGCATATAATCCGTATCAGTCTTGGTCGAATAGTTCATGAATAACTTCTCTATTGCGTACTAAAATGATACTAAAAAGGTACGGTTTTTACTTAATAAATAAAAAAAATGTTGGAAATAATAATGTAAAATTTAAATGTTTTATTGGAGAAACTAACAGCAGTACAAAGTAGCATAATATTATACAGATCATAATATGGATTAATAAAGAGGTGAATTATACAAAAATGTTATTTGATCCCTTTACGGGTTATTTTCAACATACAGGATTAAATTTCCAAGTAAAAATGCAATATATTGTATAATTTTCATCTGGGAACATCTGAAACACTATGAGAATGAAGCATAAAATTTCAGAATTTATTGGGTTGATCTCCTTCTCTAACCATCCAAGTTGTAAAACCAACCCGATAAGAGAAATTGTTGGAAGATGCTTTTTTATATATATTTTTCTTCTAACTCAAGTCTAGCTTGCTAGAAGAAATGTTTCTGGTTTATCTCCATAGATATTTAACAGATATTAACATTAGCATGGCATCAACCTAATGAGACTTGAATATAATTCAGAAATTTGCTGTGAATGTTCTCAATAAAATGTATATGTTACCGCTAAAGTATATAATGCAGTTATTTTATAGAATACCTAGTTATTCTAAGAAATAACTGATCGTATCCGTTAAAGTGTGTAATATGTTATGAATTTGGCACTTTAACTAATTATTCTATGAAATAACTTGGTATTCTATGAATAAACTAATGACAGACAATTAAAGTAAAAAAGAGTCAATTTATCTAATTTAAGTAGCTTAAAATGGTATATATGGAAACTTACCATAAAATTATTTACTACAACATGGATTACTAAAATGACACTTGGAATTACAAAGAACATTATTTATAAAACAAAAACATTTTTTGTTGAGACACTGGGTTTTAAACGAACATTTTTTTAAATCCCTGACCAGGTACCTAAACTTTGAGCTGTAGCAATCGACCGGAGCAGTATTTCTATATCCGGTACTACTTCGATTTTAATTAATTTTTGTTTGCAGACATTGAACTGGGATCTGGAATATAATTGTTTTATGCGGACTTTCTCGTGCCCAATTGGAAAAATCCTTCTTCGGTTATTTTTATGATGAAAGTTAAAATAAATTTAACTATTTAGGAAAGCTAGAGGAAAGGCATCACCTTTTCCTCTATCAATTTCAGGCACTGGGATACGGACAGTAAACCCCACAGAGGTTTCATAATGAGATTTATCCGACATTAATTTCATCTTTTTCACTTGAATTTCTAAACATATTTTAGACTTTTCTCTTTCTCTTTGAACATTCAGTTCATTAAAAACGATTTGCAGATTTTCTCAAAATATGATATAGATAATTTTACACTTTAACGGGCTGCAGATCGTTATTCCATATAACTAGTTAAATCATGAAATACAAGAGAGTTTTGCACTTTAACGGACACGATCAGTGATTTCATAGAATAACTAGGTATTCTATAAAATAACGGATTTTATACTTTAACGGTAGCATATATAAGGGCAGAAATCGGCTGCCTTCTATCCATTCTGATTTGCAAATACTTTCCCTGGTCTTTCCACTCTATCATATTTCTTCATCTGGGATGAAGATAAAAAATTGTATAAGAAATCTATCATAACTAGGAGGATATTTAAAACAAAATTCTCTACAGAAGTTGTACAAAAATATGAACGAATTGTCTTCAATATGTCCAATGATAGACATGATGATATTAAAAAATTCGTGTACTTCAGACAGGGAAATATCTTTTAATTCCTTTCTTTCGAAATTCAGGTACTGTATACTCTTTGATTTCTTTGTTCTGTTTTATAACAATAACATTCCATCTTCCTTGTCTGAAGGAAGATAATATTATTTGTATGTAGTACGTGGAAGTATGAAATTGTTTGTCAAATTAGGTTCTTAATTGTTGTGTTATTTTTTAACTCTTGCATTTCCTCTGCATTGTACGCTTAATAGAATGTCTTAATCTTTTCGGCAACGGATCGTCGTAGATAATCAGATAGAAACCATCCTTTGTTTTTGATATCTTATGTACTTTTTTTCGAAATGACTCATCATTGTATTACTAAATCTTAAATATTTTTTTAAGAATTTTCAAATATTTTGAATTTTTTTTTCTTAAAACTTTTTTGCTAGAAAAACAATGAATAATTTAGCTAAGTAACACCTTGGAGAAATTTCTAAATTTTTTCTGTGATATTTTACATTTGCTAAATTAATGAATTATCAACAGACACTTAAAAGAAATATACTTATGGTGTTAAGGCAATGACTTAGCTGCAGTATCTCCCCTTCTTACTTATTTTATTTGGTAATTTTTATTTTATTTGGCTTCAGTTTTCTTGTGCAATAAAACATAAAATGAATCATTGGACTATTATAGAGTGTATTGATATAATATAAATATGATTTGGGGGAAAGGACCATATATATTAAATTGGGAATCATGAGGCTTTGAAATATCAACATATTCCCCTTTATTAAATTAAATAATTTTTAGCACACAGCATAAATTACTTTCAATTAAAGTGCCATGTATGGATAAAGGAAAATTCAATTATCGCTTGCATATTATTTCTTCATTATTGCATAGTTTTAGGATTATTTCACTTCCATAATGCACACTTCTTTGAACGTCTTTGTGTTTCAAAGTTTGTTTAAAGTTTGTCAAAACAGAATCATATCCTTATCCTTTCCCTCACAAATTACAGCTTGTAGGTTGTACTTAGAAATACCCTTTTGTTATTGATTTATGTATTCTGCTGTAGTTGCTTTCATTGTTCTTTTTGATGTTTTTGAAGCTCTAAAATGAATCAGATTTTGCCAAAAATGTTATTAATCTTTCAGATTTCTCAAATTAGACACTCTTTGAAATCTAAAGAGTTCCAAACTTAATGCGTCATAACAAATACAATTTCAAAATTAAGTATTAATCCTTTTATTAAATATGCTCCGAAAGTAAATTCAAGTTTCTTCCATTTACTTGTACAAAATCTGGTTCAATTGGCATAGATTTGAGCCACCGCACTCTTTCGACAGATCCTGCATCTGTTATGGCGCACGATCGAGAAATTCAGGACAAATCGCCAACTCCCGCCGGTTGCCAGCAAGCGACGTTCCACCTGCTTTTTATCCCTTTCTTCGATCAGGACACATCGTGAGCAACATGACCTGTAGAAAGTAGGTTCCCGATTCCTTTTCTGCTTATGTAAATGTTTCCTCTCCCGGAAACCAACTGTGCATGCATTCTTCCTTTGTGTTTTTAGCAGCTGAATTATATATTAGCACCACAGAAATAGTGTTTATATATGCAAGTCAGATTATTTTCCATGGCACGTATCTTTCCATCAACTATTATTTGCTGGAAAATCTAACTGGAATGAGGGAAAGTAAACCATGTGTATAATTACAGATGATTATTATTAAAGAGTATTTATTGTTTGAAATATTTTATTCAAAAAACACACTTAAATTTCTTTTTTTATGATTCTGCAAATACATAAATCTATGTTTGATATGTTAATATAAATATATTAATATAAAGAAGCAAATTTGTTAGCCATGAGAAAAGAGATATTTGGGTACATCTGAAGGATTTAAAAGTTAAGTTTCAAATAACTAAATGAGGAGCGGAAATTCATAGCTTTACATTTAAGATGCATCTTGTATTGTTTGTGCTGCTAATTTTACGGAGTAATTTTGTATTATAATTGCTGGTATTTCAATTGTTTTTATCACTGTCATGTCCATGCAGCTTGAAGATACAAAGAATTACAATGTCTGAGCCAATCTTTAAACGTTTATAGAGAATATATAAAATATAGGGAAAGTTTAATAAAAAAATATCTATAAGCCTCGAGAAAATACTATCAAACTCATTAAAAATTTGAACACTATACCAAAACAGTAAATATGACTTCAGATTAAGTTAGAATTTTGAAATACTCCTTCAGTTAGGATTGAGTACTAAATGTATAGTCTTTTCGTCATCAACGAGAGCCCAACACTCATATGATGGATATTTTTAAATGAAGAAATCTTGATTTGACTAAAATTACAAAATCTCAATCTATTTTACTCTCTACTCTATGATTGCCTTTGTTTACTGTCGGACATATTTGATGAGTGCAGTTTTTAAAGATTTCATCATTCAAAAATATTTATCATATGATTATTTTTTTGTATTTTCAATGATGAAGTTATGATACATATAGTAGGGGAGACCGGAACTAGTAAAAAACACTAGATGGCAGTGAAAGTGGGAACAGAGTAAACAGGAAGTATGACTTCATACGCTCAGATGTTTTCAGTCAGCTTCATTTGGATCTACAGACATTCACTGGTTTTTCTTCTAAAATATACATATTATAATCTAAAATATACAGATAATAAAATATGTAGATTCTCGGGTGTTACATATAATATTTTGTTATTCATGAACGTATTTGTCAGAAAGTATCTTTGAATTGACTTAATATTTTGAATCAAAATTGAAATAGTGTGACGGGACATGTAGGCACCAAGCCAAGTGAGGCACACTGGCACCGGCTAGGCAGGTTGACATTGCACTTTTAATGATGTTGAGGATTTACTTCTCTAATAATTTTTTCAGAACCATTGTTAGAAACTGAAAGAGGATTTCAAGCCCAGATTCGACTCTCCGGGTCGTTATTGTGGAAGTAATAAAAGCGATTTTGTAAAAAGAATAGTATTCAAAGGTTGCTGAATAGTATGGGATACCTTCCCATTCCCTAAACGCTATTGCCAAAATGCTTCAAAATCCGGGTGTGATTTCAGCCACCTGCCAACATAAAAAAAAAATTCGGCTTTCAGGAGGAAGCAAATCTCGCAGAATATGTAAAATGAGCGTCAGATGTTTATTTTGATCTTAGTACGAAAGATGTACTGAAATTTGTGAACCAGTTTGTTATATCATTAAAGCGGAAAGAGCCTTATTCATAGGAAGAAAATCAACAAGCATGAAAGCAGACCATGAAAGAAATGACACTCAACTACTGTAGTTTTTATCATCCCCAAATCCCAAAATATTGACCCCACATACTATTTCACATTTGGAAGAACTATGGTCAGTACAAAAGATTGGAAGAAGACTAGTCACAAGAAAAGATCGAAGTAGGAGTCAGGCTGCTATTTTGACAGATACCCCCGGCCAAGGAGAAAAACAAGCCGTTGAGATAAAAAGATTAAAAACAATAGTGAAAACCAAGACTAATGTCCTACACAACAATATTGATAAAAAGCTTAAAAGCAGAAAAGTGACCAAAGACGAAACGTAGAGAATGAAAACTAAATTCAGGAGACAAATCTTTCATTCTTAGAGTGAATAAGAATGGAGGTCTCCAGATGATAAAGACGATGTTGATATCAACTGGGATTTGATTAAGAAATCGGATTATTTGAATTTAGAAAAAGTCCAGAGGGTAATTATTTTGTATAAGTAAAATTGTTAATTGAAGATAACAAATAAAGCCAAAATTATCCGCTTGTTTTGAATCAAAAGAGCCGTCAAGAATTAAGGTGAGCTTCCTCAAAAATAGTTCTAAATAGATGAACGCCTTTATTTTCTCCAGTAGTGCTTAAATACCTGTTACATCATAAGGTTGATTTAAAATGGTTCCATCACCGCCTTTGGGAACTGGAGCGACAAAGAGACAAAAAATATTTTTGCTATGTAAAGTCCATCTGAGTTCGTTGTAGATTGTTTAAATGTTCCTAAATCCAAAAAAATGTGCTGTTTTTAATCAAATTTAATTGTTTAAACTTTAGTTCAATAATTAACTTTTTTTCTTTTTAAATAAATATTTATATTATATCAAAGAGAACAGCAAATATATAATGCCAACCTGATTCACGTATGATGCCAATGTACCCCGGCTCCGAGGCCTGTTGACATCAAATGAGTTTTCTCATTCAACACGATATTGCTGGCTTATTTTTTTAACCAACCTATTATTAATTTTATACTAGCCAATCTGTTGGAATGCATATCAATTATTTACTCATTACCAAAAAAAATATTATAAAAATTTGTAATCAGAATTGGTGTCAACCTTCCCCTTATATCCGCTACTTAATTCTAAATAAAAAAAATATTTCAAAATTCTAAATTACTTTGAAGTTGTATTCATTATTTTAAAACAAAACTGCTTTGATAGACCTGAATTATAAAAATGCTTTTACTTTGTCCAAAATTAAAAATCAGACATAAAAATCTTATTATCATTAACTTTTACAAGTAAGTAATTTGTAAAAATTGACTTAAACTGGAATGATAAATCGTATAGTAGATATTCTCCTTCAGGATTCATTCTGCTTGATTTTACATCTATTCCTAGTTCTTAGTTACAAAGAATAAATATATGTCCTTCAGTAACACGGCCATTATCTGTTCCTGTAAATTTTTCCTTTTCGTTTTTATCCTACTATTAAAATTATTTCTAGTAAGTATCTTTATAGAACAATGCATGCTAAATGGCACATCAAGATATTTGATCAGTGACACCTGTGAATGGTTTGATTATCTCAAATACAAAAGTAGCAAAAACAGCATGCTATGATTCACAATAATTCCTATTTTTATTGAAACAATATGTAGTTATATGTCCATATTTAGAAAGTTTTAAACAATATTTACTTTTGGGATATTGATATAGCTTTGTTCAGCCTTTCTTTTCAATTTTTTTCTAGGTAATTTACCTTTTGAAGCGCACCTACCAAAGGTACCGCTTGAGACATGGGATTGGTAGAGGAAGGACTCAGTCCAGCGTGATGATGCATCCTGTATCTGTTACTCAAGTATCATCTATGATTGAAACTCAAACAAGTCAGGTTGGATTACATTACAGAACAAGAAATGGTGAAAGACCACGTGATCCTAACAATGCAGTGTCAGAAGGAAACGCAGTGGTCGAAGATGTTGCTGTGGTGTGAAATTACAAAACTGAGGAAGTTATCATTATGATTTTGCATGTGTTGAGCAATATGTTTCAAAAACATCAACAGTAGTATCTGGTGTATTACATACTATCATTCTGAAATCAAGCATGTAACCAAAAAACCTGTTTTAGAATATTTCATGATTGTCTTTAAGTCCTTCTGTTTCATCTGTACTTCTTGATCTCAATGCTGTTCAGTGTAAATAAAAGCATCGTATCAATGGAAAATGTACTCGGCATCCTTTTGTTGAGTCAGTTTGCACTGCAGATCGCTACTCAAATATGACAAAGTTTGTTTGTAATTTCTTATCAATATCGTATATATATTCTAGTTGTAATGGTAAATGAAACACTAGATTGTTAAAAATAACCATTTCTTAGATAAATTAATAAATGTTTTCTTACAAAAAAATAATTAAAAATATTAACAATAAGCCTATTTTATTCAGAAGGAGACCGAATGATTAACAGATCGAATCTTATAAATCCGTTTCTTTAAGTGCGAAATGGGCAAAATGAAACATAAAATTAAAACTGCCTTTATAAATATGTCTAAAGCAATCATGTTTTTCATAAAACGTATAACACATAACTATATACAAATTATATTATTTATAATGTTTTATTCGGTTTGATATTTTAATTCATATATTCGAATTGTAAGTGAATCTAAGAATGTTACTGATTGAAAAAAATCATGCAAAAATTACTTAATTATTCATAAACAAATTTGAAGCTTTCAGATATGAAAATTTATGAATTACCGATTATTTACAGAAACATGTTATTTTAAAGCAACGTCAAAGCAATTTAAAGCTACGCTATAGCTTATATAAGATATATCTTCTGAATTTAATTCATGGTTTAAATCAAAACGTGTTCTCTATTCTCTTTCAGAGGCCACTCTCAATTGATATGAGTACATTTAACTCTAACAGCAAATTTAACCAATACTGATACACAATATAACTTATGGGAAATAAAATTAGTAACTTACATACAACCGTAATGCTTAAAAATGACATCATATCACTGATATCACTAAGGTAAATTTTAAATAACCCATTTAAAATACCACTAAATACGTGAAAGAAAAAAAAGTAAAATTCGTTTTAAGAATATGAAAGCACTACCTGGAATGATAGTGATAATATCTTATGATGAAAGCTCTTTGATGGTTCCATAAGTTTATGAAGATTTGTGGCATGTTAAAGAATCATCCCCCAAATTTAAGCTAACACGAAGCAAGTGCAATCTTGTAAATTTATCATAGAATTAGTATTCATGATGATCTGTCTTCTACATCTTTATGGAGATAGCCAAGATAAAGAAACCAGACCAAAAGGCTTGCAGGTAATTTTATAAAAGTGAGTAAAATAAAATATAATAAATAAATAAAAGTGATATTTAATAAAATATAAAGTCATTGTCTTATCGAACATTTATAGTGTTTGTAAGTGAATAGAAAATATGGATATTCACTAAACAGTGAAATGAATTATCCAATTATTGGTATATTCAAATTTTTATTTTTAACCTTTTTTAACTTTTCAGCGAAAAACAAACCTGAAAATATGCAAATGTTAAAAGTTTTATAGTTGAACATTTAAAGTATCTTTCCTAAATTGAGTTGCTTATTTAAAAATGATAGCAAAGCGGTTCATATCTAAATGATACGGATAATATTTGAGGAAATGTATGATTATATCAGACCCAAATACGAATAGGACAAAATCTGAAATAATAAAAATGGGAAGTGTTTTTCTCTGCTCCAGCAATGGTTTAGAAAATCCTGAATGCAGTCATTTTAAATAACCAAGGAGACTCCGCATCTTTTAAATTTCTTTTAGACAAAAATGCATTTTTCTGGGCATAAAAAGAACAAGAAGTACACTACGTAAATGTTCGCCCTCATAAAAATATACTCCAGGACATAAATTTGTACATATGATCCAGTACATCCCTATTTATGTCCATAACCAGCCTGGAATTCCTTTGCAGATATTGGCAACATATCTTCCATCGGCTTATTTTCGTCTTCTAAAAGGCAGGGAAAAAAGATTGAGTTTGGCAGCATCCGGAAACAATCCCATTTATCACCGATTAACGGGGTAGCTCTCAGAAAGATCGAATTCTGATGAATCAGCGGAAACTCATTAATATGGGATGCCAAACGAGAAGTTACCCTCCTGGAATGCAAGGAAAATGGCAAAAAAAAGAACGAACTAGAACACTCCACGTCACGTACGAAAAAGAAGAAAAGGAAGAAGTCAAGCCCATCGGCATGACAGATTAAATTCCTTGCCAGAAGAGAGGCAGATGCCCATTTAAGTTAAATTGTTTTGAATGCCAGACAATATGAGAAATGGAATCAGTGGCATGTTCTATTCGGTTTGTATCATTCCTCAATTGTTTGTTGCAATAGAATTGGAATGATGGGCTACAGTTCTAATGGAATTCTTCAAATAAAACAGTTTAAGCCGTATTTCGAAGTATATAACTAGTATTATGATGTTAGAAACGTTGATTTATTAAATTTTACATTTTAAAGAATACCAATGAATCGTATCACTTTATTTCATAATTCATTAATTATAATTTAGAGCATTAAGTCTTTTTTTTATTTTCTCATGGTATGTAAAAATAAGAAATAGTAAATGCTATTTCTTATTTTTACATTATTTGAAAGGAATACAAATGTTAGCAGTAAAATAAAAAAACTTTTTAATTTTCTTCTCTAGTTCCTCTCAAGTCAATTTAAATTAAATTACATCTATTTGGCATAATTTAAAATCAAAAGATATGCTTTTTCAAGAAACAGCAAAATATTTAATATGACATCATGAAAATGTAAGATTTTTCTCAGTTTTAATTATGTTGTAAATACACAAAAATGTAATGAAAAAAAATTCCAAAATTCAATTTCAAAATACGGGAAATTTAATAACAAAATTTCATAAGAATCATTTTAAATGGAAAATTGTTCTTAATTTTATGGGAAAACATGGCTAATTTATTATTGAAATAAATCTTTTCGGTTTGTGCGAAAAATAAATTGTATATGTCAATATTTTTTGCTCGTACATTTTGATATAATCATTTTTATAAATTAATTTAAATACAAAATTTTAAGTGCAATTACTATTATAATGCACTGCATTATGAATTATTCTGGATAATAAAGTGATATAAAATAATATTAAAATACATATATGTAAAAGAAGATTACTCAAATTAGAAACACGCTTATTGTATCCATTTGAAGCGGCAGTCAAATTGATATGAGAGGTTATAAACAGAAAACAAAAGTTTGTTAAACCTTGTTAAGAGGAATTTTATTTTTTTAATTTGTGTCTTCGGTACATAACCATTTCCGTTCTAGCTTATAGTTAATGACTTCTGCATAAAAATATTAAATGAATAACCCAACAAACGAAACCAGAACTAAAAAAAAAGAACAATGATGTATTTTTTCCATTAGCAGTTTTTAAATCCGAACAATATAATGACGTTAAATTTCATTTAATGACTTGGATTCTGTATATTATCATCAGCAAACAAAAACTTCAACTTACGTTGATGAACCCAGTTCCTTATGAATGAAGAGTTAATGAGAGAATTATACCACACATTTGAATTTCTCAGCAATTTATTACGAAAACTTTCTCCGAGCCATAAATTTTTGCAAAAGAGATAAAATGCCTAATGGGTCGCTTTAATGTTGTTTGAGATAACGGCATTATTTTGTTTAACTTACCCTTCTTAATCATCAAGTCAAATCAAGTCAATATATCTCATAAATGCTCCTTAAAAACAATGAATAACTATAAATGTATATAATGTATTGTTAAATTGCATTTAAAACAAATTAAGTGTAATGGCGCCCCTCTTGTAAATGAGAATAAAAGATATTTGTAAGAAAAAAATTAAAAGCTGTCATCCTACTCCCCATTTCATTAAAGAAAAAATAGAACATTTTATACATATACATAAAAACTTTTCGTTGAAAAAAATCTTTAAACAAATAAGTGCTTTATCGATTTATTAAAAGGTAATCAATAGTCATTATCGTTAATGAACGTTATTTCCAGTAATTTACATTGATGTCTTTAAAAAATATTTAGTATTTAAAAAATGTGTTTTTTTATATATTTAGCACTGATTTAAGGTACTTAAAAAGGATTTTATAGTTAAAATACAATTATTTATTACAGGAGAAATCCGTTCTATTCTTAGTTCAAAACAGTAATAAGCAAATTATTTTGTTTTCTTAGTGCTAGAAAAAAGTGAACAATAAATATTTAATTCTTTCAGATTCATTGCAAAATTATTTCAAATGTTATACACATTTCTAAAATATTGCCTTTTATAATGTTATTCAATTATTAAATAATTCGAATTTTTCTTTCATTCCTTTTATATTTAAGTTTTTAATCACATTTGTAAAATCATTTAATGTTTACTTGAAGAAATATTAAAAGATGTATTTATTTCTAAAAACATTTTTCTAAACACTGTCTTTCAAAAAATGTTCTATTGTCTTCAATTAATGTTTTAAATAAAATATTCTGTTTAAAAAGAATTTAGTTCACCATAAGCCTTACTTATTATTATAATTCAATTATCCTAAAAATAAACATAAAATCCTTTGCAAAAAAATTATAAATGCATTTTTTAATAAAATTAATTATCTAATTTTAATTCATATAAACTCCTCAAAGCTACATACATATATCTTTAGCTTTTCTTTTAATACACCATATTTTTATTCAGTTTAATGCAAAAGAATTTTAGAGTGTTAAATTAAATTGATTCTAAGCTAAAAAATCAAATCAGTTTCATAAATATTTTTAAAAAAATAATCTCTTTTTTTGCATTAATAGCTTTAGTTGTAATAAATATTTGTTATACATAATTCTAAAAACCTGCAAATAGTTTTCATTAAAAAATTCTCTTTACGAATAACTTAATAGCAGATAAGTTGATAGGTAATGCCCATATCTAAAGCCTGATAGTTTTTTTAAGCTGTAAGTAGATATTATTTTCGGTTTTAGTTCATAAATATTGTAAAGAAATTTTTGTTTAAAGAATTTAATATAAATATATAGCTAAAATGTTTTATTATATTTAATAGAAATACTGGAATATGGAAGATTATAGTCTCAAAACCTGAAGATTGTATTCATAGTCCTATAATTTTATAGAACACAACTTTTCAAAACTTTTATATTTGATACTAAGTTTCAGAATGTTTTTGTTGTTTGGAATATATTGAAGTTATGCTTGTATGGATTTCTGGATTTACTGAAGTGCTTCTCTTTCATTTGTAGTTTGGCTTCGAAAAACAAGAAGCAGGGAAAAATAGTCTCAAATATAAGGTAAATGGATGAGTGGTTTCAGCCTTTCACAAGAATTTTGTTACATTAAAAGGAATGAGAATGTTTATCATTTTTTGGAGTTTATTAGCGCTAGGGTTATATTTGGCCATTTTGCGCCAAACAAGAATGAAGAACAGCAGCATTAAGAAGAGGACAAATACTTCATTTTTGTAGGCTAGTTTCAATAGATAAATTCACAGTCGATCATTAATATCGCATTAGAAATCCATTCTCTAAGCATATGATCTTGACATTTACTAAACATCTATTTCTAGATTTTTCGCACTAAATTTCACTAGATTTGAAATAACTATATATACAAAGCTACAACCCCAAAATAGTGCATTATTAAACTAAATATTCTGATGCATCTGTAAAATTGTACATAAACGGCTTAAATATTCTGATTATTTCGTAAATATGTATTGCTTATCCAATTAAAATTCCGTTTATTGCATCTTATTTAACAGACAGATGATTATTTCTTTTTTCAATAACAATGACATTATGTCTGAGAGATTCCTTTTTTTTATCTTTCTAGTTTGCTTCAGAAAAACTTTTAGTGTGTTTTTATTTGTTTCTACTTTAAATTGTGTTTATATGTCAATATTATCTTATAACTAAGCTGTATTGTTTACAAGCATCAACAATATATAACATGTGTATCACGGATATTGCACAATAAGATTTCTTTAAGGCCTGGATGGTCTGGTCGGTAGAGCGTTAGACTCGTAATCCTTAGGATACGACTTCGAAACTCACAGGCCAAAAGATTCCCCGAATGTATGGCGACTGGAGCTAGCTAGATCTGTTTGTGGTCGCAAAGTCCTCCATATAGAGAGTAATATTACTCGGGGTACTGGGTCAGAGAAGATCGTTCTCTGTTCCAGGTCTAAATTATGATCTGAGATGTATGAATGCAGTCCGCCCCTAAAAAGGGTTGTGACGTTTGTGTAGCTAAGTCATATTCTTGGCCCTATATGGCGGTACTTGTAAAACAAAGAGACGCATTTCTTAGGCTTAAAATCTGCTGATCGTATCAGCGGAGGCTTGTACACGGCAAGTGCCATTAGTCACAACAACAAAGATTTCTTTAAAAAACATGCGACTAATGATGTGTTGACTAATAATAAAATTTGATGTTTCTATTGCGCAATCAATGGATTCTTCATCAAGTGCATTCCACGAATAATTTTAAACAGAAAATATTGTGCTTGGTTAAATTTAATTTGTCCTGTAAAGGAGTTTTTTCAGAGCTTTAACACATTAAACAATATTTAGGCCACTGACGACTAACATTGAATGAAGGTATCTGTCATCACTGATCTACAAAATACTTTAATTTTCTACCTCATTCAGTCACAAATAATTAGCATTATGCTTTCTCTCAGGTCACATAAATCATTGCTAAATGATAGTATAATTTTCAATCTGGCTATATTAGTTATAATATACTAAAAATACCTGTTAAAAATTATATTCTTTAAATAAATAATAATATAACAAATTAATAAATATTTGATTTATAGCAACTTAAAAGACCTCCATGTTCATACATACAAGAAATTTAGAATTTGAATCGTTCAAAAATGTATAATCCAACAGATAAATTGAAAATAATCTAAAAACATCTTGGAAATTTTCTAGATTGTTAGTTGAATCAATAAATTCAGCACATTCCCAGTACAGGAGGTGTCATATAATCAGACAATAAAAAATTCAAATGACACATTTAGCATTTTTCTATCATTAATAGAAAAGAAGTGAAACGATCACTCAAGAAACTTCATTGCTAAATCTTTCTCCAACTCCTATCAGTTTGTTTAACATCCTAAAGTCTGTCGATCTGTCTACTCATAAAATTGGGACGCAATAAATTAAAAACGCACCTGGAAAGCATAGATGTAGAATTTCATTATATGACCTCTAAATACAAATTATAGATCTGTGTATAATTCTGAACCTATTCCATGAGCAGTTAGAGAATCATTAATTTGTTTGTCTTTATGTTTGTGAATACAATAAAAAAAATGCAGATAATAGCATAAATGTAACTGGACTTTTTGATAACTTTACATAGCATTACATTGAAAAAGAAATAAAAAAAATGTGTTCTTGATTATTTTTAGTACGCTGCAAAGACAAACGTAAATGTACTCCGTAAACATAAAAACTTCCTAATAAAATATTTTTCATATATTTTTCAAAAGTTTATACATTATCGGCTCATGAATATGTAGTAATAATTTCATGATATATTTGTTAAACATATTTAAAATTTCGTGAATATAAATCCATTAAAACTGCAACATTTTTATGTTTAGTAAAACTATCTTTCGGCGGAATTTTCCTAATAGTTTAAACTTTCTTCCCTCTAACTTTCAACAATTATTTAAATTCAAAAATTGCGCTTTTCAAACTTTTCTTCATTGTGTTACATCAGTTCGCCTGATTTATTCAAGTGAGCCTTTATTGTCCGAAGTATTTAATGTCTCGAATTCCTTAACAAACTATCTTCTGAACGAGTAAAACTCTTTCTGCATAAAATATCACTCTTAAACAGAAACTTGGGGTATTCTATTTCGTCTAGAGCCTAGCAAAATCTCTGTCGGAAAGAGAAGATTGTTTCCAAGGCAACGGAGATTCAAAACCATTAATAATTCAGACCTGAAGTCATTTTTCGGCGCCGTCCCATTATAAAATTTCACTCCGTCAAAAGCAAGTATCATATCGGATACTTCAATACGTAATTGCTGCTCAAAAAATAACTATAGATCAGATTCAGTCAACTACAAAATTGTAAAAGTTTTTAAAGCAAAACCAAAGTTTTGGTGACAAAATGTTTCTATAAAAGTTTTATCACTACTTTACAAAAATAAAAATCGGATGTTTAACACCTTAAATAAATAATTAAATTTGAAAACTGAATTATTATTAAAACACAAGTAAAGATATCTTACAAATTCATTAAATGTTATTTAATTCTTATTACCATGTCAAATCATGATGCTGTTTTGGGGATGAGGTTTTTAACGTCAACAAAAATCCACAGATGAAAAATAAAAATATTTTTATCTGAACGAGCATCTCAAAAAATCGGCTTTTAAAAACGCGTTGCCATTGCATTTGAAAAAGCTCTGATTAAAAAAATTAAGTTCATGACTACAGCAAATCAAACCTAGAAAAATGTCATTTTGAGCACCTGGTTATATAAATGAAATAAATAGAAAATGTGATATTTTTAAAGCAATAAATGTGGGTTAAAGTTTTTTGTATCGTTTTCAATACTAAAGTGACTCATTCAGTGAAATAATTAAAATGAATAAAAATAAAATTTGACTTGCACGAGCGCGGGGTGCTTGACCGTTAAAGAAATTATGCTCTGGCATGATACATTGGCATATGCATAACAGATTTCATTTTAATCTTTATTCAATAGTTCCTTGAAAATTTATTTTGAAAAAATTTATAAGAATCAACAGTTTTAATTCCAGCAATTTTGTCAAGAAATTATAGCTTTCTATACATCATTAGTTTTTTTACTGATATATAACTATTTATTATTAATTGTTTTCATATTATAGCCATAAATAAGAAATAAATTAAAATTGAAATGACTTATCTTTATTTAAAATAATATACAAGCCCTAAAAAAAGACTTTACAATTGCTCAAATTGTCGTAGAATAAAAAACTAAATTATAACTTTAAATCCCTTTCATGCCATTTAAAAGTTTAGAATATCATAAATGCTGTAATGATAATATCATATTTTAAAATTTTTAATCTACGCTTTTAAAATTATCTCCTATTGAAAAAATAGGTACACCAAAAGAAAATTTTAGACCGAATATGGGGAATATAATTATGTTTGTAAATATATATCTACTGTAAAATGCTTAAGCGCATGTATCTATTTATGTAATAGTTGCCTTTCTTTAATCACTTAAATTAAATCCAGAATCCAGTAAACAAAAATCCAGCAAATTGGAATATTTCTAAAAATGCATCCATATAGCCATCAAACACAATGACGTGTAAAATTAAAGCCACAAATATTTTTTCAAAATAATTTAAAATTTTTACTAGTAAATTTTATATAATTTGTATTTTACATATTTTGAAATAAGAGCAACACAATTTCAAACTCTGTTTAAAAAATGAAGGTTATTCAGATTTAACTTTAGCAAAACTACTGGAATAAAACCACTTAAGTAACCCGGATTATGACCTGTAGTTTTGTGTGTATTGCAAGAAAACAAACAAATAACTTGCTTTCAGTGAGAATGTTACAATCGTTAATATGGGTTTTCGTTATGAAGAGATTTGGGAAGCTTGATGGGGGGAGCTTAATGGTACTAAACTTACCGAAAGTAGTATCTAGGTTGTGAAATAAATTCCAAAACACAACAAAGCAACGCCTCCTGCTTACAACAACAACATGTTTATTAGGTATACACTGAAGTGACAAAAGTCATGGGATGATTGTTAATATCGTGTCGGTCTTCCTTTTGCCCGGCGAAGTGTAACAACTCGACGTGTCATGGAGTCCACAAGTCGTTGGAAGTCCTCTGCAGGAATATTGAGCCATGCTGTCTGTATAGACGTCCATAATTGTGAAAGTGCGGATGGTGCAGGAGTTTGGACACGAAAGGACCTTTCAATGATGTCCCATAAATGCTCGATGGGATTCATATCGGGCGATCTAGAAGGCCAGATCATGCGCTGGAATTGTCCGGAATGTTCTTCAAACCAATCGCGAACAGTTCTGGCCCGGTGACATAGCGCATTGTCATCCGTAAAAATCCCTTCGTTGTGTGGGTACGTGAATTCCATAAATGGTTGCAAGTGATCTGCAAGCAGCTGAACATAACCATTTCCAGTCAATGATCGGTTCAGTTGCACCAGAGTCCATGCCATGTAAAAACAGCCCACACCATTATGCAGCCGCCACCAGCTTGAACAGTGCCTTGCTGACTGTTCGGTTCCACGGCTTCGTGGGGTCTGCGCCACACTCGAACTCTACCATCAGATCGTAACAACTCAAATCGTGACTCATCTGACCACGCCACGGTTTTCCACTTTTCTAGGGACCAGTCGATATGCTGACGAGCCCAGGAGAGACGCTGCAGGCGATGTCGTGCTGTCAGTAAAGCCACTCGAGTCGGTCTTCTGCTGTCATAGACCAAGAAAGACAAATTTCGCCGCACAGTCCTATCGGACACGTCTCTCGTACGTCCCACATTGATTCCTGTAGTTATTTGACGAAGTGTTGCGTGTCTATTAACATTGACCATTCTACAAAGACGTCGGCGGTCTTGGTCGTTAAATGCAGGTGGTCGCCCACTGCGCTGTCCATGATGGGATGGGATGCCTGAAATTTCATACTCTCGGCACACTTTCGATACTGTGGATCTCGGAATGTTGAATTCACTAACGATATCCGCAATGGAATGACCCATGCTTGTAGCTCCAACTAACATTCCCCGTTCTAAGTCTGTTAATTCTCGTCGTGCCGCCATAATTCACGAAAAATCTGTTCACATGAATAACTTGAACACAAATGAAAGCTCTGGAAAACGAACTGCGCATTTATACTTTTTTGCTGCGATACTACTGCCATCTGTATATTTGCATATGGCTATCCCATTACTTTTGTCACTTCAGTGTATATACAGGCTGTTATGTATGCATTAGGTCTCTCTCCCCCTTTCCCCTTAAAATTGAGTCCCAAACTCGTGATCCTTCCAACTCGTATTGGATTCTATACGATCAATCTTCAGTATCTTTCTACAATAACTTATATTGTAAACACAATCTTTCTTTAAATTTGGCTTTATACATCAATATGAATTGTATGAATTGAAACCAGTTTTTTGATTAATAGAAAAGTTCTGTAATGAATTGTTCGAAGAGTTCTTTAATGATCGGTAAATAGATGATTTTTCATCTTTTAAGGATTTCTCAATAAGAGCCAAGGCTAGTGCAGCACAGCATATTGGAATCGGAAAATAGTAAAAAGAGACCTTTCTTCAATCTTAAACAGTTTCTTAAAGAAATCTACTGAGTTTTGGTTCAACATGTATTAAGAGTCAAACAATTCAGACTATAGAGATAATTCTGAAGTTGGATGATTGGGAAATGATTATATTTAACTGTAGATGAATTATTAAGATGATTTAGAATGATAATTTAAAATGTTTAGAAAGATGATTTAGAAAAGGAGAAAAATTTATAAATCCAGATGTTTATGAAACATATTTTAAAAGACACGAGATTAATAATACTACCTCATTTTTCAAGCCGTAATCTACGTTTTTGTTATTTATATACGATAACCGAAACGTTTAAAAAAGGAATAAACTCTTCTATATCTTTTAAAATTTTAATCTTAATTATTATTTAAACATAACCTTGCTTGTTAGTGCAAGGTCACCTTCGAAAGAAGTTAACAATGCGATGATTCTGAGCATATTTATTGCATTTGAATTGTAATAAGGTCAGATTCAATAAGGAGATTACGTTTAGCTCAGTGCTGGATCAAATCGATGATTTAAAAGAAGAATGGCCTGAATTCCATTTCCGAAGTTTTATGATATTGTTATTGTTTTATCTTTGATGTGACCGTGTTTTAAAATTGTCTATCTATGATAAAAAGGAAGAACTAGAACTGAATTTGGCAAATCTATCTGACCTATTTTGTGCAATACTGAAAAGTAGTTTTGCTGAAAGTAAGAAAAAAGTCTTTACTGAAAAGTATTAGACTGATGTGCATGGTAGTTGTTACAATCTAGTTCATATTAAATGCTCCTATTTATTTCTTTTCAGCATCATAGGCTTTTGTTTGTATTCAACAAAATAAGGAAGAATAGTTTTATAAAAGGAATAAAATATCATGTATGCTACATTAATGAACTCATTTTATTATTAAATACATTTGCAAGGAAGTAATTTTCTTAACTTTTAACTGCCTATCTCGATATTTATGCATCCACTTGGGTAAAATAGTCATATTTGAATCTTCAAACATTCCTTTAAAAAACGCCAAACAATCATTTAATTTGAATCGAATTTTGTGGTTGGAAAATGGACTATTTTTTGCAATATTCCATAATTTTCATAGGTTAATGTGTGTGTGTTTTTGTGTGTGTGTGTTTCACTTTTGAATCTTTGAATTGTAAGATTGTATAATCAAATACTTCTCTTACTGTCGCCCTGACACAGGGATAGCGCGTCTTCCCCGTGATTTGGGCGTCCTGGGTTCGAATGCCGGTTCGTGCAGGGTTGTCTGTTCTATCTGTGATTTGTTTGAATGTGTCCCCCTGTAAAAGGGAACTGTTCAAGCGAATGTGATGCATGAGAAGCTGTTCTGTATGTGATCTATAGGAAATGTGTTAAGTACTTCTGTAAACCCCGTGTGATACTTAGTGGTGCATGGGGATTTCAGAATGCTGAAATAAAAAAAACACTTTACCTTTTTTTAAAGATATGGTTTCTTTTTAACTTATTTTCCGATGTTGCATCAAAATAATTATTTTAAAAAGCCTGACAGTATAAATCAATTAAAGGTAAAATATTAAAAATGAAAAGTTTCCATTTATAACAAAATTATTTATGATTTTTCATAATGTCTATATAATTAATGTAAAGTTTTTTTTAAAAAAAAATAGAAATATTTCAAATTACAATATTCCTTTTTTTTCTCTCAAGAGAATAAGTAAATGTATAGACATTTGTCAACAGACTGCAGTATTAGAATCCAGAGTTCCGTAGATAAAACTGTTTTATTCATCCCGTCGTTGAATCATAGATTAGGGATCAAACATTTTGCTGGTCGACTTACTTTATAATTTCCTGTTTTGATGTAATATGAGGACTATTTTGGATAGAACCATGATCAAATAACGAAAAGGATTTTTGAACCATAGTTTGAAAATTCACTACGAACTCATTCAACGACTTTACCAAAAAAATTAAAGTTTCATTTTCACATTTGAACTCATCTAACCACTTAGCATATGGTTTTACACCCCTTTCTTATCAGTGATTCTACTTATGATAGGTAATTTGATAACTTATGAAGGGCAGTATGAGCCGGCTTTCTGGCACAGAGATAGTGCGTCTTCCTCGTGTTCTGGGAGTCCCGGGTTCGGGTATGGTTGTATTTCTATGAGCTATCTTTGAGGTGTGTGACTGTTCCTCCCTGTAAAAAAGGTCTGTGCAAGTGACTGTGATGAGTTTGAGCTAAAACAGCAATCTTGGCATTAGTTGGCACTACTTGAAACAAAAGACGCATATCTTTAGCTTTAAATATGATGATGTATCAGCGGGGCTTGTCCATGGCAAGTGCTATAAGTAACAACAACAACAGGATAGTATGAACAGTTAATCAATAGGTTGTTGTGAGAAAATTCAAGTCTTATTTCATAATTATTTGAAAACATTGTAAATTTCTTTTCTTTTCCTCTGCTAAAATCTTCATTTATGCTATAATTCAATTTCCCTGTAACCATGTAAACATTAACACGTTATCCCTGTTTGAATCGCCTGCGATTTCCCTCTACTTTATAATTAAATTATCCATTCTCTGTTAAGAACAAAGCAGAAATAGAATTATCCAATTAGAAAGATGATCCGAATCGCGAACTTGAAACGTGGCAACGAACGTGATGAAATTATACGAGCTTAAGAAATAGTAGGACATATAAGTGAAGTTTCCTAAAGCCAAAAGCGTTAAGTTCCCTCGGAACTACTAGAGGTAATTATTGTTTTTAATTAGATAACATAAGATTTCCTGCTTATACAGTTGTAATAACGTATGTAAAATTAGAAACAGTATAAATGAATTTCAGATTGCAAGAATTCAGATAATAAGAATAGTGCTTGTTGTTTTAACAAATTACCGACTTTTCGTCGCGAAATGAACCAAAAGAATTCAAGATGGCACATGAATTCATGAATATTTAAACAAATTACATATAAAAAGATTTCTAGTTTATTTCCAAATTACTGATTTGCGAATCATCCATTGTTATGAAAATTCGAATGAATTAGAGATAGCTTGAGAGAGCGATTAGAATCTCTAAAAAGGATGCAAGCACTTGTTTTAATTGGTAGAACAACGGTTCTCATTTCCAGATACTTATTCCATGTTTATTTGATTTCAAATATTCTTGTCATACGCTTTGTCATTTCATATGATGTGCATAAATATTAATTCTGAAACTCAATTACAACTGGTTTCAGAAATTCTGAAAATACCTTTCCAATTTTAGAAATGCATTATTTCTCAATAAAGTAAGCAACCTGAATATTCATAAGGATTTGATTTCCATGGATCATTCCGATGCTCATTTATTAATTGAAGATAATTAGGAACATAAAGAAATCGATAGAAATGCATTTTTAATCATATGTAATCAGCGAAAAGTGCTTAATATTTGTTTGGTTTATTTAGAGTTTTAAACCCACGTCTGCCGACATTTTACTAATAAATTGTTAAAACTTAAACTAAAAGCTATTTAATTTAGCATTTTTATAAATTTTCTTTTTTCGTTTGATTTATATATTCTTTGAAGATTTCATTCTCAAGTAAAAAAATGAATTCTTAAAAAAGGGACTATAAATTAGTTGTTGAATGTTTGAAAAGTTTTTACATCCCCTCTTCTCCACTTCATTTTTTCCTTCATTCAAATCCACCTTTTTTGGCAATTGTTCGAAAAAAAAATTTAACACTTAGTAATTTAATTTACCTGTAAACATGATATTTTACACATATATGTCAATTTAAAAATTTCATTATTCATCAAATATAACTTCATTTTGGAAAAGAACGGCGGGCTGAAATTACTGACGTAAATTTTTATAAGATTTTATTTACCGAGTTGATTTATAATGAGATGTAATTATATATAAATATATTTGTGAATAAAAGTTTTTAATAACTCGATTATAAAATGTATAAATTATGGTTCTGAAAGCAGCTAAAAATACCATTATCTCTCTTTTGAAATGGGTGGGTGGGGGTTGTTGCATTTTAAATTTATTTAAAAATCAGAGAAGTTTTATTGTAATCAATAATTTTTGATTGTTTTAAAAACTTTTTTTCAGTATTTATTGACCATACAGTGATACTAATTTATCATGTTCATTTTTATTTTTGGATGTTTTTTAACAGTTATTTATAATATACGCTTTTAAAATGACATGAGTTATACTAGTACAAATCGTTATAATTAATTAAATTAGATTTTATTTTCAAATTGTGATGAAATAAATTTTTATTGTCTCATTTACCTTTTCAGTTAGTTTTTTTTTAAAAAAATAAATATAAAGAAATATAATAATATACCTTTTTTTTACATTTTTTGTAACAGAAGAAAAACAAATTTCCGTTGACATTTTCTGTACTTATATATTTTATGTAAATTTTTAGACCTTGTACTTTGAAATATTTATAATTAAAAATTAGTTTCAAAAGATGTTGTATGATTAAATTCTATTTAGTTCAACTCTAAATATTACCACATTTGCTCTACACAATTTTTATGTTTAAAAAAGTTTAAAATGAGGTTTTAATTTATAATTTTATTTAATTGTAATGTTTATGATGAATGCAAATAGAGGCAAGAGTTAACAAATTTGAAGCACACATATGTGTGTGCAAATATGAGAATTGCAGTGGTATTTGATTAAAAGTCAAAAAAAATTTAAAAAATTAAAACAAATTTGTGATTGTTACTTTTGATAATATTAATCTCCAAATAATATTTCTACAATGACAAAAAAATCCAATAAAATTTTTTAATTAATTCTTTTTCTTGAATAGTGATGAATTTTTAAACTATTTCATGCACAATTTTAATGTGCGCATTTCATTTTGAAGTAAAATTTAAAATATTATCATTGATTTTGCAAATAATTAATCGTTTATTTTCCAACCATTGCTGAAAGCAAAGAAGTGACGATTAAATTTCCGCATGTTTCGCAATAAGATTATGATTTTTTTTAAATTTATCTTATTTCAATACTTTTTGTGTAGCTTAAAAACAGTCTTAAAGGATTTTACCTGTGTCTTAAAAAACCACTCTTTTTTTTCATAAAAAATGTGAAATCAGCTAATACGTTGTTGATTTTCTTTAAATATATTAATATTAGGATATTCCACAAGTTTCTTTTATATCTCTAATATGCAATTAAGATACAATATTTACTGTTTAAGTCATTATTTATTTTGTTACATAAGAACCCTTTTGCTGTATTACCTTTTTTTATCTCAGGAAATTTCATAATGCCTTCCAAACCTGTTGTGTTTTGGACAAGAAGTTATCCTCGAGGTGGGCTTTTGTTTCGAAGATGAATTTAAAACGCTTATCGCGAAGCAAATTTTTTAAGCACAGAAAGAAGTAAAAATTAGAAGGAGCGAGGTCCGAAGAGTATGCAGGGTGGGGTAGAAGATCCCAATCAAACTGTAAGAGCTTCTCTCTTACGGCTAATGCAATATGTGGTCTTGCGTTGTCATGATGAAAGACACCTCGTCGGTTTTTCAATTCTGGCTTTTTTTGCTGTTGCAGCTTTCAATTGATCCAGTCGATGACATTATTTCTTAGATTATTTCACCTTTTCAATCCCACCAAATGAACAAAAGAAATTTTTTGGAATTTAATCCCGGCTTGGGGCATAGTAGAACTCTGGTACGACTGAAACTGCGGACATACACAATTAATAGATAAGCCTGCATAATAAGGTCATTCATAGTGCGATGAGAAATAAACTTTTGAGACACCTTAATATTATGGGCAAAACTTACATCATTTTAATGTAAGAATCAGTTTCTTATTTTACGGAAAGAGTGAGCAAAAAAAAATGATTGTACTAAATGAAATAAAGGGCAGTATATCAAATATCGTGTTAAACTATATTGCTATTACAAATGTTATAAAATGGTAATAAAAAACAGTTTGTGTTATTTAGGAAGACAGTGAAAAGAATCTGCTCAAAACAACTAAAACAGTTTTTTTATATCCATCACTATATCGTGTCTATAAACATTTCACTGCGTTATGTTTATATGTAATAAATTTAAATAAGGTTAAATAATTTAAATAAAATTTTAAAATAATCTTTCCCAAGACCTGATTCCTCTCAGGGACACCTCGAAATGAGAATGAGATGCTTTCGGCATGGTTTTTTTGTCTCGCCACCCTGAAGGGTGCACTAACAGGTGGATGTAGGTTGCTGCCATCGATAACAGGATCTACTTCCTGCGAGAAGGATTGAACTGTGACCGGTGATAGCCATTAGGACTCAGCCATAGTTATTGCCAGTGTTACTGTTATGGTGGTCTGATCATTCAGCCTTATTATTTAAATCCGTGTTCCTCCATGGCGGGTCGGGAAGTCTGGTATGACTTCCCAAGGACCTACTAACTAAAAAACACGATTCATACATTACATAAAATGCATACATTATTATACACAAATTATCCAGAAATTAAGTTCCATTTCAAATTGTGCTTCACAGGCGTTGCGTCCAGGATTTTACATAGGCAGATTCTCTGATTGATGAGGATTTGTTTACATAATTTAAACAGATGATTAAGGAGTCTTAAATATTCAACATTACAGCACTCTCAATGCCTTTTCTTCACATTCTCATCCATCATCGTAGGCGGCATCTTTCTACGAGGGCATACAAAAGCTTGCGCTCAACTAATTTAAATGCTTGAATAATGCTAGCAGCTATGTTAAAAAATAGCTTATTCATATCATTTCATTATGCATTAAAAGTGCTTTCCTAATAGTCATTTTCATTTTTTAATTGCATAAAGAGACTTAGTTCTTAATTACCCTTAGTAAATCAAAAAATGATCACGATATATACAAGATTAATTACTGATTGTTTACTTAGCAAAAGTTACTAAATTGGTATATGTATTTTTATTATAGTCTTAGCCATCCGAATTATGAAACGAAAATATCAATAACTATCATTTTACTTTTAGGTGATTTAGAAAATCTAGAGTAAATATAATATTATTATCTTCGAAATTTTCGAAAATTATAATATAATATAATAATCTTCGAAAGATTTTTTTCAAGTGTCAGACTTTCTTATATAGTAAAATCACATTTAATGCATTATGTCAGTCTCTTTCTCTTTCTTTCTCCGTCTGTCTGTCTCTCTCTCTCTCTCTCTCGCTCGCTCGCTCGCTCTGTCTGTCTGTCTGTAGCAATATCAAAATGCATTAAAATATCAAGATACCTCTTCCTTGTAATGTTTGTGAAAAAAAGGTTGTGATAAAATAATACTTCAGGTTTTATTTGAAAAACAAATAATGAAATTCCGACATCAGAATTTCTAAAACAAATTTTCCTTTAAAGAAAATTTTTCAATTCATATCTAATGGCTTTTATTTTTATTTTTACATCAACAAAAGTAACTGTAATTACCAACTCGCTATAATACAAGCTGAAAAGATTTGCATATTTTAAAATGTGGATGAAAATTCCAAAGAGATGCTCATGAGAATTTACTCTTCAGGAAAATCTCATTCAACATATTTTATTTAGTCTCCTTTTACCAGTGAAAAATCAATGAAGAGATATTATTTTCATAAAAGATCACAAACTAAATATTTCAATGAAAGCCGTATTATCCGAAAAACTTGTTGTCTCTTATTTCTTCGGAACCTTAATATAATGAATTCTTGTGTTGTATCATATCCGTTATTATCATTCATTTATTCTTACATTTATATTAAAAAGTAAATTAAAACTCTCTTTCTAAATCAATTTATATATTTTAAATTTAAACATAGTTACTATTATATTAAAACTTCATCTTTAACTTTTTTTATTTACGCTTCATATTTCTTCAATCTTTCAGATTTATTCAAATTTATACAAAAGAATTTCTCCAAGGAAATTAATATTTAGAGATAGATGCGGGTTCTCTAAATAAACTATTTCCATTTCAATCATAAGGAGAATTTTTGAAATCGTGACTCTTTTTTCAAAAACAATTATTTAACTATTAGAGAAAGAAGAATGTTTTTCGCAATATCTTTTCAATGAAACCTCTTAAGATAATAAAAATTTAATCTGTTATTCAAAACACGTAAATCATTAATAAAATATTTAACGCATTTCATTCAATATTTTCAATCATCTTACTTTGCTAATGCCTTACTTCGAAATGAATTCAAATTATGTGAGAGGGTATCAAGCAAATGGAAATTAAATTAATATTTTTGTCTGTGAATAACCAAATTTGTGCTAATACATTTTGTAATTTCAGAGTCTGATGAGCTGAAAAAACTTCCATTTCTTAAACAACTTTCCATTTTTGAAATACTTAAAAAAATTTATCATTTCTCACATTACCGACGAAACCCTGGGAGAAAGGAAATAGCAAAATTAATTATTGAAAGGTAAAAAATTAAGCAAACCTGTGTAACAAATAAATTACCCGACAGCACAAATAAATTTGTAATTATAGCGATTCGTGCCTTTTTCCTTTTTTCTTTCAAGAAGAGAAAATATTCAGTACTTGAATACCCAAATTATTTCAATTTTTTGACAATCTTCACATTTAAGACCATCCCGAGACCAAAAAATACATTTCTGTAATCACATCCGTAAACATGATAGTTCAAAATCCACTTTAAATTAAAAGTATAATATTTTGTATGTTGTCTTTACGTCAAAAGCGTTAAAAAATCCTATTAACCCGGCAGGACGGGCGCGTTTACCCGGCAGAACGGGCATGGGGTGTCAGCACACCCCAAAGATATTAAATGGCCTAATTGCGAAATTTTTTAAAGATTTGAATTCCTAAGAAAATTTATGATAATTACACTTTTTTGCGAGAAAACGGATAGCTAATACGTTAAATTATCGTAATTTTCAAAATTATTAATGAATAAATTAAAAGCTCTTACTGTTTTTGTCTCAGTTCGAAAAACGGAAATTTTCCGCTTTAGCACTTATTGATTTTTCTTTACAATTTTTATTATAATAAAAATTATACATTATTGTAAATTTAAATACTGATAATAATCAATTTTCTTAATAATTAGGGTGTACATGAATCTGAAACTTAAGATTTTTGTAGTTATTACATACAGCTTCAATTTCTGAGTGTTCTCGACATATATTTTTGTCGCACTTGACACACATGTTTTTCGATTTAATATCCTTGTTTCTTGGACACAAATAGCATCGTCCGTCACTCAGCTTTCTTTATACCTTTTCCGATAAAGTGTGGTCGCAAACTTCCTCTAAAGAATCGCAGTCTTCTTCTAATTCAGACTGTTGATCGCTGAATATGTCATCATCATCTGAATCGTTTAATTCTTCTTCGATATTCTTTTCATCTGACGAAATCTCCTCTGACATCTCCTGAAGTCTGTTTATTTCTTGCCTATACCTCAAACATAGAAAAGACTGAAAAGAACGACTGGAACAAGCCATGATTTCGCACTGAAAAATACTAACACGAGCGCGCGCACGGGATGTCCGCACACCCCAAAATCCTTCTATATGACGAAAATGGAGTCTGAATTCGCCGTTTTCAGACTCTATGCATGGGAAGTGACCTTAGAGTCAGGTACTGATGGACCAGACTACTTCGGTTTATAGAGACAGACAGCGGATGAATATTTTTGGGCGTGGGGTGTCGAAACACCCCGCGCCCGTCCTGCCGGGTTAAATTCTAAGCGAAATACATTCTGAGGAAGTCATTCTTTCTAACTAGCCAGTTTCAAATATTTATGATAGCTGCAAAATGTCAAGGGCTATATGGATAAAAATTTAATTATCGGCTTTATTAAGGATTAACCGTACATCGACCTGAGCTTCCCCATTCATGCAAACGCAATGTTGTTGTTCTCATGTTCCACTTTTTTTACAACGCAAGGAGGAGTGCAGTAGCTTCTGATGGTATTGACACCTGAGCTCCCGAGGTCAGAAGTCTGAATTCTAGCTCCCACATGTTTCGAATCCTTTTTACGGGAGGGGGCATCATTTAAGTATTTCATTCATTCATCCACATGTCGTAATTTAAATCTGGAACAGAGAACTATCACATTTGACTCAGTACTCCCAATGATATTACTCTAGACATGGTGGACTTTGTAACCAACTTAACGTGGGCCAGCCACCACACATATACGCGGAAAGTCTTCTGTAGACGAGTTCAAGCTCACAGCCCAAGCAAAACCAATGCCTTACCAATCAAGCTATCCCAGTTCCATGTAAACGCAATAATTAAATTAAATTAAATTTGATATGTGATCTTGAAAATAAATGTATTATTCTGAGTATAATTTGGTTTAAACAGATCGAAAGAAGGCTACTAAAATGTATGTTGGGAGGGAGGGGTATTATGCATGAAGCCTAAAATTCTTATTGAAGATAAAAATCTAATCGCTCTTGGCGTGTGTTTTCTGTGAGGTGTGTGAATGCGCTGCCCTGTAAAAGGAGGTTGTGCAAGAGAATATGAAGAATGAGTAGCAAAACTCGTTTTCTTGGCCTTAGTTGGCGCTACTTCAGACAAGAGAAGTTGATAAGGCTTAAATCCCAAACTACCTCAGCAAGCTTATCCATTTCAAGTGTTATTAGGAACAACAACAACCTCTATATATGCAACTATCTTGGTAAAAAATTCATATCATTCTTAGCAGCAATTTCTCGAGTTCAGATGTCGTCCTCGTCATCTGATAGTAGCTCAAAATTACGAGAATTGTCCCAAAAAATCTCTTGTGTTGCTTTACAAAGGGATATCAATATAACAAAACTAAACAAATTAAACTCAGATTGACAATAATAATCAGTAGAATGATAAAAATGTTGGTATGTTTATTTTGATAAATCATAGATAAATTTAAATTCACTTACAAATATTGCTGAGGGATATCGTTGTATTTATTTTTGCTTTCTACAAGCAAAAGTAAATAATTAATCGTGACAACTTTTAATACAAAACATTCAACTTTTCGAAGCACAGCATTCAATTTTCTGTTCTATGTTATCGGAAATGGGCGCTCAAGACTCAAAAATCAAGTATTCAGTCTCATCTAAATTTGAAAGATTGCTACGGAAAGCAATGCCTTTCACTGTTTCCTACAAGCACTACTCACATGAGATACAATCCAGAAACTAGGGAGGTCAATTCGTATCTGTTCCATTAAATGTAGAATAGTTTTGTTAATGACTTTTCTCAAAGAATTCCTCAAGGAGAGCAAACGTCTCTGGGGAGAGTGTGATTTGATCCCGTACTGCAAAAGCCACGAATCTGATCGACCACGTGTCTGATCGATTCGTTAAAGCTTGAAGCGAGTTGACAAACTATTCCAAAATCACTAGGCACTTTTCAGTAGTGATCATTTCTCTCAAGAAATGCATTTGAGCACTCTTTAACGAGATAGAGCTGCCTGCCCATACCGCCACCTAACGGCAACGTCTGCAATTTAATTCGATATATCTGTGTGATATTATGTCTTACAATGTACGTGAAGTATATCCAATGAGAATGTCTCGCATAATAATAAAATGGATTATCGCATCTGGATTGTCCATTTGAGCAATAATGAACAAATGGATCAGTCATTACCTGAACGATCAAAGATTTAAATTTCTTTCGATAGGGTGTTTTTGATATTTATAAATTCTGGGCAGGATTGGCGAAGGTCTCTTTTTGCACCTTATGTTAGCTGCTATGATTACGCCTGTGATTTGAATCTTCTATCTAATTAGAAGTTCATCCCTCTATTAAATAGATCTACTGAAGGCCATCTAATGAAGTAATGGGTCCAAATCGTGATTTTGGGTTTTGCTTAGTTTAGTTAAATTAACGTTCCGCTGCAAAGCAACGCCTTAGCTATTTTGGGATGGACCTCGTACTTCTAAACCGCGATGAAATGACGAGTACGTCACCACAGCTGGTACCCCCACTTCATACCACACCACTCAGCGGGAGAATATTTGACTGTAACGGATTTAAAGTGTAACAGGCCTCCTTAAACGACGGTTCTTCGGCGGAATTTTGTCTCGAGCTTGAAACCCTACGGTTCATAAGCCGATCTTGGATCAAACGGAGTTAGTAATTGCAAATTTATTATGCAGTTAATTTTCATATAACTGGATATTACTCAGATAATTCTATTGAAACATTGTATTGTAAATCTCAGTTTAGCCCAACCAAATTTCATCAGTTCAAAAGCTATCACATATTTTTTTTTTCCTCTTTCTCTTATAGTTACAGCCAAAAGAGATTCAAAGAAAGTCATGTTGATGCCGAATATTCAATTAAATTTTATTGCAATTGAATTTCAGCTGAAGTAACAATTCAATGGGGTTTAAATTCTGGACTCATATTATAAGGAGCATTTTTTTTTAATTTAAAAAAAACTACGACATTACATTACCATTGAAAAGTGTATACTGTCATATTATTTTTTAAATGGTATATTTCGTAATCAAACTTCAAGATTAATCCCAACTTTTGTTTCAAAAGGGTTATAGTAAGTAATAATAAAAATTGGAGCGCCTGGAACATTTTTTCTTAACATTTATCGCTAATATTATGTTATATTAACCTCCTTAGCTTATAAATAAATCATTATAATGCTTTCAAATTTTTTGTGTCATCTCTTATAGTGTTATTCTTAATGCCTGTAAAATTTCAAATTGCTAAGGTGAAAATTGTAAAAATTCATTTTAAAGGTTCCCGGTCGCCTTGAATACTTAAATTAATTTAAGAATAAATTTTCAAAAGTCATACCAACTGCAGGAACTATGTTCGCCATTTTTTTAAAATTTATCAAAAAACTTTAATGATATTTACATTTCTCAAATAAAGATTTGTTTGTAATCCTTCGTTATTCATATTCGATAATTTTCTTTTCTAAAGGCTTTTGGAATTCAATATCTAAGAATTTCGAGATAATTAAAAAATTGTAATTAAATATCTGTAAACATTTAATGATAAAAATTTAAAGAGAACGAAGCTAAATTTTTAAACTCTTGTAAATTTTCTAAGCTCTTGTCGAAAGCCTCATTTCAATTATCATAGTTATCATTTTTAAAAGAATGTAAAGCTTTAAATGAAATGTTATTCAGACAAAATACTATTGATCGGCATTTTAGTAAGACAGTCAATTTATTGGAAGAAAATTGTGTATTTTCTATCTTCTCAAAGGTTTTGTATGGGGAATTAAACTATAAAATAAATTTCATGCACATTTCTTCTTGACTCAATTTTTCACATCGGAAAGCAACAGAAATTCAATTTTTAAAACAATTTGTGAATCTTAGATATAAAATAAGTCATTGAAATTCTACTTTTAATGGTCTCTTCATTTTTTAAAATTTTTGTTTGCTGTTTAAAAATATTTTATTCTTTTTCGTGTTTTTATTTATGCAGAAGTCTACCAGTATGATTAATAATTTAAGGTTAGTGCGTAGTTATCTAACTAAAGCAATCCCATTTCAAGATGAATTCCCCAAAAAGTAATTATCCTTAGAAAACAATTAGTTTCTTTTAAGAAAAAAAGCAAAAAAAATTTCCTCGTGATGCTGACACAATCTCTAAAGGTAAATATATTTTAACTTGGTATTTAGAAAAGAAAATTCAATTATTAATCTTTTGGATTGATCTCTATGAGCTTTCATTCATTTAACTTCTGATATGCATTTCAAAGTAATTACGATTGAGAAAGAGAGCTTTTAAAGAAATGAAAATTAAATTGATCCTTTTACCGTTGAGTATAAAAGAATTTCTAATGCATTTCCTAATTTCATTTTCCAATTCGCAAAAATAAGAACTAACAGAGAGGCTTTATTTCTTTAATCATAGCTAGGTTTTTTTAAAGTTAAAATGAATTAATTGTTTTCTTTTATCAGATGATAATTCATTAAAATATAAATTCTTAAATTGAATTATTATAAGAAAGTATGTAAAGAAATGCATTAGTAAAATTGAAACACCTTCCGATATTTCAATAAAATACAAATAAAAAGATTCACATTACTAAAGAAAAAATTTTATCATTTAATTTCAATACTCTATTTGTTATTTTTTTGTCTTATCAATAATTTGCAAAAGTTTTGGTTTGTGACATCTTTTATTTGTTGCCAGTAGCAAACCAGTAGGGAAGTAAATACTTACAGATACAAATTATGAAATCTAGTCTTTCATTTCCGTCGTATTACTGACGTGAATCAACGAATGTCTGTGTTTACATTTCCGTGTAAGGAAAATATTCTGTTCTTAATATCTTTTAGTCAATTCATTCTTCCGTTTAGTCCAAGATTTAATATGGGACAAGTTTCTGCCCATGTGATTCAACTAAATCGAATATTGTAGGTAAAGATTCTAATTGGAAAGACTTTCTCCCTTCGAATCTTTTCTTAAATATTTCTTGGTACTTTTCCGTAAACTTAACGCCAACGAAAAATCGCCAAAGAAATTTGGCGGAATTCTGTTTTATTTGGCTGTTTTTCGCTTTAAAATCACTTTAAGAAATTTGGCGGAATTCTACGACATTTGGCGATTTTTCGCTGGCGTCGGGCTAATGGGAAAGTACGAGTACCAATTTATTCAGAGAAATGATTGTATAAACTCAGTATATTACTATACTTCTCTTATATAGATTTTCAAACTACTTGTACTACATACCTTTTTGAACTATATCGATTTTGAATAACAGAAATATTGAGGTTACATCCAATCACAAAAAAAGCTCAGTATGAATACTTACAGAAATAATTATCCAAAAGGATCGCATTGAATTTTTCTCTGGAACTTTGTTTTTTATAATCAAAAGAGGAAAGTTTGGCTTGCGTAAGGAAACAATGAATATTCGTTCAAAACGCATAGCTTTTAAATTAATTTGTTTTTAGTGGAGAAGGAATCCAACTTCTCATCTTTTGTTGATCCATAAAATAAAATGAAAAACTTTTTAATTCATGTCAAAAATCTCACCATATAGTCGTCTTAGTTAGGAAATGATTCCTGGAATTTTAGTTAAGATTTAAATATGATTGCTAGTTAAATATAGTTTAAGAAGTATAATGCAGTTCAACGATGAAAATATTTTCCTAATTTTATTCATTTAAAGCAAAAATCCCTCCAAGTTCAAATATTTTTGTGAAAGATTCCTGAATTTCCTTTACGAACTCATATCCTCAAAAACTACGAATAAAGAAAATTATTAAGTTTATTTAGTTTATTTTAAGTTTTCAATAGGAAGAAAAAGAAAAGAAACTTTAAAAAAATCCTAGATCTTGGATAAAGAAAAAAGTTCTATTCAAGCGCAAAATGTTCAGCCAGATATTAGAAAATTATCAGAGCATGACACAGCAGGAACTGCGCATAACAATAACCAACTTTTCTTTGAATTTTCGTTTTTATTGTAACTTTTTAAGCTGCAAGAGTCGCTTTTTTCATTTTGAGTTAATCGAAGAATTCTTGGAAGAAAGCAGTATGTTTACGTTCGTTTCCGCTGTTTTTTATGCAAGATGAAAAGGTAATTGTTCGTTTTACTGTTGCGTCTGGTACAGATGTGAATAGATCGCCAGATTCCAATTTTGATTAGTTAGAATTCTTCCGATAAAATCTGTGCGCATTTATTTATTTATTTATTTATTGAAAATTCTTAGAATCACTTAAATTGTGACCTCTTTCACAATTTCAATATTTTTAGGTATCTTACGTTTGGCAATGATTTGATACGCAAAAATTATGAAAAAAAAATCGCAAAAACTTATTTGTTTAGAAAAGAATTTTTTAGAATTAAATCTTAATCAGGAATGGAATACATTAAACGCCAATTTGAGACAAAGAATTTGTTTATACCCAAATTCTTTATATTAGTAAACTAAAATAGTTAAAACTTATATTCTGATTTTATTGAAATTCACCGAATAAATATAAAAAGTCATATTTTTCTAATTTTTGAAGTTAAATAATATCTTTTTTATAGCTTAAATGTAAACAATCGGATATATGGAAATATTTTTTTTTATTTTGATCAGTATTAAATATAATCTCTTAGGGAACGATTTTATTTAAATTTATTTCTTTATATTGTTGAAAATGGAATTTTGTAACGATCTGTTTACTATTTTCTTGATATATAGGAACTTTGTAATTGTTTATACTTGTTTTTTGTCCACTAATTATACATTATTTAAATAAATTCACATTTGAATGATTATTTTATTATTGTTTAAATTAAATTTGGATTCCGTAATAATTTTAGAATCAAGGGCTCTATCTAAAAATCAATTTAAAGAATTTTAGATATCAAGATTAAAAAAAAAATTCTTATAAAATAAAGTAATCTTTGCTGCTTGCTACATAAAACACATGATTCAAACATGAAATTATTTTCAGAACATTTTTACCATAATTAATATTATGAAACCAAATGGTTTACTATAACTATGGCTTTTTTAAAGTAATTTTTCCTTTTAATCTCAAAAAAGGTTTTTTTATGTATTATTTTTATTCTATCTCTATTTTTCTGTCATAGTCTTAAAAACCCTTCCTTCAGGTAGATGAATTCTACACTACTCAATCAGGAATATTTTAAATATTTGAATTTCTTTCACTTTTAAACCATTTCTGAATAGTTTAAAGATAATTAATTTAATCGTTTGTTTTTCGATTGAAAAAAAAAACCTTTTAGTACAAAAATTTTAATCGAAAATTTTTTTGTTTTGTTTTTAACTTCTGTTTCAATTTGAAATAATAATAATAAATATTAACTTCTTCACATTCCTACAAAGGGACCCCCTTTCCTTAAAAAGACATTTTACACTCTTTCCTAAAAAAGAGAAACAATGTTAAACGAATTCAAACAGAATGATATTAAGAAATGGGAAATAACATTGTTCAAATAAAATAATTTCCGGCTATAGGTCTATAATATTTCGATATAGGTTTATGATTTAGAACTGTCATTCAAATTCAGATTATGAACTAATTCTTCAAACTTTTTTTAAATATATCAAACCAATCTTATATTTTTTTCTCTAGGCTGAATTTGATTTTATTTAATACATTATTTGTCAAATTTTACGATTCAGGAAAATGGATGCAAAAAACCTCCCAAGTCTTTGAATGAAATATGTTAATGCTTAAGTTTTGCATTTCTATTTATATTTTTAAAAAATATAATACTCGTTTTTTTACCAATTAAAAATGGAAAGACATTACATAATTTAAGCATCAAATTATAATTCATAACTAATAACTAAAATTAATTGACATTAATTACAATTAAAATTGTTATTTACACATAAGCTGAGTAGCATTAAAATTATGTTTTTTGTATAGTGGGAAAATCCTTTTTCTCTATTATGCAGAGAAACAAAAAATAAAAACTCTTAAAGGGATTTATTTCTGATTTATTTTGAGAACAAATAATTCTTTTATGCACATGTAGCAAACATTAATATAAAATTTTGCTTCAGGTTCTGATCTTTTTTTTTTTTAATTTCAATCTTTTCAAAGCTTAAGACCACATTCATGGCAGTTTTAAGGATGAGTAACAAAATGAAAGCTTTTACATAACAGCCCGCTTCCTTTCAAAACTTTTGCAAGAGGAACACGATGAGGATTTTATTTCTTTGAGTGGTATGGAAACTATATGGCATGTACCAAATATCTAAAGCACAAGCATCCATTTGGCTTTAGATTTTACTCAAAAAATATTATATCATGGAGAGAAATTTTTTTAATGAATATTAGTTTTATTTTTTAAGCCATTTAAAATCAATTTCTATTTTTCTTATCTGAGGCTGAATTCCATAATATATATTGTAATAAACTAGGTTTAGTAAATATTGTCAAAGAAAATCAAAAAGGGGTAATGTATACTGATTTGTCCTTTTTCATGTATGTAATAAATTTCATATTGATAATATAAATTTTCATGGCATTTTTTTTACGTAAATTCCTTAGATTTAATAATTTTAAGCTTTTTGACTTATATCTGCAATTATTTTGTGAAATATTGTTATATTTAAAAAAATGAACTCTTCTCTTTTATCCACAGTCTGGAGTGTTTTAAATTTAACTTCGTCATATAATAAAGAAAATTCTGCATTTTGAAACCCCACTTCTCCCCACATATGGTTTCCTTCAAATTGTCTATAGATATATAATTTTGTTTTGTTTTTTAAATCAGGTATGAAACATTACTTTTTCGGGGGGTAACCTTTCCCCCTTAAAAACACAAAAAAAGGAAGACACTCCATCCCCTGATGAGCTTAGTTCAAATTTTAATACAAATCTACAGTTTTAATGCGTTATCATCTAGAAATAACTTTGAAAAGAAAAAAATTTCAATAATATTCTGCCTCTTTGAAAAGCACAAGTTAATTTGAAAATAATCATAGCTTTTGAATTTATACTGATTTAATAATATTAATCAATAAAATACTAATAATACTAATCGGACAAAAAAAAAGTTTATTTTCGTACTTTTAATATACTTCTTGAGTCACTATATTCACTCCAAATTCTCATTTTAAATTGTAGAACTAAGAATTAGATATAATATAACAAAAGATATTAGATTGGTTGGTGTTATGAAGACAACTGAACCATTTTTTATAGTTCCAAAAGTTTCCGAACATTAGATTTTAGACATTTTTCTTTGGGGATAATGGATGAAATCTACTTTATATAGCTGTTTGGTTTTGTTGCTAATGTTTCGCAAACTAAAGTATATTATTATTTATCTTAACAGTATCTTGATTTTTTACTTTGTTGCGTTAAGCATTTTGTGGCACCCTTGGAGATGCGTAGGTATATATTAAATTAAATGTCCCTTGGGCTAGCATTAAAGTACTAAAATACATAAGAAAAAAACTCTAATTTCTTTTTTAATATTTTATTTTCTGTTAATTCTCTTTTTGACTATTATAGTTTAATATATTATGGCCACCGCCAAATTTAACTAATACAGTATGTGCCAAAATATACAATACTGAAACTCGCGCATCTCGAATCCAGGTGTGTATTTGTCAACAAGACCGCACGTGTTTAGCAATGAAAAGGAATTTTGTGCTGTGTGATTGTTGTTGGAAATGGGTGTCTCGATGGAGGAAAAAAGTATTTGTAGTTTTGCATTTCTTTCGCTCATACGGAGGGTGGGCCGAGTTTGATAAAGGTGTCAGAATAATTCCAAGAGAAGTTTAACAAGACGTTTTAATAAGTGATTAAGCCAGTTCTTCAGGATTTGAAAAGATTCTGTTGTGGTACGAACATTCACTGAATCGATTGGTATCGACATAACGGGGCGAACAGCCATATCACTCGAGCATTTATATCCATGCAGCAGGACAACTTTCGAGGAAAGGGTCATTTCATTTGGGATGATTTCCCATACCCATCCCATTTCCCCGATCTTACACCACTTGATGCCTATTTGTGGGGAATATTAAAGGAGAGTGTGTTCAACTATGAAAATACACTAAGAACTGAGACTACATTGCATAAGAAAATCATCTGTTTTACAAGAGCCTGGTGAGGTATTGCAAGCTTTGAAAACTAACGATACGTGTACCATGGTAAAATAACTCACTGACAGAATGTATGGATGCATGTTAATTTCTTTCGAGGGAAATAAACTCATGTATCACAATTTATGTAATTTTTCTCATCTTTTCATTTCAGTACTGTATGTTTTGACGCATGCTGTATATGCAACAAGCAAAATTCCCTTTCTCCACTGCGCTGTTTTTGGGAGGAATTTAACTTAAATGAATTTTTATAGCTTTTTGACGCTGTTTTATATTATATAGCAATATTATAGCATCATTTCTAAATTTAATTCTTTCAAATTTCTGAAATTTTATTTAAGTAAAAAAACATTAATTTTTGATTTTTTGTGTCATTACTTAAAATTCTGAATATGCATGAAAATTATAATAAAACAATGTCTTTATAATGATATTTAGAATAAGAAGGTAATTTAATTTTAGTCTTTAAGATGTGAATTTAATTCAAGTATTTAGTTTTGTGCATTTCATTTCGCCTGATTTAATGTTATTTGAATCAATGTATAATTTATGAAGTATAGATTTTATTTTCCTAATTTATAAAATTATATTTTGTTTGCATGAATTTCAAAAAGTAGTTTTCAAAAATAAATCATGGAAAAACTTTAAAATGAATCTTGGAAATATGCTAATGAATGTGAGAAAAAAGCATAACAGAAATTTTATTTTGTTTCACAATGATAGTAGTTGTCTTCATAATTTACTATTCAAAGTAGCATAGTAAAGGAAAAATTTCATTTTTTTTCTTAGCAGCAGTTTCTTGCGTTGAGCGATTTCAGGCAATACTGAAACATAAAGGTGATGTATTAATCTTTAAAATAAATGTTAATCGTCTGAAGTAATTAAAAATTTTTGTGAAATCTAAAGTCTAATAAAATTTTAAATAATGGACACAAATGATAATGCATTTTAAAATTTCAAATACTCCAGCATAAAAGAAAATCATGTAAACTCAGTAACATTGTTTAGTTTTTGCAAGCTTAAAATATATTATTTTTTTTAAAAAATAGAAAATTCTTTTAAGTAAGAAAACCTTAAGCTTCCAATCCCATTCTTCTAAAATTCTTCGGCACTTATACTTCAAATATCTTCAGCATAATTTTTAAACATATGAAAAATATGAAATTAAAAGATAACTTTAAAAAATAGACTCGATATTAAAAATGTAGAAACTATATTTATACATAGAATAATTTTAACTAGGAACTAATTTCAGTCTTGGTTTAATCTCTTGTGTTATATTTGCATCGAATTGTAGCTTCTTATTATATAAAAGCTAAAATTTAGTTATTTGATGAGTTATTTCAATAGAAAAATCGCACAGAATCCATAAATACCTCAAGTATTCTATATGCATTCTTAATCGAATAAGTATAATGAAATATCCCTGAAACGGACTGCATCATGTAATTAGACTAACAAAAATGTAAACCAATTAAGGGCTCATTTTATATATAAAAATATACTGATTCATTTTTAAAAATTTGAATAAAAAATATTAAATCGAGTATTTTTTTTTTTTGAATTTCTAAATATTTTAAAAGATGAATTCAATCTTATCAGTATTTACAAATTTAATTTTTTGATATTCTATTTAGAAATTCTAGACATTTTAAATTCATTTGAATCCACTCAGAGTGTACGTACATCTTAAGATATTAATAATTCACATGGATAAAAATAAATTTCTGCTGCTAAATTATTTAAGCATGTTCATGAGAGAAAGAATTCTTGATATTTTTGAAACCCTTATTTTATTTTGAGCTTTTATCTAGATAATAATATTTATTATCCTTACCGAATACTTCGCCAATCTAACTTCCTCTTCCTATAAATAAAAGGGAAAATATGATATTGAAAATTACGAAAATGACAAACATGCAACTCTTATACTCTAAAATTTCTAGCAAAAATGTAAAAATAGAAGGAGATAACTGAGAAAAACTTTTGTTTGCAAAAATTTAGGCTGAAAATGTTTTGTGGTGATTGAAAGCATTGTTTATGTTGTATTAAAAACGATTCAGTGGTCTTAATCATCATTGCTTGTGAGTATTTCCAACATAATCGTAAATGATACGAAATTTAGAATTCAGCGATACGTTTTTCCCTAATTTTTTCCCTAAATTTGTATGTAATGTATACGTTTAAACATCTAGCCAGAACTTCTTTATGGTGTTTCTTTAGTTGTTCGGACAGGAATGGGGCTCCAGAATAAGAAAGTTAAAATTGTTTTAAGGAAGAATGTCAGCAGTGACCATAAGGCTTATATAACTAAATGTATCTGTTATTCATTATAATTATATTCTTATGGTAATACGTTTATTTAGAATATTTCCTCTGCTTTTTGAGACGAAACTACATTTTGAAAACTATAGGAAAAAATATTTAAATTAATAATGAATGATAAGTTGAATAATGGCATTTGAAAGAACAAATTTAATGCAATGAACTAAGCTTAAACAAATCTATTGAAAAGAATACTTCGAAATTTGAAAAATGATAACTATAACATTATATTAAATGAAATGAAAAATCGTACTTATTAAATTAGTACAAATATTCAAGCGTTTAAAATACAAATAAGGTATTAAGATTTCATGTATTTATGTACGTCTGGTTCGAAAAGTTCATGATCGAGTGTTTTGTTTTCTTACAGAAAACATCGGTTATCGATCATATAAATCTAACATTAATTATAATTTAAATATAAAAAGAACTTACTAAAAACTTCTTCTTTGGAAGCTGTAAAAATTAGAAAGTTTTGTTAAAACAAAATTTTGGAAAAAATATTTGAAAAAGCCATTATTTAATAAATAGTTTTACCAAAAAAAAATTAAAACAATTTTGAAAGCATGAATAAAAACGCATTACAATAAAATTGTTATAAAATTTAGGATATGCAATTCACATTATAAAATCAAATAAATAAATACACATTCAATTTTAATATTCGTTATGAGTGATAAATAATGTCACAATCTTCAAAAATTACAAAAAATGGAATTAATCGATAATATTTCGCAAAAGCATAACGAAGGCATAGTAAAATTAACACCAAAATTGTATGAATCAATATTTCAAACCATCCTTTGAAGTACTTTTAAATTGTACAATATTACAAAATGTTAAACGGTATTTTCAATAATGTACCTTATTGATTAATATTGATTTATACAATATAATATCACACGATATTGCACGATATTGTTTTTTTGAAACGTGTAACAATTATGTGAGATGCGCATAACAGAAAATGTGTATAATTGTAGTTATGTGAAATGTGTGTTAACAATTTGTACAATAGTATACAATGCTAAACAATATTCCCAATATTGTACAATATTATAAAATGTTAAACAATATTCTCAATATCGTACAGTATTATAAAATTGGAACAATATTCTCAATAATGGCCATTATTAATAAATATTGAATTATATAATATAATATCACGCAGTATTGGGCAGCATGTTATCTGAAAGTGTGTATACACTTTACAAAGCAGGATACCTAAATCAAGTCTTTTAACACATATCTTAATCATCATATGTTCAGTCTTGATTTTAAATTAGATTAAACAAGAGACAATTTTAACGAGAACAAGCAGAACATGATTATAATGTAATATAAAGGTAAAACGAGGATAAAGTAATAAAAATATATTGCCAGTCACCTAATTGATTTATCAATAAATCGTTGATGTCTTATATTTTCATTGTCTAAACACGGTACGAATTTAAATAATCTTGAACTCATACAAAATTACAAAAATGTAGACGCAGAGACAAAATAAGTAAGCTTGACCAAGATATAAAAGGATTCATTTTAATATTATTGTTATTCGCAGTTTTGAATACTGCTATCAAAAATAAATTCATTCGAAGATATAAAACTATCCACTTTAATTTACTTTGCCGTACTATTTACCCTAGAAATTCAACTCAAATTTTAAAAGAATTCAATAATAAAATCTCAAAAACAAATTATAACTATTCAAATTTTAAAGATAAAAAACATTTTATTCGATATACAAAATGCTGACACAGATTCTCAACTGGCTGCTATTCTAATCCGTCCAACGCTGAAAAAAAAATATCACTTTGAATTCAAAAGAGATTTCTTGCATTGTAGAAAATCTGGGAAGAAGAATTTAAATGAATGGCAAAAAGTTTCCTTTTAAAATGAATCATTTCACTTCTAGATCGTTTCTTGAGGTTGTATTTTGCGCCAAGAAACGATTTTCGCGTCAATTCTTCATGAATTATTCAGAAATCTCTTTATAAAGTATCGCAGTTGCATTTCACCTTACAAATGCGACGAATAAACTGACGGTTGAGAATAATAGTCTTGAATTTGAAACCTTTCTTTTTCCTGGGACTTTAATATCAATTTTATTTCTTTTATTGCCGAATCACCGTGGAATATACATTACACGCTCATGTGAATTGAATGTGAAAATACTCCTTTAAAAAATCTTTCTTTGGATTACTGTGGAAACATGATTCTGTATTCTTTTATTTTGCATTATATGAAGTACTATTCAATCAAATGAATTCCATACAGTATAGAAAGGTATCAATAGGATCTACCTTATATAGTTAAATATTTTACGTTTTTTTTAAGTTAATAGTTACGAAATATTTTGCAGTTCTCAACAATGGTTACTGTAGTCTTTCCATGTCTGGTAATTGTCCACCATTTAAAATACTATTAAGGCCGATAATTCGCAAATATTTGTTAATCTAATCTATTTTTCACTAAACATTTATAAAGTTACGTTAGAATTTGTGTGTTTTTTTTAGTTAAAAAGAGACACTAAGCTCACAAAAGGATAAACTATTATTATAGTTCATGCAGATATTTTTTGTAAAAGATGAAGTTTGTTTTAAAAATTACAAATTGGGAAGTAAGCTTGTTATTTTTTTAAAACTATTCCTGTAAAGGAATTTAAGGCAATACTTAAGGGAAACGAAGTAGTTTTGTGTTCCACACAAAGAATTTTGAAGTATGATTTCTACTTTATATACTTTTTTCTGCATTTATTTACATATACTTCACTCTCATAGCTTTTATATTTTCTTATTTGGTAATTCTTATCGTATTTTTTTTCTCAATTTTTCACTAAAAACATTGTTTTGTTTTTTACAAAAATTTGTTTTTAATGCTTAGTTTTAGTTTACTTTGCAAATATTTTTTTCAGTTTTTCTAGAGGTTTGAGCACATATTTTATATTTTAGGATTCCAACAATGTCTTTTTATACGTTCTGGCATATTTGTTTACAGGATCTTAACTGCCAATTTTCATGTCGTACTCCAGTTTAGGTTGATAGATGAACCGGTCAAGGTTAAATAAATTAATGTATCACACACATGCATTTTAGATATAATTTCAAACTATCAGTGATTGTTTTGTAAGCTGCAAAGTCGAAAAATCAGATTTCAAAGCATTAAATTTGCTCCTTTATTGCTGACATATTCAAACAAGCATTTATTTATACCAGTCAGTCAATTGATAAATAAAGAAGCATAGAATAATTTCTTCTCGGGAATGGTCATCATAGTTAGCAGCAGTCATTAGAGGAAATGCATTGCCCCGGAATGGTGCTGTTCATTTGTCAAGATGTCTTTATTTCTTGTTCAATCTCCATTCGGGAGTCATTAGCGCTGGGCCATAAAGACCAGAACAATTGAGTGAAAGTTTGATATTCTTTGGCCGTATATTTTCTCCTTCTCTGAAATCCCAACATATTCATTCAAAATTCGTGTGGAATCACATTCAATTTTTTGGTAAGAAAACATATCGTGATCTCTAAATCTATGTTATCAATTTTTCTTTTCAAAAAAGGGCTCTCTGGATTCTGCCTTCGTTTTCCAGTATGAAAATTCACAGAAATCTAAAATCATCTGAATGTAAAACAAAAATGTAATATTGCCATGAAAGCCAAAAGCCTCATTTTTTAAAAAAAAATCCTATATATATATCAAAAATCTAGTAAGCGTTTTAACATTTTTTTAGAAAATGCCATTAATTATAAATTCAATTGAGATAAAATCTTGTATTCCTATGTGTTGAATTTTTTGGAGTTCCAAGATTCCTTTCCTTCGTGCTTACAAATCATTGTATCACTGCTGTCTTCTCAAAGTAAACACTCTAAATCATTGTATTAAAGCAGAAGGTAGTTGTTCACTGAACAAAAATTTGTAATTAGTCGCCTTCCAACTATTACTGTACAGGATATAAGAAGATAACTATCTCAAACTTGGTAGCATATTTTCTTAGATCGAACGGTTATAACCATGCTTTATTGTTTCCAATCTTTTAAAAACAGCGACTAATATGGTGCCAAATGGGATATTACACTCTTCGGTACTAGAGAACCGTTAGGACATTTTTCCGAGTATAGGAATTTGATGCTTACTATATACAACTTTTATCAATTATCTTCTCGTTGGTTAAACTTAGAAATTAAAGAAAGAATTTCATTAAAGATATCGATCTCTTCATTGGAAAACAATACAGAATTCTAATATTCTTCCTAAAATACATCTCAAAAATCTTCGAAAATGGGTATTAATCATATAATTTATTCTTTTATTAATCATTTTTTAAGTAAAATTTGCCTTAAAAAGTACTTCATTGAAAGAAGTTCAGTCAACAGTGCACCCCACGAATGATGATAAATCGCATTGTCATCATTTATCGAATCCCTAGTGTAAAAGAAAAGTAAATAGTTCTTTCTTGCTCCTAATTCATGTGTTTCTGGTTGGTTTTCCAGTCTTTTTCTTCATAGTGTTTTAATCACCAGTCTTATATCGCAAAGAAATTTTCAAATTTATAATTGGAAGGGACCTTGCTGCATAATCTATTCCCTCTGTCGTGTCAAAAGCAGCATACTCTTAATCCTTTATAAGGCAATTTTTTTATAGTCATGATATATTAAAATATTTTCAGTATCGAAATAGGCCTAAGAAAAATGATTCATTTGGCTTATTAGATCAATTTAATTTGAATGATTTATTAATTTGGTTAGTTAATAAGTAAGTAACTAATCAAGATACACAATTTTGTGTGGTATAAGGAACTGAAACATCTAGGTTTCTGTCTATTGAAAAATTTGTCCAAAATTTGTTAACAAATTAGTTTATTTACTTTTGCCTATCTACATAACTTCATACAAAAATTTATAAGTTTGGAAAGTAAATTCTTCCCATGATCCTAGAAAGGATTAAAGTTTGTCTTTTTCAAGAGCGTTTTTATAAAAATAGATTTAGTATTTTCATTTTATAGATACGTGTATTTTTGATTAAAATAAGTACTTCAAAACTGACTATCTAATTGAAAACTATTAGCGATTTATGAGTTTCATGCTGGTATTTTTTGAAATGTGAAGAATGGAAGCTTCATTGTATTTTTCTTCAATAAGAACAAGAGCCTGAGATTCAGAGGTATGATGTGCTAAGAAGACCATAGTATTACCTATATTAACAAATTATGGAATTGATACAATGCCCGAGAACAACTATCAAAAAATCATGTTTCCCAATCTATGCTTTAATTTAAAAACCAAGCAGAAACAAATTAAATTAAACTAAATTCACAATAATCAACTATTTTGTATGAGCTTGGAAACTGATAGACAATACGTTAGTACGCATTTCATTTGTAACGTTCACGGCCATTAAAAGAATAATTAAACTTCTGCGAAAATTAAATTATGTTCCCAAGAGGGAAAAATTTACAAAACGCAGAAATTTTAATTTTATCCTTATATTTTGGATAAGATGTAATTTATGGAGATTGAAGATATGCATAAATATACAATAGATGCTGAAATCAGAGTTGGAATTTATTTAGAAGTTTGGCATTATGTTGGAAAAAAACTAAATAAAATTCAAATTTTCGAAATGTATTCTAAGCGCCAAAGACTTAAAACAAGTTTCAAAATTTTCATCCTTTTATACATGGGGACAAGGGTATTTTTTAGACTAATGTTTAAAATGTCCTAGATATAATAAATGTTTTTATAAAAAGAAACTAGAGCATTTCCACTCTTCGGTACTAGAGACTACGGTACTGTTTTATTATATGCGTAATATAAAAAAATACTTTGAAATCAAAAACGAATTTTTAAATATATTCTGTACAATTACAATTCAATAACTATTTTTAATGCATCGATTTTGTTCATCTACCAACCCTATATATACGATTTGAAGGAAAATGCTAAATTATTCTAAATAAGAAAAAAATCAATTAAAAATTATATTAATATTTTCACAAATAATTTCTATCAAAAAATTTAATACTCACTTCCGGCAAACTACTTGCAATGCATGAAACTATCTGTAAAAATTAAAATGAATTAATCTGATGCTTTCTAAAACTAGTAAGAATTCATTGAAATAAGAAATTAAGTAATGAAATTTAATAACAAAATATTAAACATTCAAATGCTTCTTTTTTTAAATTCTAGTTTTACTTATTAAAAAATTCAATTTATTTAAAATATTAGCTTATAGTCAAATGGTCGGATATATCAAATAAAGAAAAATAGGACTATTCAAAATTCTATTCTAACATTATAAAAATTCCGCATATTGATAATAAACGTACATAATTTTAAAAAATTATAATTCTTAAACTCAATTTCCAACGCAGCCACTTATGTTTTAGAAATTCTGCATTTATATATGCTGATTTTGTAATTTTTTGTTTAGATTAGAGCATTTAAAAAACAGTAAGCGTTGGATTTTCGGATTTTACATTAATGGTTTCATTCAATGAAAAATAATGTGAATAAAAATAAACTACTTATTTTCTAAAAAGGCGTTTAAAGTTACTTTTATTTGTGCATAAAGCAAGATTAAATTAATACCCTTTTCATCTTAAACACTAAAGTCCATCTATTTGGCTTTAGGTTTTTATTTCTTTTTTTAGGCTTTATATAACTATACCAAAGAGCAGCAATGATTTTGAAAATCCTTTTTCAAATACGTTTTGAAAAAGATTTACTGAAAATGGTGATATATGACATTAATGGTACTTTCGTCATCTTATAATAAGGTCTAAAAAAACTAAGTGCTTTAGCCGAAACATTAATAATACTTGAATTAGAATTAAAAAGAAAACTTAGAATATATCGGAAGAAAATATCTTAGTCAGAACAATTAACTCCAATCTATATATCTAAGTATGTACCATAGAAGTAATCATGAAAATTCGCAGGTAAAATGTATAGAGGTATGAAAGGCATACTTCACAAACTACGCAGGGGAAATGTGAAGAGGAACCATCATTCATAAACCTTATATCATGCTATGATATGAGAGGCATACTTTTCTCGGAAATGTTACAAAGTATACCCCTTAGATAGTAACATGACATAAGGTTCATGAATGCTGATTCTTCTGTACATTTTCGAGAAGATGCGTTGCAGAAAAATAACTTGCGTAGCTGCATTCAAGCGAGGAGGTAGGAAGTATGTTTCCAAAGAAAAATCGAGGATTTTTACACGCTCATTGACTCTAAATCTCTATTGACATTTCCCATGTCCACTTGGGTATGGGTTATTCATCTTCTGTATTAGCACATTATGTGAGTTGATAATGCATTTTGTATTCGGAACTTCTATGCACTTTTTGGGATTTTTCAGCCTCTCAACGTGTTTTGAAATGCAAAATTCCATTGCAATTTTTCTTTCATTTTTTTGCCAATTAACAACATTCTGTGTTTGTCGATTCAACTACAGAAATATCCTGTAGATTTACTCATAACATAAAGTCATACTGTACCCTGGTGCCTATAACAATGAATTATCTAACCAGTTGGATAAGAACAAACGGGGAAGGGGGGAAAGGATAAAAGAAAGAGACGACAAACCAACTTGGGATTTCCAGAGAGAATCTCATCGGCGTTAAATCTTATAAGACTGCATTTAATGTTTTGGCGAAGTAACGATTAGATGAGGGAAACAGGAATATTTAAAAACATATAATGACAATGGTTTGAACTTATAGAGAAATGAGATTACTAATTGAAAAGAAAAAACATTGATAAATAATAAGAAATTTTCATGAAGAAGTAAATTATTGTTAATTTTACATTTTAAAAATAAACATCGCTTCACTTGTGAAGCATGCATTCATCATTCTAAATTAATTCATATAAGCTGCACATTCCAAATTTTAGATTTTGCTCTGCCGACTTTTGGCACAGACGTAGCACATTTTTCTCGTGTTCTGGACGTCCAGGTTTCGAATCCCGGTTAGAGTTTGGTGGTTCTTCTGTGTACTATCTGTGAAATGTGTGAATGTGTTTGCCTAACGAATGTGTCGAGTATTTAGCTAAGTTCTTGTCCCTAGTTGGCGCTATTTCAAAAGCAAGAGACGCTCATTCGGCTTAAAATTGCTGACGGCCGTCAGCGGGCTTGTCCATGGGATGTGTCATTAGTAACAACAACTATATATTTTACTCTTTAATAATATTCAAAAGATTTCTGTTTTAAAACTGCTTCCTAATTTTTTAAAAAAATATCTTTTTCTGTTTTTCTTTTTTTAAATCAAGAGTTCAACAAACCCTTTAATACGATCTTCTGAATTTAACTCTATAGATCAAAAAATACTTACATATATTTTAAAATGAGAATGCATGAAGATCGAAATTAATTTCCTCTTGAGAAGTGGTTTAATCATATAGAAAATATATACTGAAATTTAAGATTAAAAACATAATACTAAACGGAAAAAAAATATACGTCAACATTTTGCATGACATCAATAACTTAACTGTGATAACACCGTTCAACTTTTAAGGTTAAAATTCCCTCAAATTCCTCCTTCAACTATAAAACATTTTAGAATTTCAGATTCGATCAATGATTTTTTACCATGTTCTTTTCTCATATTTTATTAAGTGCTTTGGATATTGTACCAATTTTTATTTTAAAGTGACATATATTGGAAAATATTACTTTTTGTCAAAAGAAAGCGCAAATAGAATTTATTTCTTGAATTATCAAAAGGAGAACTAGAGTGATATTTGGAAAATACTGAAAGCAATTTAGAACAGCCTCTTCACAGCCTCATGTACTATTTATAAATGTCGTCTTGGATGTTCTCAGGTTTTGGGAATTTTTCAATAACCTCCTGAACATATTTACCACAGAAAATGCTTTTTTTATTTGTTGACATCAAAGATTCTACGTAAAATTAGGTATTTATTACTTTAAATTGGAGATTCAGAGAAAGTAAATTATAGTTTTAATTGTTTAATTTTTAACTATATCATATTTAAAGGCTTCTGAAACTAGGGCTTTTCAGTGTAAAATTCATAAATATATTGTGACGTTCTAGTTAATTTCAGAATATATACAATTCATATAAATTCATTTTTAAAACATTGTATATGTACTGAATCTAATATAAATCCAATGTTGAACATTTTAGAATCGAACATTTATTATTTTTGAACATTAATATATTTAATACGTCGAACATTTTAATATTTTTATACTGAAATTTAAGATTAAAAACATAATAATGAAGGGAAAAAACTCTTATATTGGCACTTTAAAAAAAAAGATTTCATAATGCTTCATTCGGATTGAACTTACAACCATTTTTTACAGTGAGACATGGTAATTTAAAAGCGAATAATTTGCTTTAAATTTAAAAAAAAATACTTCTTTCTGGATTTGTTTAATTTTTCTTTCAACATTTCCTTTATTTCTTTGGTTCATTAAAATGCAATGATCTTCTTGTTGCTCAAATCAAAGAGCAATCTTGAGCTCCTTAATACTTACAAATCTATATATTTCCTTATTTATGAAAATTATTAGATTCTTTTAAATTCAAACTAAATAAGTAGTTTCATTTGAATAATGGCATTCAGTTCGAATTCCTTGGAAATCGACGAAAGAACAGTAATTTAATGTTCTTGCTTCAAAAATTAAATCTTTTAATACTGATTTTCATATAGATTTTATGTTTTTAGAGTGCATTATTGTTATTATGAAATTATCCTTTCTGACCATATTGTAATCAAAGATAGCGATTCCTGATTAATTTCAACGAACTAAAATCCCCTATTTTAAATCTTAATATATTTTTAGCAAGGCAGCGGGCTTCTTTATTTCTAAACTTTTCCAAATTATTATCCATTTCAAAATACCCGTTAAATAAATGTTTAAAAATTCAGTATTGAATTTAAAAATAGTTTTTATCTTTTTCCATTTATAAAATATTACAATATTCTGAAAAATTACGAAATATTCACTCTTTTTTTTTAATTCCAAAGTACGAACTGCATGAAACAAAAATGAATTTTCTCAAAATCCATTTTACTATCCCATATTAATGTTGTATTTAAATAATACATTAACTTGTTTCAAAATTGTGCTTTCTCTTACCTCGTGTATACTTTTGAATTTCTTGCATAAATAGTGATAATAATCAATATCATCGGATCCCTCAGAGAAAGGTATCTTTAGAACCTTGCTGTAGCACTTTATGCCTTGCTTCTTTACCTGAATAGAAGAAAAAATTGTTACATTGTTTGCTGCTTTACAGAAGACTGAAAAATATAAGTTACCATTAGTTTTTTCTTGAATTTGAAATGAAACTATATTTGTGTTTTTAGGATTAAATTTGACACTTTCAATCTTAATAGTCGACGAGGATGTTCAATACTTCATTTGAACCACCTCGTCTAATTTCACTATCAGTAGATTCCATATTTTTAAAGCAAGCAATCAAGGGCCTATAACTTTATAAGCATAAAAGCAGATCTTTTTCTGATCTCTTTATCTTGCTTTAACCTATCATCCCATTACCATTTTCTTATTCTTTCCTTGTTTGCTCATTCCTTTTGAAATTGAATGAAGATTTAAGAGGTATTATTTTTCATACACCGAATATGATGTCGTACTTTTCCTTTTTTACTCGAAAACTATACTTCATAAAGGTATGAGGTTAAACAACGCATCATAGAGATATGGGTATGAGTAAACTACATATCATAGAGATATGGTTGGAAATAAATTACATCCCAGAGAGGTATGTCTTACGTAAACTCTACATCATAGAAGTATGCCTCTATGTTTAACCCAAAATAACCAATAACATAGTTACAATAAATTCATGATTTTGTCGGGGATTCCAAATATTAAGCAAAATCATGGATATATTGCACAACATTTTGTCCTAAAAGGATGAACATGGGTAAGCTAAGTGTCATGGAGAGTTGAGTTAATTAAGCCATAGAAGTATTACTATGGGTAAATTATATTCCGTAGAGGTATATTGTAAGACGAAATCAATTGAAAAACGGACCACATTGTAGAAACTAGTAATGAAAATCGAATAATTATTATTTTTGATGGTATTTAAATTATTAACTTAAAAAGTAGGAAAAAACTGTAGTTAATCGGGCAGGTAAAAATTCAGTTTTTAATCACTTTAAATAAAAAAAGATTAAAAGGAAATTTGCTATGCATATTTCAATCTATCATTCAGAACATAATTTCATGGACGGCCAAGCACCCCGTGCTTATGCAAGTTAAATTATATTTTTATTCATTTTAATCCTTTCATTGAATGAGTCAATTCAGCATTACAAAGGATCCAAAAAACTTTGTCTCGCATTGATTATTTTTTTAAAAAAAATATCACGTTTCCTATTTATTTCATTTCATATAATCCCGTACTCAAAATTTTTCTGGATTTTATTGTCTGTAGTCATTAATTTATGTTTTTTTTAATCAGAGCCTTTGTGCGATGGCAACGTGTTAATAAAAGCTCATTTTTTGAGCTGCTCGTGCAGATAATAAAATTTCAATTTTTCTCTTACAGTTTTTTTTTTTCACCTACGGATTTTTGTCTACCTCATTCCCAAAATAACATCATGTTTTGAAAGGATAAGCTTTATGCTTATATAAATATTAGATTTCTTAGTTTGACATTTAACATCTTCAAGAAGTACGATATGCAAAGTGAGTATAAGAACAAATATGAAACAGTTTTAGAATAACATTGCACAAATCAACTTGCAATAGACTTTTTCAGTAAAAATGAAGAAAAGTTATTTCACTTATGCTGGAATGAAAAAAAGAAAGAAAGAATATTAATTTTTTCACAGTCTTTATCTAAAAAATTATAGGAGGAAAGAACATAAAAAAATTATATTTATTTATCAAACTAGAAAAAATATTTTTGATTAGCTTGCCTAATGTTACAAAAAAAGTAAACACGGAGTATAAATTTTTTTCAGTTCTTTAAATGCAATTCTAGTATTTTTTTTTTAGGCTCACACTTTTTGAGACAATTCTAGAATACAATTTTTTTTCCTTGACATTTTGCGACAATTTTAAGACGTTTTAAGTTGTTAATTGTACATTCGATAAAATAAAATCTGAATAAAATCTCCTGGTTTTTAAGTTAAGTTTAAACAACTTTGGAAAACTGATAAATCTGGAAAATTAAAATTTCCGGAAGTTTCCATTACGATACCATTACTATACTATCCATTACTATACTATCAAATTAGGCCTAAAACATATTGTTGAAACTTCTTTTAAATCATTATCATTCGAATAATTATCACCCTTTAATAATTACATTTTTTGTTATAAAATAAATAAGTACATCTGTTACTGCAAGCTTTAGGTATTTTCTATGAAATATGATCTAGGATAGATTCTGCACATAGGTATTATACATTTTTTATTATTTGCTCTTAACTGAGAGAAGTGTAGGGAACGTACTGAGTAGCCCTCAGTAGTAAACTAATTCGTCTCTAAAAATCCCTCTTTTCTTAGTAATAACAGGATCAGAGAAGAAATAATGTTTGCTCAGACTTTGCTGTTTGCAGAGTCACTGTCGCAAAAGTAATTGGAACCCTTCTCATAATATGGGCCAGTGATCTTACTTTTGATGCCACAGAAATAAAACAATAATTTAGTAGCATGATTTAAAGAATACTCTTTCTCATTTTCTTCATTCGGTTATAGTAATTAAAGCCAGTAAAGCTTAATTCTTAAAAGATTATATATTTTTAAAATTCATCAAAGAAATTATATTAAGGTGGATAGGAAAACAGACCAAAAAAACTGCTATTGAATCTTTTTAATAATCATTTGCCCAAATTAGAATGTTTATATAGATAGATAGATAGATAGATAGATAGACATACAGACTGACTGAAGTGACAAAAGATATGGGATAGCAATATGCAAATATACAGATGGCAGTAGTATCGCAACGAAAAAGTATAAATGCGCAGTTCATTTTCCAGAGCTTCCATTTGTGTCCAAGATATTCATGTGAACAGGGTTTTCGTGATTTATGGCGGCACGACGAGAATTAACAGACTTTGAACGTGGAATGTTAGTTAGAGCTGGACGCATGGGTCATTCCATTGCGGATATCATTAGTGAATTCAACATTCCGAGATCCACAGTATCAAGAGTGTGCCGAGAGTGGGAAATTTCAGGCATCCCATCCCATCATGGACAGCACAGTGGGCGACCACCTGCACTTAATGACCAAGACCGCCGACGTCTGTGTAGAATAATCAATGTTAATAAACACGCACCACTTCGTCAAATAACTGCAGGAATCAATGTGGGATGTACGAGGGACGTGTACGATAGGACTGTGCGGCGAAATTTGTCTTCCTTAGGCTATGACAGCAGAAGACCGACTTCAGTGCCTTTACTGACAGCACGACTTCGCCTGCAGCGACTCTCCTGGGCTCGTGAGCATATCAACTGGTCCCTAGACCAGTGGGAAACAGTAGCGTGGACAGATGAGTCACGATCTTAGTTGTTACGAGCTGATGGTAGAGTTCGAGTGTGGCGCAGACCCCACGAAGCCATGGAACCAAACTGTCAGCAAGGCACTGTTCAAGCTGGTGGTGGCTGCTTAATGGTGTGGGTTGTTTTTACATGGCATGGACTCGGTCCTCTGGTGCAACTGAACCGATCATTGACTGGAAATGGTTATGCTCAGCTGCTTGCAGATCACTTGCAGCCATTCATGGACTTCAATTATCTACACAACGATGGGAATTTTATGGATGACAATGCGCCATGTCACCGGGCCAGAGCTGTTCGCGATTGGTTTGAAGAACATTCCGGACAATTCCAGCGCATGATCTGGCCACCTAGATTGCTCGATATGAATCCCATCGAGAATTTATGGGACATCATCGAAAGGTCCGTTCGTGCCCAAACTCCTGCACCATCCACACTTTCACAATTATGGACGTCTATACAGACAGCATGGCTCAATATTCCTGCAGAGGACTTCCAACGACTTGTGGACTCCATGACACGTCGAGTTGTTGTACTTCGCCGGACAAAAGGAGGACTGACACGATATTAACCCTCATCTTATGACTTTTGTCACTTCAGTGTATATATATATAGTCGGCTTTCTGGCCAAGAGGTAGCGCGTCGTCCTCATGTTCTGGGAGTCCTAGTTTGGGCATGGTTGTTCTTCTGTGTTCCATATGTGAGATGTGTGACTGTGCCCCCCTGTAAAATGGGGCGGTGCAAGCAAATGTGAGTGTGTAGCTAAGTCGTGCTCTTGGCCCTAGTTGGCGTTACCTCAAAAACAAGAGACGCTTCTTTCGGCTTAAATCTTCTACTGTATCAGTGGGGGGTTTGTCCATATAATATATAATCGCATATGAAAGAAGATATATTGAAATTTTGTTAATATATTATTATCATTAGAAGGCAATGACCTTCTAATGACTATATATCTTCTAATGACTTTTCAGTAAGCCTGCTCATAAAATGTTCATGATCCTAGGCTGTTTGATCAGTTGAAAAGATATTTTGTAACAAATTAAACAATAGTATATTGCACATTTTAAAATAAATTTCCATTTTTACAAAAAAAAATCATTAAATCAGTGGCTCACAACCTGTGAGCTTGACAATTCTAGTAAAGGATCGAAATCTAAAAAATATCTAAGTACAAATACTAAGTAAAAATGCATAGCTATGGAAATAAACAGAACATAAAAAGTGATTGGGGACCCAAACTGTCATGTTACAATCCAGATATTTATTCTCTTATGACAGAAGAACAGTGTAAAAGTACTACAGACTGTCATGTTACAATCCAAATATTTACTCTCTTATGACAGAAGAACAGAGTAATAAAGTATTACAGTATTACTCTCTAAAGTATTACTCTCAAGTATCTGGTTCAAGACTATCCGACTTTAACGCTTTTCGACCTAGTTTTCTTTTATTGTCAAAGTATTGTCTTGAGTATTCGTTAAGGTTCTTAAGGCATTCATTTAAGATATTGCATTAGGTTTCTTTTATTGTCAAGGTAGTGTATTAGCAACATTGCCAAGGCATTGGAAGTGAGAGTCTGTTGCGATTCCCCTATGTGCTGTGTGCAAAATACAAGTTATGACAGGAAGAGAGCGGCGTTTTATCCGTTGTTCATTGTTTCGTCAGTGTGTAACGGACGTCCATTAAGAGTGCCGTATACACGCCACCTACAATTTTCAAACGTAATGTTATCCTATGGGAAAATATTGTACCCGTGTTTCGTTTGCTATTACGGTGTTTTTATTATGAAGTCATTCTGCCATCGGAAGAGGGAATAAAAACACAGGTTTATCCCGAAGGAATTTTTTTTTCGCGCGTGTCAAAATATTTTTAAATATTTAATAAAAATTGAAAAATGTCAAGGGCGCCAGTTAAACGATTTTTTAAAAAAATCTATCATAAATAAAATAAAACTAGCAACTGAAAAACATTCGTTTTGGTATCTTCTTTCCGATACATATAATTAAAAAAAAAAAAAAAAGAAATTAGGAGAATGAATACAAACAGCATTTTAGACAAATTTGGAAAAATAATTTGAACTCCCCCCCTAAAGTTCCTTTAACTCCTCCCTTTCGCGGAGGAATACACACTAAACCCTCCTTTTACCACGTGATGGATTGTTACTTTTATTATCTGGTCTTCACCCCGTCTTCAAATTTCCCCCTCAGCAAGATTATCTTTCTGCACTTCGTTTTTGTTTTATTTTGTTTACCATCACAGCTGTGGTTATCTGCCCCTCCACAATCTACACTTGTTTCAGCGAATACTACCGCAACCCTGAAAATAAAATTAGTAAACTTTTGTAAAAGAATTTGAATTTTGCATATTTAGCATCGTTTCCGGCCGGGCTAATTGGTGGTGATAGAATTTCAGAAGTAAAATACACAGTAAATATTACTCCGGATAAATTAATATAAGTTTTAAAAAATTTATTTTGGAAACTAAGCAAAGATGAAAAACCACCATAAATAAAAACCAGAAATATTATTTTCAAGTGCAGGTTCAGCTGTATATAACACACACACACACACACACACACACACACACACAAAAAAAAAACAACTTTTATTTTTAAAGTGGACGGCAGAAAACAGAAAAAAATTATTCATAAATCCAAAGTTTTGATAATGAAAAAAAATTAAGATTCTTTTAATTTGACTGTTTATTGCCAAAATATTGCCGTTGATCTCAGATATCTCGAATGAATGAAAATTCGGATCCTTTTGCGATTATACAGGAACAAAAGAAAAGAAAGAATTGAAAAAAAAAGGAGAAAGCACAATGCTTTCGTAGCTTCCCCCCCCCCTCTGGATATTTTTATAACTGTACTTTATATACAATTCATAAATCAATGCTATTTTGTCTGCATTCTTTTTTTGTAAAAATTTTATTTATTTGATCTTGTGTTTATGATATTTTGTACATATATTTATCTTATTCATATATCTTGCAATAAATAATGGTTAATTTTATTATCAATTGAAAAATAAGATTGCTTTTATCAGAAAAAACAATTAGCGGTAATAATTCATTTAAAGAAAGTAAGATACAAGAACATTTTTATATATTTTTATTATTTACTAATACTTGAATATTCTCAAGTTTCTGAATGAGTTTCCTTCAAAATCGTTGATATCAATAGTCGTAAAGGGATAAAAAATGTATATATGTGTATATATATTACAATAGTTCACAAAGCAATATCTTTATTAAAAAGTCGCCTTTGACGATCAGCTGGTTCAATAGTAGAAAATATATCTAAAGCTTTACATATGTATTTTATATAACTTGCTTTCTAAATAGCTTTTTTTGAAAAAATATTTAGCTATCAAATCTTCAATTTTTGATAGCTATATAACAGTTCTGTTCATTATATTACTTATCTCTTACTAATTTTCTGACCGAGTGCTTAAAATTTACATGATAAATTAGAGTGGAGACGTTAAATTGTAATTAATATAAACGTATTTTCTTGAAACCAAGTACATCTTCTTTTTTTTTAAATATGAAAATTGAAAGCAGAGTCGTTCAGTATTGAAATTGTATGTACATTGCACAATAATTATTATCATGTCAGAGCATATTTTGGGAATGAGGTTTTCTGGTGTCAACAAAAATCCGTTGGTGGAAAATAAACATTTTAAATTTTATTATCCGAACGAGCTTCTCGAAAAATCAGCTTTGAATAATGCTTTGCCATAGCATTTACAAAAGCTCCGGTTTAAAAAAATTAATGACTACAGCCAATAAAACCTAGAATAACGTTATTTTGAGCACGTGATTATATGAAATGTAATGAATAGGAAATGTGATATTTTTTTAACAATAAAAGCGAGAAAAAAATTTTTTTGGATCGTTTGCAATACTAAAGTGACTCATTCAATGAAACCATTAAAATGAATAAAAATATAATTTAAATTGCCCGAGCACGTGATGCTTGGCCGTTCAAGAAATGATGTTCTGACACGATACAGTGAAATATGCATAGCAGATTTCATTTAAATCTTTTGTAATTTTCATAACATCTTAAAGAATTATTCAACAGAAATTTCATTGATTTTTCGTAAAATTCAATTTTTAATTTTACTTTCAAAACATTTAAATGATGCAAATGTAAATATTTTATATGACTTCAGTCAATAAATGTTCTTATAAAAAAATTTTGAAATTTACATTTTACGCAGTCCTTTTGTCCTAAGGAATCATATTCTGAAAAATACTCTTCATACTTCGAGTTTTAAATAAACTTTCTGTCTTCTGTTATCAAATCTGTTAGTTTTTACATGTCAATATTTGAACAAACAGTATTTTCATAATCATAGGCCAATCACTGTCGAGAAATCCTGGTAGCGTATCTTTTTTTGAGACCGCTTATGAAGTGGTCTAAAATCGTCAGCTTCTACAGAAGAACGATATTCAAATTTCATAAATTATTCATATTTCCTGAATGATTTAGTTGATTGGAAATTAAAATTTTTTCTTTAAAATATTGATGTCTCAAGAAAACTTTGGTATCATTAAAAAAATAGTTTTTTTAAAAAATCTTTATCGTGATGCAAAAATCTATTTTGTGTTGTTATAGTTTCGGAAGTTAAACCGTTGAAAATTTTATAAATTTTTAAAATCTTGTTATTTTTTAATGTAATGAATTAATGGATTTATGAGGCTCAATATTAGTAAAATTAATTATTATTAGATTAGAATATTATCTGTACAGCGTATAAATAATACTGGATGAGAAAGTTTTTGTATAAGTTGAAGTTTAAACCCTTTCGTTTTTCAAGTTCCTATTTCAGTTGAGAATATTGAAAATTAAAAGAGATGCGTTGCACAAAATGTTGAATGGTATACGATTTTTAGAAAAGTAGTAAATGTTAAATGTCTCATAGAATTTGAAGTTAAATATACCCGTGTGTGTGTGTAAGCAATCAAGAACAAGTTAAGTAAATTTTAGCAACCATAAATCTGAATTATAAAAATTAACTAAAACTAAGTTAGTCACTGCATTTATGACAATGTTTTCTTATATGACAAAACATAATACTTTTTAATGTGTAGGCATTTGTGTAACAATATAATTTACAGCTATTTGTTTATCAATTCCTGGTGACATAGGAGTAATCATAATTTATATTTCGTACGAAGCAATATTCCTACCAAATTATTTAATTGAATCTCGCACAACTTTTAAAAAAACTTCAGTTACATACAAAAAAACAAAATTGCTGACAAGCTTTCAGAAATGCGGAACAGTCTTGATTCATAATGAATGTTAGAGAGAAAGCTTTGCAGTTATTTAATCTTTTTTTCTGTTTCTTTGTGTTTAATGTTAGTGACCATATTATATTGAAACAAATTCTTTAGAAATTAGATTCATTTTTTAAAAAAATGTCTAACTTCTTTTTATTGTTTCCATATTATTATTTTTTATTTATAATTAAAAAAAATGTTAGACGATTTTTCAGTCTCAAATATTCCAGATTCTGATACAAAATATATCAACAAATCCTGGTTAAGCAGATGAATGGTTGTACTTTCAAAATCCAATAAATAATTAAAACAAAATAAATTTAGAAATTATCACACAATTAATGGTTTAAAAATTTTCAAAACCAGGAGGCATTCAATCCAATATGTGCATTTTACAATTTTATTCATTATTTTTCCTTCCAATTTATGTAAATTGTATTAAGTTGGTTATATCCCACGTTTAGGAAAGCTGAGGAATAGAATTCATCCTAACGTTATTTCCGAATTAAATATATTTATCTTTTCTTTTTAATTTGCTACAAATGTGCCCTTTAATTAAAATTTAGGATAATGTCTTTTTTACGAAAATCAGGCAGAAATCTGGAGCATCCCAGCTACACAGAAACACCAGGCAATGTTGCACAAGTTGAAAAATACAACTTAATTTTTTTTTCATTTCCTTTCTCATTTAAGACAATTCAATATATATTTTAAATAAATAATTTATTTCAAAAATTAAAAAAGGAACATTTTATTAAAATTCACTGTTAGTAATAAAACTATTGAGATAATGGATTGAACCTATTCTTCGGAAAGGAGTCCGAAGTCTTACATTTTCATACACAAGTAGATCTTGCCCATCCTCCTGGATTGAAAAATTAATAGACGTAATTATTGTTAAAAATAAAGTCGTGTCAAATAAAATTCTATAACTATTAAATTATTTAATTACTCCTTCTTAATCACAGGATTCTACGATATTAACAGAATTATGAAAAGTAATTAAATGCCTCAAACTCGAAGTGCTTCAATAATTAATTAGTGATGAATTCTATGTTCTAAGAGCCCTTCTAACATCCCCGCTGCCCTCAGTACGATTTTCTGTCCAAGCAGAGAAAATCTAAAATATCTAGCTCAAAGAGTAACTTTTCCAAACTAGTTTGAAATGAGAGAGAGGGAACCGTTTCTGTTTCCGAGAAGCCTCCACAATGAGAAAGGGCAAGTTTTATTGGGGGTGGGTCAAATGACCTTCTGAATGTAGCACTTCCGCACAGCAGTATCTCCTGGGGACCAGGAATTCTTTTCTGGTTGGGTGTTATTCGGCTTGTCAATCAAACCTTTTAAGCTTCTTCTTTCGATAACTTAGTCACCGCCCTATCACCCCCACCGATAGGAGGCGCTTTCGTCGACATCGAGTTTTTTTTTCTGTATATGGCACTCTTAAGAGCCTTTTCGAAAACCAGTAACTCTTAAGTTTTCTCTCTTTGTTTAGGGTTACCCTTTAATATCTGTATAATCATTTATAAATAAACAAATAAAATGGTTCCATGCTGATAACAGATATCTATATAATCATTTATCAATAAAAAATAAAACCAATTTGAGTCAATATCCTTAAGAACTAGGCCTACGATTTACGTTAATGCTTTGTTTATGTTTCCTGATCTATTTTAGGATTACAGAATTTATGTTGAATCCTTATAATCGAGTTTATATCCTTTAATCTACTTTTTTCTCCGCTAAAGGGTTGAAAGTTGCAGCGCAATATATAAACTACCAGGACCGCTTTCTGTTTTAACTCGACGCGTCACATTAATTGCTTTTCTGATTCACCGAGCCAGAACAATACATTCTACGTAACTTGAGATTAATGGAGAGTTTAGTACTCAAAACCTTGGGTCTTCTGGTAACGGTGGGAAAAAATGAGTTCAAAAATCTCAGACCTATCCATTTTTATCAAGTCAGACCATTATGGTGTTTTGAGGATGAGGTGTTTTGTGTCAACAAAAATCCGTAGGAGAAAAATAAAAATTTTATTGCTGCTCGAGCATCTCAAAAAACCAGCTTTTAATAACGCGTTCTACTGCATTTACAAAAGCTCTGATTTTTTTAAAAAAATAAGTTAATGACTACAGCAAATAAAACCTAGAAACATATTATTTTGAACACGTGATATTTTTTTAAACAATAAATGCAAAACAAAGTTTTTTCTTGGATCGTTTGCAATAACAAAATTTCTTATTCAATAAAGCAATTAAAATGAATAAAAATATAATTTAACTTGCACGGGCAAGTGGTGCTTGGCAGCTCAAGAAATTATGTTCTGCCCTGATGCATTGAAATATGCATTGGAGATTTCATTTTAATATTTATTCTTAACTAAATGATTCTTGAATTATTTTTTGTTTTGTTTTGCTATTTGGTTTGAGCTTTTGCCATATAAAGCTTAATACTCGAGAGTGTACGCATTTGAAATCCTCTATTCCACCCCTCTTTTTTTTCGGGGGGGGGGGGGGGGGTGGAACTATTCAATTGATATTCAGTTTTCTTATATTATATAGGTGAATAATGAAAATAAAACTTTTTATTCCTTTGTAATTTTTTATCCGTTTTTAATCTTTTATTGCAAGTTTTCCTAATTTTCGACATATATGTGCATATTATGCATAAATATATACAGAGTAGTTAAATTAATAAATATTTCAACTTCGCAGAGCTTTCAAAAGGAAAGAAAGCAAAGTAAAATTTGTTTTTTGTTGGAAATAGCAAATAACTGTTGAAGATTTTAGTTCAACGCAGTTATATAAATTCATTGTAAACCTCTCCCAAAATAATAACGATATCAAGATGAAGCGATAGCTCATTCCCTACTTTTTCAGAATCTTTGATGTAACACTTTGAAATCATGCAGACATGCATGTCTTAAGTTCATCAACATCAGCTGGTGACAGTGAAACAAACACCTGCTCAGTAATAGAAAAAAAGAAGAAGAAAAAAAATCAAATATTGCAATATACTCATACCTACATCCTTTCAAAGTTATCTCACAATTTTTTTTCTGTCAAGCCTGAAGAAAAAAAACTAGAGATAAATTATCTTAAGTCTTCGATACCTTTCGCACTTTTGAAGATATACACATTTCACCTTTGAAAACGTGTTGATTTAAATTTTTCGTAATTGGTTTTGATTTCTGATGAACAAAAAGCTCTCTTTTTTTTTCTTTTAACATACTTATAAAGTTATGTTATTAATTTATAATCGCCCTGTAAAATATGTACATAGGATTTTTATATATTAGAATATATTTTGGCTTAAATTTTAGTTCATGAACTTAAAAATATTTTGTCTACATAATTTTTTGTTCATAAAATCAAAACAGTTTATGAGAATTAATCTGTAGAGTCATTCAAAGTTTCATTTTACTAGATTTTGAAATTTCGGATTTTTTTTCCTTTATTAGCTTTAATTTTTTTTCAATGCAAACAAATAACATTTGATTTTCCCTTCATTGACAAATATGGATTAATGTATGAATTTTGCAGACAACTGTGTGAAAATTTTATACGAAATAAAATATTGAAACATGCTTTCTAAATGCAATGAAAAATTTTGAATTTTGATTGAAATATGAAAATATCTAATTAAGAATCGTTTAATAATATATTTATCAAAGTTACGATGAAAAAAATCCTTAAAATTATTTAGATATCATATCAAAGAAAAACAATTTGCAAAAAATATAAATTAAACCTAAATAGATTATTCTAAACATAATATCTAAAAGAACATTGTATCTAGTGAGCACCAATGCTGTTTGATTTTAAAATTTTGCGTTTTAAAGTTTTTATATTCCTGTGGTATTGATTATCTCCACGACCTCATTTTCATGGATTTTCAATTTCTTTTTAATTCCATTTAGATTTTTTTTATTTATTTTTTATTTATTTATTTATTTATTTATTATTTTGCTTTTTTTGTGTCATTTTAACTTTTTCTGGTATCTTTTTAGTTTAAAGATGTTCTTTTATTTTTGTGATGCAAATTTATTTCAAAAACCTCTTTTTCTTGGGATTTTTGGGTCACGAGAGATCAATTTTTGACTTATTATTAGATCTCTCGCTGAAAAAATCCCTGGTTTGAATCCCTGCCTGAGGGTGACCCTTGAAAAAGTCCTCAGGCCGGATTCATTGTATTATTATTATCATTATTATTTTCTCCTTTTGATTTCAAATTTTTGTTAATTTAGTTAAAATTATTTACATACTCTTTCCGGAAGAAGTTCATAACAACTCAGATACTGCTGTCTTACTGAAGGATCTCCAGCTGAAATGGAAATATAAGATATGAATTTCAAGTAACAAAATTTTCATTTTAAATATATCTCCATTATTCGGTCATTTCTATTTTCGAATGGGACTGAAATATCTATGAAGATTTTATTTTTTGAAAAGACAGTAAGGCATTTATTCTAAGTGGTATTGTATTAAATGAATTAAGTTTTTTTAAAACAAGAGTTTCTGGATCAGAAGAGATATTTTATAATTGTTATAAACAAAATTAATTATATTTATTTCTTTTAATATGGCAACTAATGTAAAAGTTATTCTGTTTCCTTAACTAAGAATTTTGATACAATTTAATAACCGATGCCATTTACCAAAATCTGTTTTCACTAATTTTCATCCCATAAGATTTGCTTGAAAGTTTTTTCGTCAATTCTATTTTTAAAAAGAAAGTAAAAATAGTATTTAAACACTTTTTTTTATTCACGTCGTTAAACTAACTCTATCATTTCCATTTCATCAGAGTGCAAAAAAAAAATGAAAATGAGAAAATGCAGTTTAGAAACTTTGATTTTGGTAGCCTGTTTTCTTCAGACGTATTTATGTTAGATTTCAAATGTTATATAATGTGTTAGTATTTAGACACGCTAAAAAAAGATAAAATAAAATTCTTGTATTTCATATCGAACTTACATCAAATGAACTCGACTATTATAATGTATGAAACTTCTATATAAATACTAAATGTTAGCTTGTGCTTCTAAAAAGTAAAATATCCACTTATTACATATTGAGGCTTCAGGACGTAATTTTAATATTAAATTCTCATCATGCTAATTCATTCCAATTTATTACTTGAGCCGATATGAATACTCGATAATGAAATTTTCAAATCTCATTTTGGTACACACTCTACAGTAACAATTTATAGCATCAAAAATTACATTCACACTAAAACATAAAAATCAGAATTACATTGTGAAAACAGAATTTTTAAAATTATTTTTTCAATTACATCTTAATTCGCTAGAATTTTGAAATTTCGTACATTTATATATTCTTGGAGACATTAAACTTCATTAATACTTTCAGAACAAAAGGACCAGTAAATCCTTAAATATAAATCTTAATTATAACACATTACATTTATAATGATGGAAAAGCAAAATAGAAATTTTAACAAATTATTGATTTCCTTATTCATAGATATTCGTAAATAATCATAAATCAAAATTAAGAAGGTTAAATAAAAATTAATTTAAAAAATAAATAATTATACTCTTAAGCACCATAGTAAAAATATGCTTTGAAAAAATAGCTTAATCCTTAATTTACTTAATTATTTTCACATCAATTTTTTATGTGTGTATTAAGACAAATTTTGTTGTAAAATAGCGCCCCCGCCAAAAAAAAGGAAAAACTTTTTTTAAAATAAATAAAAATAACTTAATTAATTTAATTAAAACATAAATAGTTTTTATTTCAGCTCCTTGATATCTCTTGCTTGTTGTTATAGCTACTCTCTGTGTGTTCTTTGACATCACCAGAAAATATAATCAAAATATTATAGACCCTAGAACAATCTGAAAAGCTTTTTAATATAATGAACAAGTGTCTGTACAGGCTAAGAACCACAAAATTATGCTAAGTTATTGCCCTTTACTACTTTTCTAGATGATTCTCAATGCAAATTTCAGTAAGATTGAATACATTGCAAGCAATACAAAAGTTTGGCTTAATTCTAAAATTATAACAGCTCTCAACAGACCAGAATGTGACCCATATCTTAAGTAAGAATCTTTGAAGTAGCATGTTCGGCAAAGTTTAAAATAATGGTTGATTATATCCCTCTGTAAATCAGTTT
>JAOUZG010031391.1:1240053-1251323 GCA_026289955.1 Argiope argentata
GCAAAGTTTAAAATAATGGTTGATTATATCCCTCTGTAAATCAGTTTTAATAAATCGGTCCAAAATTATGAGGTCCGTCCAAAAAATATTCTTAGTGTTGCTTTGAAAACGTGACGTTAATATAACTAAACTAAACTAATCCATCTGTAAATAAACTCAGGATATCAATTTCTTATAAATGGTAGAAGATAAAGCGCAAACAATATAACAATTGTTTTTCCCCCTTTGAAATTCAAATTTATGCGCTAATCATAAGAATGGAATATATATATATATATACCATTCTAGATATATATATATAGAGAGAGAGAGAGAGAGAGAGAGAGAGAGAGAATTGAAGTAGATCACAGCATCGTTTTAGTAGATAACAGCCTCAAAATCATGGAGAAAACACATGTTGACTTTTTAATTTCGTTTTATTCCTGCAGAGCGACACAAAAAGGACAAGAAGGCAACAACGCATAAAAAAGGTATAAGGAACGAAACATAAATCTTTGTTCTCATATACTATGATAGTATGATATTATTATAAATTACACACGTGTAGATTTCTCACAGGAATTCATATATATTTGTCCTTGACAAGAGAAAGGCATTCATCTTCTAAAAGAATCTGTTTAAACCAGTGATTTATTATCCATCCACTCTGCACGTGGAGTAATCAATGACGCATTATTTTTATAATGCTTCATTTGATTTATTAAATAGGAAAAGTGGAATACATCAGGAAGTAATAAACATCCCAGAAACGAAATCGCTGTGAACTAAACCAAGACAAAACCTTGGAAATTAATTACAATTGAAATTAGAGTTTAAAATATCATTATATAGATATATTAAAGCCTTGTTCAAAAAAATTAATTATTTGTAGTATTTTAAAATTTAGTACCAATATGCAGGAAGGATATCAGTTGATTATGGGATTAGAAATCGTGTGAGATTTCAACAGCATTTAAAGGATTAAAAGACGAAAAAAAATCCATTAATGGAAAAATGTCTTACTTTTCTTGAATTTTTCAGTTTTAAGATCTGCAGTTTGATTTAGCTCTCAATATAGAGTTTATGCAAGAACAAGATGACAACTGCAAATGAATACTTACAGCAGAATATACAAGCATACAGCTCTCTCAGAGTTGTGACACAAGGAGTGATTCTCCACCTGTCTTCTCCGGGCTCCCTCTCTGGCGTGGCGTATTCAATGTCGTAGACCCCTGTGTAAGGAGGCGGGAACTGAGACCGATCGGTATCTTCTAGGTCCTGCTTATCTTCAACACCATATTCTTTATCATCGTCTTTATCATCATCCTCATTGTGACGGAACTTAAGGTCATTTCCACTGTAATTCAGATTACCAATATTGTCAGTTAAATCTTCTGCTTCGTATTTTCTCTTGAATTCTTTTAATTCACCGACGTCATTAACTTTCTTGCTAAAACTCATTCCTCCCATGTTATTTGATGAAATTGTTGGTTGAGCAAGAAATTTATTCTTCGAATTTTTTAAATCGTTCACTTGATTAACATATTTTAATAAGCTTTCATAGTTAATCACATCACTAGATTTTATGTTATCATCTTCTACGTCCAGAATATCATAATCTTCATCTTCACTGTCATTAGAATCGAACCAGATTTCGTCATTACTGCTTGGGATTTCATCCAACTTTTTTTCAGGGATTTTTTCATCTTTCTTATTATTTAATTGCGAAGTTTTTTCACTGTCATCGGTGTTTAATCTAAATCTTTCTGAATCTTTGTGAGCCCCAGACTCAAGAAAAAACAATGCAGCGATCAAGCCACACCACAGCAGAAGCATTTTGAATAGGAACATTGACTCGAATTCAAACCGAGAAAAACTGAAAAAGATCATAAATACTACGATATTTTAATATGAGGAAACTATTTATCGCCCCATTTTGCAATGACAAACGTCAAGTGGAAATGAACAATAAATCTGCGGTATTTGGGCTCATTATTTCAGCTTTAACGAAGGTTTCCTGTAATTGTATATTTACTTTTTACTGTGCCCATTCATTGAAACTTTCAACTTCCTTGAAAGGTTTTCTCCATGGAAGACATGTTCATAATAACAGGTAGAATTAATGACTTATATTCATCTTTAGCAAGAGACAGTTGAAAGGTGATATATAAAATATAATAGTTCATAAATCATATTTACGATGTGTATTTTTATTACAGTAAATGAACGGTGTAGAGAGAAGTGCCTATCGATTTGTCATTTGCAGGAATTGCATAATTTTAATTTTAAAAAATAGGTCTAAAGAAAAATCCCCTCTATTGTTTTTTTTCTGATGAAATATACATCTTTCCATACAACTAATAGTATTTATTCCAGTGTAATAGCTCCCAAGGGAATTTGATGATATAAAAATGAAAACATTCATTTAAATATAAAGTAGAAAATTTCATTTAATAGGTAAAATAGATTAATTGTGTAAAATAAATATTCTGAGAATAAACGATCAAGCCTATTGATTTGATGCAACCCTTAATTTTTGACCTTATTAATTAGCTTTTGTACCCTTAATTAAATTATTATTCATTAAGGTACAATTATGGATTTGTGAATATCTATCAATTTTGTTACTTTAAAACGATATTCTTTCTGAATGTGAATAATTATAAATATATAATATTAAGTTTTCTTCCTTTTAAGCAAAGGGAAGAAAAAATTAGTTATTACTTATTGAATTTAATATATCGTTATAATTGCAATGTTATATCTTATTTATCATTTTAAAAGGCCAATTTTTCTAGTCATGGTATATTGATATATTTTTAAGCTTGATATTGAATTCAGAAAAAGGATTCTAACTTATTAGATAAACTTAGTTTGATTTATTAATTAATTTCATTCATTAATAGTTAAGTATGTGAGTTATTTTATGTGAGATAAAGGAACTGAAGCAAGTAATTATTTTCTTATTGAAAAATATGCCAGAAAGTATGCCATCCAACAAAGTATTATACAAAGACTGATACATTTAGAGATAATCATACTTTCTATGAACCTAGAGAGGGCTAATTTAACGAAATAATTAGCTATTCAAAGCATAAAGCTAATAAAAACCATTTAAGTTAGAATACTCATTATTATGACTATTCTAATTTAAATAGAATACTCATTAATTTGGTTTGACTATTATGTAAAATTGTAAAAATAATAATAATATAATTTTTTAAACAAAATCTTAAAGTCATGGCCATCTAATTGTACAGATTTAACTTCCCAGCCATTTTGTACTTTGAGACCAGTTACTTTATCTTGAAACTTGATCAGATGATAAGGGCGATATAGCCAAAAGGAAGGAAGAATTTTAATACCGACCACTGCAGCATCCAAGAATTCCAAACAAGAAACGCGTCAGCTGTTAATAACTAAAGGGAATACCCCCCACCGCTGAAATTTTCGCACAAACTTTCAAATAACGATGCTATTCCCTCATTATCAATCACTCCATAAAAATTATGAATTTTACGAAAATTTATGAAAGCTATAAGTGATTAGATTTTTATATTTACCGAAGCAAGCGTACGAGCATTTTGAATTTCGAGGAACAGTAAAGAAACCCGAGTCCATATTTTAAATGATTTTCTGCTAACCAATTTAGCCTAAAATTTGGAAATTTGCCATATTAATAACAAAATTAAATGTCAAATATAAATTATCTAAGTTATTGTGACTCTGAAGTATGAAATATATTTGTATGTGAATGTACAGACGAGTATAATGTCAGCCCGTTCACAGAATGGATTTAAAAACTGAATCAGTTCTACACTTTCAATGATAAAATTATTTACAAATATTGAGCTCTCTGGCTTTTTACATTCTGTATTTATCAGATTCATTGACATTTCGAGAGAAAAGCAAACTATCTCTGAATGAATTTCTTTCAATACAAAACTTACATTCTTTTTGTTGTTGTTGTTAGAGATTGATTATTTGTTTCGATCAAATATTCATGATAAGTTTTGATTTACTTGTTCATGAAATCATTTCTTTCTTAGAACTTTAGTACTTTTATAATTTACTTTTACTTTTGCCATATTTAAATCTAAAGTGTGCTGCAAATCACATATCTTTTTTTTTTACTATTTCTGAAGTATTTTGGCAATATGCATGAGACTTTTTTACTACAAATTTCTTTTCTTAATCTGTAACTTTAAGGTCTGTTACATGAAAACAGTCCATCTAGGAAGGCATATTTTAAAACATATTTACATTTAAAGTAGGATAAAAATTATGTATTTTTTTCCTTAAGCGTTTTACAACTGCTCAAGACATTTTCTACTAAAGTTTTCATTATTTTAATCTGTTACAATAAGATCTGTTTAACATGATACATAAAAACAGCCTGTCTAGACAAACACAACTTTTTTTAAGGGACTTTCTATAAGATAAATTTTCTCTTGAATAAAAGACTCAAATAAAAAAATAAGACGCTAATAATTTATCAAAACCTAATATAGTCCAGACAAGTAACTACAAACTATAAAAATTAAAGCAATATTTATGAAACAAATTTATAAAATAAATATTTGGGGAGTCAAAGCATTTTAAAAGGAAGGCACGTTTTATTTAGAGCGCTTCAATGCTATTTCATATGAAGTTCAAATGAAACTAACCAAATTAAAAAGAAAAGTTTAAAAAAAAGATTAAAAAGAAATCTGCTAAACATATTTCATTGCATCGTGTCAGAACATAATTTTTGAACGGCCAAGCACCACGTGCTTGTTCAAGTTCAATTGTATTTTTATTCATTTTAATTGTTTCATTGAATGAGTCACTTTAATATTACAAACTATCCAAAAAAACTTTGTCTCGCATTTATTATATAAAATATATCACATTTCCTATTTGCTTCATTTCATATCATCACGTGCTGAAAATGACATTTTTCTAGGTTTTATTTGCAGTAGTCGTTAACTTATTTTTTTTAATCAAAGCTTTTGTAAATGCAATGGTGATACGTTATTAAAAGCTGAATTTTTGAGAGGCTCATGCAGATAATAATTTTTTTTTTTTGCTGACTCCAAATACCTCATCCCAAAAACACATCATGTGCTGATATGATAATAAATATTTCTCGAGTCAAAAAAACTTTAAAAGGGAGGTTCGTTGTATTTATAGAGCTCCAATGCTATTTCCTTTAAAATGCAAATGCAATGAACCAAATTGGAAATAAATATTAAGTTTTAATTGAAAAAAAAGGAGCGGAAATATAAATTTTAAAAAATTGAATGGATAGTTCCAGCTACAAGACTTTATCAAAGTCACCCTTAGGCAGAGATTCAAGCAAGGGATTTTTTTTTCTGAATGGAATCTGAGTTTCATCAAATATTGATCCCCTTGTGAAGCGAAAATCCAAAGTAATTAAGGTTTTTGAAGTCAAAAATTATTATAAACAAAATAATAACATTAACATCAGACAGTAAAAAAGAAAAAAATATTAATTTAGTAAACAAATTATTTCAAAATTCAATTTCAAGCAAAATCACAACAAAATCAAATCAAACCAAAACCACTATAAAATAATTATAAAATTTTAAAAACAAAAAACATCAATGAAATTGAAATCAAACGTGAAAGCAAAGAACATACGGAAACATTAAAGTTGAATGTAAATAAATTCCGAAAGGTCTTGTACGAAATTACGAAATAAAATAATCTGAATTTATTCTTGCCAATCGTCATACTTATCCAACAAAGATTTGAGGTAATATTCGATAAATAATTAATTTAATCACTGATTATTATTTCAACTATTATCAACAAAGATTTGATAATAATAGATAAGTGAAAACTTTTGATAAAGTTGAAAACAGATTTGCTGTAAAGGGGAAATTCTATATTTTTCTGTTATAACTACTTCAAATTAAATGGCAACTGAAAGCCAAGTTTCATTGTTTCATACAAGAATTTTTTAAAGATAAGCAACACATGTTTATCTGTCTTGAATATTTTCTATAATTTTGAAAAATTAAAACATTTGGAGTTGTTTCACTCAGAATTACGTTCGAGTAAATTTAGATCAAAGTCAAGTAAAATAAAATTTAAGTAAAAGATAGAGATGATAAACAAAATTATATCCTTAATGCTTAATTTGATTTCTTTTTTTTCTTCAAATTTTTTTATTGTATTACACAATGGGCTAAATCTTTTCATTAATATTCAGAAACTGTACATCATCACAGAGGAAAAAAAGTTAAGCTTATACTGAAACTCAAATTAGAGCGCAGCGATATTTGCAAGAACAGGAAAACTCTTATTGATTTTACGAGAGAAAATAACTGAGAGTAAAGCGCTAAAGTTTCCTGGAGTTCAGAGATGCAGAAAATTCACATTTTTATTTTAGACTCGACTTCTTTTTTGTTCTGGGCGAAGCAACAGAGCTTCGGGATTTCTGAAGTTAAACTTTTATTTCCTTCTCATTTTTTGTTCCAGGATACTGTCGTTTTCTTAAGTTTTTCCCGTTGTTTTTCATCCGATTTCATGGGATTTTGTTCCGGAAGTTATTTATTTAATGTAATGATACATATCGCAGCTGTTTGGAGTCGATAAGTACTCAATATTCTTGGATTGCTTCTTATTGCACCAAGTTGGAAATGTATGCTTTAAAAGAAAACTCATTTTCCAATGTCAAAAAAAGAAAACTTATTTAAAAAGTTCCCTGGTGCAGAAAATACGATAGTTTCGACTGAGAACTCCCGAGAGCACTTTAAATATCAAGAAAATTATGCCAAATTTATTTATTTATTTACTTTTCATATTGTTATTAAAAATGTAAAGATTGTTGCTATAAAGGAAATTAAAATTTCTGACAGTGTTGTATTCTTATTGAACCCTTTTTTTTTAATTTCAGGAAATCAAAGCAGATTCCCAATTGAATTTTACATTGCACTCAATAGCTAATATAGCCGTTTGTAGACCAATGTTCCCAGTTTAGAATATAACAGTGAAAACACTCTCTAGTAATTGAATCAACCCTAATAAATGTATCATTTCCATCCTTTCATCCTAAAAAATTTCAACCTTGTGGAAGATATGACCGTTATGAACTCAAATTTTGAGTCCCTCAAATGAGGAATTAGTGCTTCTTAAAACTAGAAAGGAAGCAAGTTTAATTTAGTTATATTAACATCTCGTTGTTAAGCAACACTAAGGCTATTCTGGGGAAGAAACATCGTAATTTAGATCTGTAGTCAGACGACGAGGACAATACCTGAGCTGGTTAAATTAATAAATAATTTGGATGGAATGATAAATATAATTGTAGAACATAAATAGATTCAATTTACTTATCGTACAAAGACTCTGGAAGTTATTATCGAAAAAGAGTAATAAATGAGCGATTATAAAAATTACCACAAATTTCAGTCCAATTGGATTATCTATCTGTAATTTGTGCAGAGTTTTTATTTTTAATATTGTTTTATTTTATCCTTATTACAAAAAAAAAAATATCTGATCTTATTCTTATTTACAAAAGTTTCTGGACTCAAAGCACGAAGAGAAAAATCTACAACTCCTGAAAATTCTTCTGAAAAATATCACGCACATTATTTGAAATTCCCTTTTAAAAAAAAGGTAGGTACTTTTCCTGTGTGTGTTAAATTCCTTTTAAAAAATCTGTCTCCTCATTCAACTCCTTAAACAGCTAATTCGAAGTTTTAAAAAATCATCTTAAAAAAAATTTCTAAACTTTTGGGAAAGAAGCAAAGATGTATTATTAACTTCAGGAATGTTTGAATAAATCTCAGAGTAAAGGAGAACAAACATCTGAGAAAAGAAAATATTTTTTTAAAAATTCTTAATAACCGAAGATAAAAAATGTAGAAGTCTCTAAAATAAACTTTACAGCTCATTTAATCAGAACTATTTATCAAAATGAACTTAGGAAGTCACTTTTACTTTAAATCAAATAATAGTGTTATTACCCTGTGTTGATGGCAAGTAAAAAGTTTTAGAGATGTATAAAAAATGAAAATATTTTTTTAAAAAAATCGTATCTCGTGGTGAAAGGTAATGTGAAGTCTCAATAGTTCCATTTTTGAAAAAAACATATAACTTATAGTTCTTTTTAGTTAAATATCAAATGATTATTTAAATAAAGCCAAAAGTGATTATTACAGAATAAATGTGGCAATAATTTCTGAATAACTTTGTACATTTATTGATCGAAACTTAATCATTATTTTAAGAATTAATTCATTCCATATTTTTTGAAATTTCTCGAATTAATTTCTATAGGAAATGAAAAATTGTAAAATTTAATTATTAATTACAGTGAATATATAAAATTTGTTAATTAATTAAAGAAAATATAAAAATTGCAATTAAAAATTAAGTGTAAATAGTAATTAATTTAGAATATAATAATCGATGAATTTTTATTTAAATTATTTTGTTTTCTTAATTTTGAAATTGATTTCTTGTTTTTTTTTCTGGTTCAATATTACATATACTGTCGTATTTTCAATAAGATTGTTATTTTAATAATTTAGTTACTTAATTACTAATTAATCGATTAATAGAACCTCTACGATTTGTGCCATCTTGTAACTACTATGAGATAAAATTGGGTTCAATATGTCATAATATTTTTAGCAGTAAATCATATAAATGTAAAAAAAGGTGAAAAACGACGAATTATTTTTTTTAAAAAAACCTTATTTATAATGCACCTGAAAAGTAGGGTTTTGTTCCTAACTTTAACTAGTGCATTTCTTGTAATGTTTTTAAACGTAAAAAAGCTCAAACTGAGCAGATAGGATTGACCCCAGTTCCAATAACTGACTCAGAATTCAAAAAATAGCACTTTAAGTATTGTAAATCGATAATAAATATAAGTTAATTTAGGATTTTATTTGCTTATATTTGAACTATTTAATTAAGCAAAAAATAAATCGAAACCATTTTAAAATTCGAAATTCAAAGGAAAATGCTTCAACGTTCTTTTTTATATTATTTATTTTATTTCTAATAACCTCAATTTCCATTGTGCGTCGAAAAAAAAAAAGGAACGATTCATAAGACTTCTGTAAAAGAATGACTATCAAACCTTGAAGTTTAAAGAAATTTTTGCTGATAAAGCTGTTAAGAGACCAAGTTGCTTACAATATTTATTTGTAATTGTTAATAAACATTACTCCCAGAGAATCAGCTTGTGACCGAAAGTGATTATTTTACAAATAATTATATCACTCCATTATTTTATGCATCCTTTAAAAATATATAGAGAGTTAAAAATTAATATCCGCTTCTTAAATTTTTATTTTGTTTTCCGAAAAAAAAAAGAGTTTCATTGATACTTTCTCTAAATTTATAGGACAAAATCCCCCACTCATGTCTAACAATGTAATTGAACCAGTTTCTTCATTTTTTAAAAAATAAAAATAAACAAAAATTATACAAACATTATCTAAGACTTTTAGCAATAAATAAAAAATAAATATTTGATCCTGAGCATGATTGTTTTAAATTTGATTCAATTCCAGAAGAAACTATGTTTTTTCTTGGAATTTTAAGAATATGTAGAATGTTTCTGATAACCGTAAACTCCAATTAAAATTAAAGAATTAAAATAATCACGACGTATATTTGACTTAATATTGAGAAAAAAATTTAGAATTCATTTGTTTATAGGAAAAAAATTATTAAAAAATAAAACTTGAATAAAACAGAACTAAATTAAATCACAGAATAAACGAACAGAAGCTTTCAAAAGTAAAATAAAAATTTCGAAGAACATCTATAGAATTTTACACTTTATTTCCCCCTGTCTCCTTTTTCGAATTACATTTCTTTCTTAATTACATTGTGTAATTCGAATCGTTACATTTATTTTATAAAATAACATTATCACGAAACAAAAATTCTAAGCTTGCGCAGGGACTCGAATTTCAATGAAAAGATGGCAGCAGGAACATCAGAAGTTTTATTGACTTCAGGAAAGAAAATAATTGAAAGCAAAGTGTCGAAGCTGTTGCAAAAAACAAACAAAAAAATTCTCATTTTTGTTAAAATTTTTCTTTTTACTTTCGTGAAACGTCAGTTCTTCAAGATTTTTCGAAGTTAAAACTTTCTTATTTCTTTTTTAACTTAACTTTTTATTTTTGGATTTTTTTGTTATATTTCATTGCAGTTTGCTCAGGATATTTTTAATGTAATGATACATCTGCTCAGTACCTGATGATTATTTAATCTTCGATTTTCTTTCACAGTAAGGCAGGTTTCTTCTCATGTAAGAAATCTATAGTTTAAAAAATTATTTTTGGAAAGTAAAAGAAACTTGTTTTAAAAAGTTTTCTAGTGTCTAAATTTTGTATAATTGTTTAGAAAACCCGAGAAATCGTTGAAAAAGAATATATCAAAAAAATTAAATAGACTAATTTGTCTTTGTTATTTTCTCTAAGGCAACATTTTACTATTTGGCATAAAATAAGAACCAGTCAAAATGCAGATTTTTTATGGATGAAAAGTTTAATTCATAATGTATATAACAGAAATTAGTTGTAATATATTTGTAATATATATATTCGTTGCCATTATTATAAAACTAATTTGCAGACATTTGGATATTTATATTATCAGTTAAGTTGGAGCTTACAAAATGTTCTCAGTTTTTTAAATAAGTTTTTTAAAAATACATTTATAAAAAAATTATTTAAAAAAATCTTTTGTATTTAAAGTTTGTACTTGCAATTCAGCTTTTGTTTCTAACGTAATGGTTCAAACTGGAAAGCAACATGATGTCCTCTTAGCAAAACTATTTCATCAAACCAGAATAAAATCTTAGCTCTAATATCAGTTGCTTATTAATAAATCCGTTTACTCGTGCAAAAGAAAAATAGTATATTTAGGAGACACAAGTTTCATTTTAGATAATAAGGAAATATACAAATGAAATTAATCTTATAAACAATGTTAAACTTACTATCCAGTTTAAAGATGATATTTTCAAATTAAATTCATTTAAACAAAATTAAGTCCAAGAAACCTTTTGTCACGGCTTTTTGTTAGAACCAAATATTTATAATGGATATTTGTCAGTAAAAATTATATGAAAAATTTCTTTAACACTTATCGATTACGAAAAAGGATTCTTGGGCATCTTTAAAAAACAAGATTAGGTGTAAATGAGTTTTATCTTTTCTCGCGGGAAGTGAGAAACTACAATAAAATGATTTTTTTAAATATATTTTTTAATATAATAATATATTTTTTAAATATATTTTATTTATATATAT
>JAOUZG010031391.1:1266323-1280830 GCA_026289955.1 Argiope argentata
TATATATATATATATATATATATATAAATCTTGTCAACAATATCACCTTGGTGAAAGGATTATTGCATGAAACACTGAATTTTTAAAAAGAATAATCACCATTTTATGTAAGTATAAAGATGGAAATATTTTAAGTACCTTTTTTATTTAGTTTTTTTAAATTTAAAAATATGAAGAGTCATTTTAAAAAATGTGATAGCTTTGATGGCTGGTATGAAAAATTTTCTATTAAATGTAATAATTTCATGCTAAAGCCTTCACGAAATGAATGAAAATGCGAAGAGAATGTTTAGTATTTTGTTGAGGAAAGTTATGCTTCAATTAATAAATTTCCTCATTACTTATGTAGAAATTTTATAAATTTGATTATAATCTTACTCAATTCTTCATGCTTAAATATAAATCTGAAATGTAAGTTGAAGTCATTGCTTTTTTACACACATGAACCATATTTTCAGTTTTGAGAATAGAAAATCTTTAGAAATTAATTTACTCATTTGAAATTTTAAAAGATATTTCTTGGGTAAATATTCAATGAAAATGCTAAATTAATTGTTAAATGTGTCAAAAAAATTAAACAGTTATTTTTATAGGTGTGCCATTAATTGATGGTGGTACTGTAAGGTTGCCAAAGATGATTGGTTTAGCAAGAGCTTTAGATTTGATATTGACAGGAAGAGGTGTGAATGGAAGAGAAGCTTATGAAATGGGCCTTGTTACAAAACTTTGTAAAAAAGGAGAAGGTAAGCTGTAGCTAAGAATGTTTAAATTTAATTAAAATGTGAAAGTGATATCTCTTTGATTTTCATTGCTGTATGCTTGTTATTGTAATTTAATGAATAATAAATGTTTAAATTTTTTTTTAAAATCTCACAATATTGACAAATCTATGACTGGCTGTTCAAAAATAAAACAAAAGACCAAATATTCTTGCCAAACTTCTAACCTTTTTCATTGTGATTGATTGAATACAAAGTACATGTATTGTTTATTAACATGGCTTTCTTAGATGTGCTTGAGGGTCAAGAGAATGGTTTTGGACTCTCAGAAAAAATACAAACATATTTTTACTAAAATATAGACAGATGTAATACAATTTCTTTGCATTGATTCTTCCTATTAGTCAATTGTAGCTCTTTCATTTAAATTGAATCATTAAGAAGTCAAGCTACTTTTATAATTTCTGTTGGTAGATGGGTAGGAACTATGAAATTCTCATATGTTTGAAAGAGCAATAAGAATATTTTAAAATTCTTTAGGTCTCAAAATGAAAAATGATTTTATGATTTTAGTTTTTGACTACTAAATTTGTATAAAGGAGTAGATATTTATTGAACTAAAAGGAATCTCATAATAAATGTGCAATATAGTTGTTAGTTATTGAATTTGCTTTAAAAAAAATTATCTGCCCTCTGTTCTTCCCATCCCCACCCCCAGAAATCTTGTACATAAGCATCTGGAATCCTGTTTCATTAAGATTACTAATCTAATTACATGACATAACATTCTGATTTGATTTGATCTTATCATACATCCTGAATCCTGTTTATGATATAACATTTCAGTAAGTGCCATTACTATGATATTGATAAATGGTCAAATAATGTGGTATAACAATTATTTTAGTCTGTTATTTATGATATTACATATCTATTCTATGTTTAATATTACATTTATTTTTTAGAGATATAAATAATTATATTTGGAATAATTCCATGAAATAATAACTTTAAAAAATTCTCCAGGCAAAATTTTTTCAAGTATATTAATACTTGTGACTGTACTCATGATATATATATATATATAATTCTTCTGTGCGTGTGTATGTGACTGAACTCCTCCTAAAAGACTGGTCCAATTTTGATGAAGCTTTTTGTGTGTGTTCAAGTGAATTCGAGAATGGTTTAGATTCACAATTCAGTCCACTACAAAATGTAGAATTTTAATTATTAATTAAAAACTAACTTTCCCGCCAAAAGAACTTCCTTCCCCCATCGCGAAATGAGTAAGGTTTTAGGGTTTTTTTCTATCATCGATGAGGTTAGGCTTAACATGTTTCCGATCGATTATTTCAAACGATTTTTTTAATTTTCATCGCATTTATTGCATTTAAAATTAAGCATCGTTAATTAATCGGCCTTTAAGGTTCATTCTAATGTACTTTTGAATTAAAATAAAACAGAATAAAGGAAATTAAAAATTTCTAATCTGCCCAACTCATGTAGGAAAAAGAATGCATTTTCTGTTGATGAAGTTTAACGCATGCACATTTTGTTGAGAACTTTATTTAAACGAAGACAAAACTATTGGTTTGCTGTTTTGTTTTACAGCAACAGCTGTTTTACAGCTGTTTAAAGGTTAGTTATGTTGCTTTTGTAATTAAGCAGTATTTCTGTTAGTTATATATTTTTAAGTACATCTTTATTTTAAGTCGTAGTAATAAGTAATTGCCAAATGAATAAGGCTTCAGATTTTTTTTCCCCATGCTAGCAATGTTCAGCTTATCATGTTTTCAAGATTCTGTTTATATTCTGTTAAAATTTTTGCTGCGAATAAAATTTAGAAAAATGTAATTTTCCGCATACGATTCTTTGAAATGAAATAAATAAATATATTTTCTAAAAAAGTAAACGCAAAATATAGTTTTCTATTTCACAGTATCTATATTATTAATTTTATAAATCAATTACATGAAAGCAAAATTGTTTAATTCATGCAGAGTATTCATTCAAATCCGGACCCAACAACCAATTTTTAAATCTTTATTAATAGGCACAAATATTGTTTTGAAATTTTCATAATATTTTGCATGCTTGAATTAATTCAAAATGTGATTTTCCCTTTATCACCAAATTTCTCGCCAATTTGGCGGAGGCCGTATACGGGAACTGAGCCTTGAGGGGAACGGTCTTCAATAAAAAAAATATAAATACATAAAGTTTCAAAGTTGTAACTAAAAGTAGATTGCATAGAGTATTTGAAATTTTGAAGAGCATCACAAAATTTCATTTTGAGGAAAAGCTAAAAATACATCTAAATGTACATTTACAGACCAAAAACATAATTGAAATAAATTTGTTAAATATTTATATTCATGAAAATAATTGTTTACTTAATGAAATATATACATCTATAAATTTAAAATATTTTTGTAAGAGTTCTCAAAGAATATAAAGGAAATACTATTGGTAAAACCAAACCAACTCCTTTTTTTCATCAAAAAAAAAGTTCAAATAAAAATTAGACTCTTAATAGCATTTCATTAGCCAAATTATTTCTTTGTCATTCATGAATCAAATTATTTCTTTGTCTATCAGATCTTAACATTTTCAGACTTTGTCTGCTTTTATTTGGACATCCTTTAGGCTTTCGGTAATGAAAACTGATTAAAAAAATTTTAAAAACAAAATTTAGAAAGAAAAAAAAGGTAATTAAAAGTAATTTTCAATTTTAACCCTGAATAGAACGATTTTTGTATTTAATTTCAAAGGAACTGAAAGGAGCCATTGGAATATGAAATGTATGACGAATGAATGAACAAACCAAAACAAACAACAAAAGAAAGAAAAGGTAGAAGTTTTTAACATCTGCCATAGCTAAATTAAAAATTCATAACCAATTTTTGTTACAAAAACTGGCGTAGAAAATTCTCGCATTTGCTTAAAAATTTAAAACTAACTCCCTGTAACTGTCAAACATTTGACATCAATCAAAGTATAAGAAAGGGGTATTAGGATTATCTTTGTCAAAGCCTTCAAGTTGATTTCTTTCGACCCTGCTATTTCATGATAACATGCATTTATAATGAATATATTATTAACCCAATTAATTAGCTTTAAAACAAGCATGTTTTAATTTATATCTTTTGAATGCAGAGTTAATTTGTAAAACTTTACCACATAACTTGAGATTGAAGATTGGCTCACCTATCATTTTGTTTCGAAATTTGAATGCACCAAAATTATGCAATGGCACACAATTAGTCATAAAAAAAATCATGAGAAATATTCTTAGGGCTACTATTTTGAATGGCAAATCTCAAAATGAAGTTGTACTTTTACAACGGATCCCAATGATTCCTTCAGACTCACCTATCCCATTCAAATGTTTGCAATTTCCAATTCGCTTGGCATTTGCTATGACTATTAATAAGTCATAAGGTCAAACAGTGACAATTTGTGGCTTAGATTTAGAAAATCCTTACTTTTCACATGGCCAATTATATGTTGCGTGTTCGAGGGTTGGAAAACCATCGAATTTGTTTGTTTATACCCCACAAGGATTAACCAAAAATATCGTGCATGAAATGGCATTAAGATAAATTTATTTTTTGTACATTAAAAAAATATACATTTAAGAACAATAGGTAGAATTTCATCTTTTTTTTACCCTTTAATTAAAACAAGTTTAAGTTTCTATTCAACAAAGTTGAATAAAAACAGTTAAATTTTAGTTTCTTTATTCAACTTAGCTCATAGTATACGCATACTCACAAGCAATTGATAGGTTTAATTGTGTGAACTGTACACCTGATGACGTCAGGTATTGTAATAACATTTTTATGCAATTTTTCATCAAAACGAACCAGACTGTTATAACTTATTCAAGAAGGTTTGAAATCTTCGGACAATATATATATATATATATATATATATATATATATATATATATATATAATGAAAAACATTTTAATGATTTGATGAAAGCAGATAGCAGAGTCATGGTCAAAATCATGGAGAAGACAAGTTGAATTTTTAAGTTCTTTTTATTCCATCACAGGAGCATACATTATTTACAAGCGAAAGCAATGTCCACAACACAAAATTGACGAAAAAGCTAAGTGTACAAATGGGATGGAAAATCATTATCCCTGGTCTTAAATACCAAGACTTTGATAGGGAAAATATTTTTATAGAGCTTCTAAAATCAGATTTCAATGAGGATTTTCATGACAGACACCTGAGAGGCAAGGGAAACGCATGGATCTTTTTAAAGGTATTTTGTTTAGTTCAGCAATTTTACACAGAGTCTGTTGAATTAACTAGAGCGAGTGGAATGGATCAATAAATAAGAGAATATTTTAGAATGGTATTACTATGGGCTAAATTAAGATAAAGGTTGGAAATTAGAATTAAACTTAAGAGTTTAAAATATCATTCAAAGTTATTTCTATATAAGTGAAATATGTTAACAACTCATTTTGCTCACTAATAATACGTGATCTACATGTTTTTCAATTTTGTGGCTTTCAGTAATGTCTATAAATATTTCATAATTCAACCAATATATATATATATATAATATATATATTATTTCCATTTAAATGCTCTAGATAAATATTTAAGTTAATTGTATATTTATTATATAGTTGCTCAATATAATATTGATAATTTCTTTAATTTTATAGGTTTTTATTATTATTTTTAACTGATATTTATCTAACATACTATGTTTACAATTTGTTGCATTTTGTTTATTATTTCATAATAATGTGCAATAAATTTATTGCTATTATATTTATGCTATTAACATTGTATTTTCTTCTCTTTTTGGAGTTAAATTATTATTTAAGCTTCCTTTAAGTTAATCCCTGAAAGTTTTCTTGAGTGTATAGTTGTTTTTAATTTCAATGAATTCACTTTTTTTCTGCCATATTAATTCCTTTGATTCAAGTTTTATGTATTCTTTCTGAAGTTGCTTTATTCCAGCTTTTAATATTTTCCTTTATCATAAATTTTTATATTTATTTATAACCTTTTTCGAAACTATTACTTTTCAAAAAATAATATATGCTATTCTTTTTTTTAACTGATTGTATTTTTATTAATAGCTGTAACTTAAAAAAAAATTAATTAATTTGCTGCTGTTTGAACATTTTTTATACAATTTAACTTATTTAACATATAGAAAACATATTTTACCAGGAAAAAAGTTAATTTTGTTTGTTGTTGATATTTATTTTAGAATAGGCGAGGGGATCTGTGCTAATGTTAGAATTGAAAATATATTAGCTTATAATTTATATTGAAATCCTTGCCCTTTCAATCATTTCTGAAATATCTTGTTTTTCACAAAAATACATAAATGTTCATAAATTTGATAAAAAATATATATATAAAGTATAATTAAATATGGATAAATGTTTAACACTTATTGAAAAGTAGACATAATGTCAGTTAATTTGTTTATTGTTGAATCTGTTATTTTATATTATAAGTCATAGTGTGTTTCTTTTGTTAATGTGTATTTATATTCAAAGTAGCAACTATAGTTTTATTTTTAACAATCTTTTAATAGTAATTAAAATGTAATTGCTTTTTGAAATATGTTTAGAGCTGTTGATCCGTAAAAAAGATATTTCCCTATTTATTTTATTGTTTAGTTAATTAATTCATTGGCTAAACAGTTTATTAGTAAGAAATTCTTTAATATTCACATTTGTAACTGACTTTTCTCTATTTATTATATCTGCTCTCAGCTTTCCAACAAGCCATTGATTTAGCTCAGAGCCTTTGTATTTTGCCACAAGAAAGTATGCAGGTTGATAGATCATCCACATATAAAGCTACTTTTGATGCTAAAAGCCTTGAAGAAGCTCTTAAATCAGAAAGCAAATGTGCTATACCTGTAATGAAGGAAGCAATCAAAGGTGAAAATATTATTGATATTGATGTCAAAATAAAATCCATGTTTTTGCTTCAAAAATGTATATTAAAATATGTAATTGAAAATAATTTTGTAATATATGATATAAACATATAATTAAGCTATAGACATTTCATATTCCTTCATGTTACTTGTGCTATTAAAAATAAATCCATGTATTGCAATTTTCATGGATGCAAAATCTGTCATTAAGACTGTGACAAACATCTGTACCCATCAATATTAGAAGAAATATCCAGGATAAAATATTTCTAGTTACAATAAAAACAATTGAAATTCCATTAAAACTTTGAGAAATATGAAAAAGTATCTAATATTAATTTTACAAATGAAATTCTATGGCAGTTAAGGTGATATTATAGAAAAAAAAATTACATCAATTCTAAATGTTTTCTTGTAATAATTTACAAAGCTGAATAGATTAAGTAGAAACATCAAAACTTGTCTTAATTAAAGTTCAAAAAGAAAAAAACCCAACTTTTTATCGTATTTCCACATTTAGCAATTTCGTATCTCTACTAACACAGGCACACATTTTTCTTTGCTATAAGAAGATATGAAAGCAGACAGAAATGAAGTATATTTTTATACTTTTGATAGCTTGTTAAATTTATCACCAAAAGTAGGGTTAAGAAAATATTTTTATTAATAAAAAAAAAGTCCCGTTAGTAAAACTTTACACCAGAGAAATCCGAATAACTTCTCGATACTTGTTTCTTATCTATAAATGTGAAATTCTTCATATAAATTACATTCATTTGAAATGTTTTCTTGTAATACTTGACAAAGCTATTTAGATGAAGAAAAATATATGTTCTATGATAAATGAAATTGAAACAGCCTATGGTTTTTATGTGCCTTTTTTTAAGCTTGTTCTTTTTCATTCCTTACACAGTACATATATTAATATCAACATCTTGATTAAATATGAAGTTCATTATTTTGAGAATATTTTATTAAACAAAGGCAAAAAATACTGTGATTTTATACATCAAATTAAAAAAGTTAAATATCAATATTATGATTTCAAACATTAATTGCTTTGTAATCATATGTTTTTTAAGAAACCTTATATTTTCTAGCAATCACTTCCTTTAAAGTGGACATTTGAGTACATAAATTGGATATGCTTTTCAAAAATGTTTTAAATCATTCATTTAATTAAGATAAGATGAATGCTTAGTTTTTTTTTTAAGTGAATGTTTAGAAAATAAGTTTTCCATTCTGTTTTCTTTAGTGCAAATTTATAATCATTTGAAAGATATTTTAATATTTGAACCAATAATAAGATGGGTAAAATTAAAACAGCAAAATAAGGTTTTGAATTTGAAAGATGAATACAAGATCCAAAATTTATTATATAAGTTAAGTTTTCCATTGCGTAAACAAAATTAATTTTTGAATGTTCTTTATTAAAGATTATTATATTTGGATTTTAAAAAATTATCTATAATTTGTGTTGTAAAATGATTTTTTATGAGAATCTTTTTTTTTTTTTCATTCCAGGAATATAATAATAATCTAAAAATGGCTTAATTGATCTAATCATGCTTATTTTTATATAAGTTTTGAACATTCTTTTAGGAGCTGAAAAATTCATGAAAGGCCAAGGCAGACATGGAAGTAAAGTAGAAGAAAATAAATCTTGAAACATACAAAATTATGTTGGAGCAATAAGTAAATTTTATTAATTGTTTACTTTATACACGTATAATTTGATTTTATATGTTAGTGTTCTCCACTGTGTTAATTATATTATATTATTTTATTTTGAATGAAATGAACCGTTATAAATATTTAGTTATTCTTTTCTTTGCTGTTGATAAGCGAAAATCTACTTAAAGAAGCTGAATGATATAATAATTTTACATTTATTAAACTGAGTTTGAAAAGGTTATTTATCATCTGCTAATTCTTTTTTACATGCAACCTTTACACTTTGAATGATGTTTAGAAAATATCTTTAAGAAATTGATATTGTATTGTTTTTGCATTTTATATATGTAAAACCAAATATACAATAATTACCCATCTTGTATTCTTTTTAACTTTTTCCAGCATGTTGGTCACAAAAAAAGTACTGTAATTTTAAAACTGGGGGGTGTACAATTAAGAAACATCTTTTTTTCCCCCAGAACTATGAAATTAATTTCATTAAACTGCCTTCTATATTTAAAAAAAAAACATTTTTTACTTGAATATGAGATTTTTAACTTGAAGGTTGAAATTTTACAGAGTCATTTTTTATATCATAATATTAAAATACATTTTAAAATAAGATTTAAATACCATCTGAACTAATGAAAAAAAATTGTTTAAGCATTATTTCATTTCTGCTCATGAAAAGTACATATCTGTGCAGAAAATATATTCATTCAATATCCCATTATGTATGAAGCAAACATTGCTGCTTGTTTCAAGTAGTTTCTATCAAAATAATGAATGTTTTATATTTTAATGAAATTTAAGTGTAATCAGTAGTCACTTTTTAGTTGTAATTTTGTTTTTGCTTTCAGTTAATATTTGTACTTTAATTTAGATATATTAATTTTGAATAGTTTTTATAAAAAATAATATATAAATTTAAATGTTTATGAAGATATTTTTATAATTTTTATCACTGTCATAAGAACTTTACCAAATCATGTTTGAAAACTTTCTTACTAATCACCTTTTATTTATTCGAAAATAAATCTTATTTTCAAATGATGACCCTCATCTCTCATAGGAGTTAAGGAAAAAAAAAGGTTAAACTGTCATCTAATTTTATTAATTATATTTTTTTTATTTAAAAATTTCTCATGCTAGAAGGAGTCAGCTAATTACTCATTGTTATCTCTTTTACTGAATTGTAAATGTGTTTTTTTTAAATAAAAGTATCTATTTTCATATGTATCTCTTTATAATTGAAAAACTTTTACCTCATTTTATGGCACTGATTTATTTATTATTTTTCTAATTTTTCACTGCCTAATAACACAAATATTTGCATTGTAACATAAAAACAGTTTTTGATCCTTTTTTTATTGGAATTACAATGCTATTTAAAGCATTAAATATTTTAATAATGCTATATTTTATTTAGATCAAACTTCTTCAGCAACCTATTAAAAACTTCAACAGTTTGATTCAGATGAATAATATTTCTGTTCATATGCTTTTAATTTCTGACATTCATTTATTTAATCAATAAAACTAATTCTGAATTATTTATATATTTGTCTCATTATGAAACAAATAACTTTTCAAATTTAAAAATTACTTACTAAAAATACCTTAAAAATTTTAAAAAAAATGTTTTGAGAACAGAAAATCTTATTTTCTCAAAAGTGTTACATTTTATAGATTCTAAGCAATTTTTTATCTTTGACATGGCATTTTATTTCTTAGAAAACGTCAATGATTGGATGTAAAAAGGCTATAACTGACCTGAATATATTCATAGATTGCATGCATCAAATTCAAACCTAATCCTTTCAAATACTTATAAAATATTTTTCTATACATGAATATTCCTAAAGTGTTCATATAAATATTTCCTTAGAATTTATTTTACACATAATCATTTTCTTTCTTGTTCTCAATGAAAAACATTTATATTCATGAGATTTTGAAATTGTTTGCAAGTTCAATTACAATGAATTTTACATCAAGGTTTTAAATTTTTTTATTGTTTCTTATATGCTTCACAATGCAATTTGAAATTTTTACAAAACATAATAGTTTTTTTATGTGCAATAAAATGAATTTATGTATAAAAAGTAAATTTATCAAAATAGCTAAAACATTGTTTCTACTAAAATTTTAGCATGAAGAATCAACTTGAAATTACATTCCATAAGAATAAAATGAAAACTGTTTCATTCTTACTTTATTTATTTAACATGCTTAAAGTCATCATAGGAAATATTAATCTTGAAAGATTTCTTTCTATATATTGGAATAAGTTACATTCATTTTAAGTCTCTCAGTCTAAAACTAGTAATATAAACTTGTAGAATGTATTTGTTATTTCTGAAACATATGATTTTCTTTTCATTAACAATTTTTCTTCTAACATTTAATATATGTATGAATTAATCTCTCTTTATATAATTGTCAACTGTTAACCTTTCTCTCTTGAGTTTTTTTTATTTTCAAGGAACATTTCTGTAAAAACTTATTTTCATTTTCCTTCCATCACTTTGCAGTTTAATGATTTTTATTTCTCTCATGCTTTCTTTCTTAAGCAATATATATTCTGCTTTTGAATAATTTCTCTCATACCATTCTATAAAATTAGTAAGACGTACCTGGGCTGCTTGTTTCATTCGTATAAATAGAAATCTCTTTCAAAAATATTTTTTCTTGTATGTGGCTTTATTCTATTCTTATATTTTAAGTATTTTATTCTTCTAGATTTATTTCAGACATTTTCCATTTACACTGTTCTTGCTAAGTAGAAATGACCGTGTATCCTTTTTCTTATCTGAAATCATAAAGTATCTTATTTATTTAAATAGCCTTAATATATGGCCCCACTGAAGATAATTTTTGAAAGTTTCAGAATTAATGAGTTGCAACATATGATTCTTGCAACTTATGCCCTTCTCTTTTAAAACAGAACTTATTGTTTCTTGCTCTCCACTTAAACTCTTTAATAATAAGTTATGAAAATGTTGCTGACATTGTTCTTGGAAGATCTGTGTAATTGCTTCCAAAAATATTCAGAAAAGAAATGTAAATTCAGGATTTTTAAGTTAGAAAATTCAATTGCTTCTATTTATAGTAACATTGAGTTAGTTATGCCAGTTAGCTATGTATCTCTTTCTTGTATAAAACACATCTTTTGTTCTTTCTTTCCTTTAATCTGTTTCAATATTAATAACTGTCTAACAACTAAAAAATTTTAGCCAGTCTGGTTGATGCAGAAACCTCGCCGTTTGGCTCCACATTCACAACAATACTTTGCCCCTATAAGGGGAAACTTGCTGTTGCACTGATGGCAATAGAAAGCCAGAGGAATGTCTTCATTGCTTTCTCTGCTCAGAGGTGGTAAAGATCCATTACTACTACTGCTGCTACTTCCAGTAGAGCTCATGGAGTTATCCAAATCTCCATTCCAGCATTGTTTTCCTACCCAGGTCCCAGGCAGCTCGCTGCTTGACACCTCTGGTAAGGTTGTTTTGTCTGTCAGCCTCTTGTTCCAGCTGTTAGAAAGCAAAGAAAGTTTAAATATTTTGAAAGATTATATAATTACAATAAACATTGAGCATTTTTTTCATAATCACTTTTTTAAATATATATATTTTTTTTATATCAAACTCTGTTTTTTAAGTTAAATAAATGAAAACTGTTTTGTGATGTGGTAAAATAATAAAGTTTTCCAAATTCTATTCAAAAACAAATATTTTATTTATTTTAGGAAACTTGTAAATTTTAAGCTAAATATATATATATTTTTTCAGTTTTCAAATATTTAATTGTTTACTTGGAAAATAAATTTTTATGCACTCAAGCCAGACCTTTTAGCCTAAAGATACAGTATTTGATCGGTGGGAATATACATCTTCAAATATGTGTTTGTGTTTTAAATTTTAGAAAGTTCTCGAATTTAGTTACATTTCTCAAAAGCAGCTAATCGTGATTTTCACCAAGTTTTCATTGATTATTTCCAAATATATAAAAGTTTGAACAATCCTAATGCAGAATTTTTTTTTTAAATATGAGTTAATTTGATTTAAATTAAGTGAAGCATACCTTCTTTTAAACCAATACTTGTTGTTAATCCAATATATGTACTTCTTGTAGAAAGCTTTTTAAAAATTACTGGGGATCCATAAACTTTTTACCTCTACTTTTGCTGACCTAACAGTAGATGTAGATTTAAGCATGTTTTTTGCATTTGACCTTTATTTTTTACACTATCTCTGTTTTTGACAACAACAAAATGTACAAATGGTTTAATTTGCCATTTTTTTCAGAATTTACATCAATAAACATAAGGCTACTGAAGGTAAAAATTATTTTGAGATGGCATGTTGAGATGTGTTATATATAGTGTGTTATAAAAATTAAATGTAAAATAATTAGACAGATGATGCAAGCTCTCTCTAGAGATGTATATTGTTTAAACAGTTATTTCAGTTGGATTTCTCCGTGACCCATTCTCTAGGTTAGGTAAAGACATTGGGTTTTGCTGCTGTTAGAGGAAATTTCAATATAGAAGAAAATGTGGAAATATTTTTGTTGTTCTTGACATGACTCTTTAAATGCACATTCATATTAGGGATTTTGATGCAGCATGTGCAATATTTGACCATGGAAAGACAAATTTTAGCACTCTTTTATGAAATTATAAAATAGTACATGGAAGGGGAAAGAGCATAAAATGTTTTTAAATCTTTTATTTACTGGCTGACTAAAACAAGAAAAACATAATTATATGGAATCAGCATATGTGATCTTAGTGATTTGCTCTACTAACTTTCCCCTCTATTGAACAATGAAATCAAATTCTATTAGTATCTTTATATGCAACTATTGATATATCATGATTTTATGCCCTTAGATGTCTTTAAAAATGATTAAGGAAAATGCCCTGTATTGAAGTTTAGAAACTACTCATTTTGACCTCTTATTCTACAAAAGGAAAAAGAGGTGGCAGAGATGCTTATAGTTGCTGGAAAATATGTTATATGTATACCAGTTTCTTCATGAAAACTTGTTGAAAAAGTAATGAAAATCACTTTACATGAGAGTGGTATTGACAGATATAGAAAAAATCATTTGTATTTCTTTTTCTTGGTGTCATTTATTAAAGTTCATAAAAAAGTTCAATAATTTGTCATCCCATAGCCGAATAAGGTTTCTAATGCATCATATCCACTAAAATGAAGTAATTCTGAAGTATGTATATTTATATTATACACATTTGATTTCTACTATTTGGAAATAATTTCATTTTCTTTTGGTTTGGAAATTTTTGCTGTTGCAGATCTGTATTTACCAGCAATCAAATTTCAAACATGAGGAAAAATTCGTTTTAGGCTAAATATAGAAATGTGTTTGTTGAAATGGTATTAAATTACACTTATATAGTCTACGAATATATTTCTAACTATTCATTCATTTACCTGTTAGATGATCCACCACTGCTGGATGCAGATCTGCTAACATCATTACTCCTATTCAAGAAATGCAATAGAAATAAATGCTAATTGAATTATAAATTTCAAAACAGAGGCTATGTAATATTTATGCACTCAGTGAGAAAGAGTTTTAACGGAAAAATCAGTAGTAACAAATTAGTCATACAGCAAAAGCAAAATTTCTTAATGTATAGACTACCACAGCCAGAATTATAAAGAATATTAAATGCTTTTTTTAACCACTTCAATTAATGTTTATTCCAATTATTTTTAAAAAAATTAATGACTTATTTTTTACACTTTCAATAGTCTTTCTTGATATGCATATGACGCTTGGACTGAAGCCCTGAAATTCTTCTTTCAATAATCATCTGATATATGGAAAAAAGGTCTTACTATTTCAATTAATTTTAGATATTATTGTAGAATTTTTTTTCCATAGATGAATGTTAGGAAAACATTTATTATTATTATTATACTTCTGTGCGAAAACCAAGCTATTTTCATATATTTGGGTACTTTATTTGGTGGAACTTTGATAGAACTGCAATTATTAAGCATAGTTTCTTAGTCTATGGACAACCACAGGCGAAGTTACTAAATATTTTGTGTCTACTTTTTCCCAGTCTTTCTTCAATATTTTAACAAAACCTATGCACAGGTTTGTAGCGTCAGCCTTATCAGCTAGATAATATCCTTCGAGCTGAAGGG
>JAOUZG010031391.1:1280840-1346423 GCA_026289955.1 Argiope argentata
AAGGGTCCCTTTTGCTCGAACGGTATATCGCTCGGCTACTGGCTCAACCGTCGCAGGTTCGTACCGCGACCTTCACTAGCTACAGGTTTGTTAAAGACACCTGCTCTAAAATTTGTGGATGTCTTCTTATTTTAATTTTGTGATCAAGCCCTTATTAATCTGGATAATTGAAACATTAATTTTATCCTATACAATAGCAGTTTTAAAATAATTTTTATATTTTTAATAATGTCAATATTTTGAGATGGGTCCAATAGTTATCCATTGTTGAAATTGATTATATTGGCATTTAAGCTCTAGATATTTTCCTGTAATTTTATTGTTATACTTAATCTTAAATCACTCTCTATCCTGACATCATACGATAAAATATGTTTATACCTAATCGGTTATAAAATTTCAGTAAATCACTTATATGCAGACAGATTAAACAATAGCAAATACTTGCTACTGTATAGTCTCACTGGTTAAATTGTAACTGAATGTAAAATCTACTTTGGGTATTCATTGCTTCTAATTGCGAGAGTTCTTTTATGCTGATGTAGAAATATTTATCATTCAGAGTATTGGAGATGTTTGAAAATTTAATTTCAATGTGGTTGATTTAAAAAGCTGAACTTTACCTGTAATTCCAGTTTTCGTTTGCATTCCTGTTATATTGATGACCACCGGATAATCTAACTCCTGGGACAGTCCGAGGACATTTGTCAGTTATTCGACTGCAACTGAGAAGTTCACGCAACTGCTCGGTTGTAAGCGATTCTTCAAAGTCTGTGTTTCTAATGTAGAAACGCATTATGAAATACATAGAATTCAAACAATATAAAAGTGGTGAAATTATTTGACCTTTCATGCCATAAAAGTGAACGTTGAAAAATTTTAAAATATATTGGTTTACAAACAAGGATTTTTTTTTTAAATATTCCAATAAACAGTTAATATTTTTAATTGCTATTAGTTTTGTTTCAAATTTTCATTTGATAAAATAATCCTCTAATTATGAATATGTTTTCACCAACATTGCTTTTATTTTCTTTTATATTTTAAGAAAGTATTGAAATTGTCAAATTATTAAATTTCGATATTTGATGAATTTGTTTTTTTCCTCTAAATCAAAAATATTTGTCACAAATGTCACTTCAAAATTATGTTTTTAAATATCACAGATATTTTATAACTCTAACTTGTTCGATATTTTGAATATAGTGATAATTCTGTATATTGGACACTTTGTGTTAATAGTGTAATTATAGAGTAATTCACTAAATAATAAATTGATGGATGAGATTAAATGGCTCTATACCAAAATAGCAATCAAAATCTATAACAAGAGGTACTTTTCAAAGCATATTTTTTAAGTTCATAGTAAAACAAAAATACTTTCTTTTCAATATATGTGTTTGTACATTTTTAAATATTACATATATTTGCCAACACATTATTACTAACCCCTGAAAAATGCAGATTTATATATCGCGTGACTCAAATTTATATACATATAAATATAGATAGATAGATAGATAGAAGACAAGAATTTTATATTAGAAGTATTTTTTTATTATTTACATGTGCATTATCATAACTGGAAATAAAAAAAATTCAAATAACCAATATTATTTGACACAGTTTGCAAATATAAAAACATGAATTATTTGTTAAGTATTTGTAGTATCAATTTAAGCTATCAGCATTCTTTATTGACCAAGAAATGTTTTAAAAGAAGACATTAAACATATTTAATAAGCAAATTTCAATGGTAATTTAATGCCAAAATAAATGTCAAAAATGATGTGCTGCCCATAGTGCTTATTGTTAGAATTTATCAAATTCAAGAATAAAGAGAGTTATTTAAATTCAATATACTAAAACAATGCATAAGCATGTTCAAATTGAATAGTTTATATTAAAGCTTTTTTATTTAAAGGTTTCGCTGTACATACTTTCGAAACTACTAGTAAATCTTGATCAATTTAAGGGGAATTTGCATTAAAGTTAACTGCTTCATTACTGAATGATAGATAATTTAAGCTTGCTAAAAATATATCCTTATTCAGAAAACTAGTAATTGCTTTCAAAATATAAATAAAGTTAAAATATAGTAAAATGTTTATTTTATTTAATTGGATATTGTGCATTCCTATACTTAAAAGCTATGTGCCCCAAAATTTGAGAGAGAAATTAATATTGTAAAATAATCTAATAAGGTGGAGGAAAATTCTAAATTAAAGGAACATACTTTTTATGATGATTGGGAAAGCGCTCTTTGAATTTGATGATATGCAGAGGAAGCTCAGGGGATGACACAGTTTCTTTCTCTCGACTCCTACTGCCACTTCTGAAAAAAGAAATAAAGATTTAAAATATGAATAATTTCAAAAAAAAAAATCTGCTTTCCAGTTACATAAGGATGTTTAATATATTTTGGACTGTTCATTATCCTTTCTTTTGAAAATGACCATGTATTTCCAATATAACTATGTTCTTATACAAGGAATAATCTTATTTTATGTGATATAGATATTTCTGAAATCCGTATTTATATATATGCAAAATACAAAGAATTACTAAAAAAATAGTATCCATAGACACGTGTCTATGGAAACGCATGTTCTTATCTTTCAAAAATAAATTTTTTATTATCTTAAGACTCGAAAGATTACTTTTTTAATATCAATTTCATTTCCATATAATCTTGTCCTTTAAATTTCCTAATATTTTCAGAACACTGTTTATAGCAATATTCTAAATGTAATTATGGAATTCAAATAGCCAAGCATGTGTTTTTTGCTAAGCATTAACTCCATAATAGAATTTTCTCTTCCTCTTTGATTTTTTAATATAAACAACATTAACTTTTTAATTTTTAGTAAACTGATTCATTTGAATTAATGTTCTTCAGTTATAAATAGCAAGATGAAATGTTTTTATAACACATTCCCTATTAATCATTTAACAATCTAAATATGCTGTGATCTGGTTGTTAAAAGCTGACAAATTATAGTATTAGTCAATTTACCTCTAATATTGCTTTTATTTCAGCAATTGGAAGCCTTTAGTACTTTAATTTTACATTTTGTTTTTGTTATAATGATGACTCAGATGACAAATAATTTCGTCTCCTTTAAATTTTTTATGACATGAAATTCGATATTTTTCTTTACAGTAAATTACAATGAAATTTTAATTAAAAAAACTTCTCTTATATACATTGTTTAATACAAAATCCACTAACTTCCAAGTAACTGCCCAGTCCTAATACTGAAGAAAGCTAAATGAAGGAAGATGGACAATTGCACATGAGATGAATGGTAGATACCTATTAATGTCTATTTCGGTAGGAACTTGAGACGGATGTTTTATCTGTCTGAGATGTCTGATAAATCTGAATTTTAATTGTGCATATGTAAATAATCATTATTTACTTAATAAAAACTGATGAACTTGTGTTGTATGGTGAAGTGTAATCGCTCATGTTAAGGCATAGGGCAGTGCCCCTAAATGGAAACTTGTAAGTATTCCAATAAGTGCTTTATTCCTTTAAAATTACCTAAGGTCATGGGAATTATGTTTAGCACCAAATTGATGGACTTTGAGTGAAGTTATGCATGGCATTAAGTGCTCACAGATTTTTCAACAAGACAAGATTGTAAATGCTTCAGTTTCTCTCACATAAAATAAGTCTTGATTTGTTACTTAGTCGCCTTTGAATCACCTTTCTTAAGCCATTCTCAATCCTAAAAACGTTGCAATTTACCATGACTAGAAAAAAAAATTCCTTTTGAAGTGTTAAATAAACAAACCTGAAGTATATTTACAGTATAAAAATTTATTTGAGGTTAAAATAATAATAAGAATTAAATATACAAATTTTTCACTCCTCATAGTCATTGCCACAGAATGGAATATAATTAATGAGGCTGAAATGAAACAGTATTAAAACCATTCAAGCTTTGATTAAAATTTAGACGAACATACTGTGTACATTCATGTATTACTTATCAATCTTTTAACTCCTAAAATCTTGTTTAAAGTTACTGTTTATTGTCGGAATTGATCTGCTGATTTTTCAACTTGTATGTTTCAACTTGTATGCAATTTAAACGCTCCCACCATGCCACTGACCTTTAAAATGAATAAAAAATTAAAAAAGAACAGCCTTCGTCTTTGTCACGCAAAAATAGCATTCGTAGCTGACAGGGTAAAGCATTTTCATTTAGCATTGGAGTGTCTGAAAAGATAATCGATTTACCTCCGCCTGGTGCTTGCCTGGTTGATATTGTTGTTGACTCTGTCCAGACTGCTGTTCCGAGAATTCCGATTATCCAAGAGATTGGCAGGCGATGAACGAACGGCTTTCTCTCTTTGGATTTCGTTTTTAGGGGCGTTCGCTTTCTTTTCGGTTTTTTGCACGGAACTTGCCGTCTTTGTTTTCCGTGGCAACAGCCTTGACTTTCCTTGAGGTGGACGGTACTAGGGGGGGAAAAATAGAAGAAAGCATCACTATAAAGCGGGGTTCCTACAACCTGTTCGCCTGGACACGAGGCACGCCCCCGTCTCCCTTTGATCCGCTGCTTAGCTAGCACTACTTTCAAGAATTTTATCCCAAGAAAGATGTAGTTGATGAAAGTAAATTGAATCCTTTCTGAGATATGTCCAGTTATATGTTTAGCTTTTCCTAATATAAAATCCTTAAGAGAAAAAAAATGTAACAGCTGTAGGAAATTGCAAATAATAATAATAATTATTATTATTATTTGGCCTTTAAAAATAATAGTCAAATGATGTCTTATCTGCGTTGCCACTTAAAGGGACTGCATTAGCTTCTGAAGATAAAGACCTCCGAGAGCAGAAATCTGACTTCTAGCTCATATGAAGATAACGTTCATATATTCGCTTTCACAACCTCTTTTTAGAAGGAAGAATTTTCTACACATCACAGATAAAACACAAAGTAAAGAACAACCATGCCCGAACCAGGACGCCGAGCTCATGGGGAAGAGGCGCTACCCCTAAACCAAGGCGCCGGTCCAATATAGTCAAATAAAATATGCTATTATCACAAAAAGAATCATTTCGGAAGAACATAAAATATAAATATACAATAATTTATATTAAATTAAATTTTAAATGTTTTTATCAAACGTTTTGTTTAGTAATACATTACGATATCTTGTTTACTCATATCAAAATTAAGTTTATAAGAGTTAGTTCACTAAGAGTTTTTGTATTTACACAATGAATTTTCAAAAGAATTGTCAATATTTCTTAACTAAAATTGGCCTTTAACTTTCTAAAAGGACTCAAAACATAAAAAGTATGCCTTGCCTTCTTTTACTGTTTAATCAAAATTAACGTCTCCAACTTTATTTAACTTTCTCAAAAATTAAGGCACCGAGAATATTTAAGATTTGCAATCATATTAAAGTATCGCTTTGAGAAAAGTTACTAAAATATTCTTTTTATTTTTGTACGCCCTTAAATATTCATTTTATCGAACAATACATTTTATAATGCTGTTTTAGTTGAATGCAAACATATATTTTGATGATAAAGCAGTAAAATTTCATTTTTACATATATGTTTACTAATTTTAAAGTGCCGGCTTTCTGGCACAGAAGTGGCGCGTGTTCTGAGATTCCCGAGTCCGGGCATGGTTATTCTTCTGTGTGCTATCTGTGAGATGTGTGACTGTGCCCCCTTGTAAAAAGGGGCTGTGCAAGCGACTGTGATGAGTGTGTGACTAAAGTTGTACTCTTGGCCCTAGTTGGCGCTACTTGATACAAGAGACACATACCTTCGGCTTAAAATCTGCTAATATATCAACGGCGCTTGTCCATGGCAAGTACCATAAGTTACAATAACAATTTCAAAATCAACCGTCTCCTTAAAGGTAAATCTTCTTTAAAATTGATGCAGTATAATTAACAGATGCATAATTAATTTGAAACAGTTTCCAAAGCGTGTTGCTGTTATTGCCATTGCTAGTAAATTATCCTCGTCTAAGAGAAGTAAAACCTTTTATTCTGACATTTGCATCGTTCCATTAACTTTATATATATGCATGAATGACTTACTCTGACCCTAGCGTTTAGCTTCTCTTTCGCTTCCTCTACTGCAGCGGGGGATTTCGGCGTTTCTGACTTTTTCTTCTGGCACCAGGGAATATGTCGTTCGGCGGCACGCTGATTGAAGTGCCTCTCACAGGCAGGACATTGAACATAACCTAAAGCAAGGAAACTCGTAACAATTACAAAATGCTGTAGTATATACGAAAAATATCCATATTTATATTGCTGTATGGACTGGTGGGGAAAATTTCGACTTTAATAATTAAAAAAGTAAAAATGATGCAGCCCTAATTTTTATTGATTGCAAAACTTTTTCTTTTGAAAATATGATTTAAAAAATAAATTCATTTAATTAGCTAAAAGTTTTTTTTTTAATAAAAGTGGTTATTAAATTACAATTCAAACAACTGTTACTATTAACATTTATTTGACCATAAGTTAATAAATGTTATTTCAAAAAAAATTGTAAATATATTTTAGTAGTATAATAGTAATAAGTATTGTCTTTAATGTTATTTATCTATAGATATACGTGAGGAATACATATTTACTCATTGTAGTGTTGCTATTAATACCTATTGAAATGTGAACAATTTGAGGTTTAGTAATAAAATTAAGATTAAAACGCACTGATGGAATTTTGCTTAATTTGATGATAAAGAAAAATTTGGAAATTTTAATATCAGATTCTTATAAATTATGAATTAGAAAAGAACAGTTGAAAAATAAGTTTGGATTTTTTCATTTAATTTTTTAAGTCTGCCAATTAAGAAGTTTGATTACACAACAGGAACAATTTCTAAGATTATTTATTTAATTCTCAGTTACTTCAGCTGCCTTCCTAAAATTATATATGGTGCATAAAAACAAGTAAAATAGACTAAAGCATATATATGTTATAATATATGCAAACATTGTGCGATAAAACAAAAATGCATTCCAACGTTTAGAGAAATATCGTTAAGAAATAGGACAACCAAAACTTTTTTAAAAATTCATGGAATACAGAATTATTTTCAAGAGTATTCTTCAACTATGAGGAACATGCTTTCTCTACTGAACTACATTAAAAAAATTCTTTGTTTTTTTTATATATTATATAGAATGAATAGAATGGATGAATTGAAGAATCCGAGATCTGGAAGGGTGGGAAGGCCTACTTCAATTCCATCACTACTTAGAAGCACAATACACTTATTCGGAATAATTAATTTAATCTAGAATTTTGTTCACGTCGCTGCGGCAACATTATGTTGCATGCATAAATTAGGCTTAAAACATATACAATTGAATTATTTTATTCAATCTGCAAAACCCATTCCCAACGAGGACGATAACAAACCTGCCATGAGGCAAAAGGTCACGTAACGTAACACCAAAGGGGGGAACCACGTGAGGGCCCAGGAAGAAGCGAGGGGACAGAGGAAGGACGAGCGACGGAGAACGTGGGTGGTGTGATTTGCAATGAACGAGAGAGACTAACTTCTTTTTCTTTTCATGTTTTATTTTACTTTAATCTCCTGTGAATATGTAAATAATATATTAATCTAGAACAAGATCGTCTCCTTCATTATTTCCAACACAATCATCAGGCGTAGTTGACGACCGAGATTGAGTTAGATTTAAAATGACCATTCAGGCCTAGACGTATAACCGGGCGTCAACCGTCTAAAAGAGCAGCTGGAACCACACGCGGAAAAGACGGAGGAACTTTACTCAATCAATATATACAGAACTTTATGAGATCTCAATTACCAATTTTTGAATCTAATTACAGAAATTGCATCGTATTCAAGAATAAGAAAATTGATTATATGTCTCCATGCATCTTATGATGTGGTGGCTAAAGGTTAAAACAAACTGTCGTAATATAATATATTTTCAATACATTTAGATATTTAATTAGTAACAATTACCATTCTACCGTTATACTGAAGGCACCCAGATTTCAATTTAGTTTTATTGTATTATAATAGATGGAACCATGGGCATTACTGATAAAAATCATTTGACCGTAAGTTTTTGTAAAAAGCGAGCTGTTGGCATTCGCTCTAGTTCACGAGAGAGAAGGCTCTTCCTCCCTGGTAACGATCAGTGTTTAATAATACGCTACGGTGGCAGTTAGTTCTGCTATGTGTAGATATCTTACTAAGCTTCGCCCTTTGATGCCATCTAAGTATTCTAACTTCAATGTAATTAATTAACCTTTTCTGCCTTAATTATTAATGCTCCATTAATTTTGTTTACTCTATCAAATAAAATGTTCTTTAAACGTAATTTTTCTTTTCTTAAACATTACCCTAGACATTGATCCAAAACGAGATTGTATGGGTATTTTGTTCCACTATAATCATTATAATATTTCTGTATAAAAACATAATGTTTTCCATTTTTTTAAAGCACTTTCATTGCAAAATGTGATTGCTAGGCTACATGTCTGTCAAAGATTTTAAAAGCAAGCCAACCTGCAGGCACTTTTTTCTTCACTTCCGCCTCTGGAGAGGGCTTTTCGACATCAGTTCCTCTCGCTTTCCTAATAGTTTCAATAAGCTCCTCGTGTTTCTCTCGCCAATTGCTTTTTGGCTTGAGTTCCTCTGTCTTTTTCTAAACGAAAAAAAAAAGAAGCTAAGATTTGTAATAAAAGACACGAAAAAACTTTTTTAAGATTCATATGCTTAATAAGTAAGCATAATTTTATATATAAAAAAATTCTAACTTTCTAACTAGAAACTTCATCAAAAAATCAAATTAATAGACATAATTTTCAGTCTGTGCAGACTATGGCTTGTAGCTAATAACATGAGAAAATTATAAATATTACATATAGAAATAATTTATTTTAAATACTGATTAACACATTTTAGTTTAATATATTTCACGAACTGGCTTTCATATAAAGAGCGTTCGATTTCATATGTTTCCAATAATTTCTAATCGACTGTAATAATAATAATACTGTAGTAATAATTTCTTTTCGTGTACTTTCGATTGGAAAATGCTTTAGATTTTATAAAGAATTACAATTTATGATGCTTAAATTGATAAAGAATGTAGAAAGGTAATGAAATTCAAATTTTTATGTTATTTTTCAGTTTTTTTAATCACTTTTAATAAAAATTTTCTGACTTACTATTTAAACAGAACAAAAATAAATTAAAAAAACATTATTTTCTAATTAAAATGAGGTATTCATTTTCCTTAAATATGGCGGACTTATGGAAATGTCTCGTTCTGTGGTAGATATATTCTACCATATTGAGTGGTAATGACATTTAAAGTTCATATGTTGGTAAATTTTACTCGCCAAATAATGGGACATATTCTTTCAATGTAATGTTTAGTTTATGAAAAATATTTTATTAACCATGACTATTAGAACCGAAGATTGTACATCTATAAACTATATAATCTTTTAACAATACTTTTTTTGTTGACTCAGGCAACATTTATATAAATATTTCAACTCAACTTGCAGAATATACGTTATTTTAATATACAGTTTGTCAACAATTTCGGTTTCTCATGTATTTTTATTCTCTTAACAAACAAGCAGTATCTGAATGAAGCTTTTTTTTTTACAGTCGGGTAAGCATAAATCCTCGGCGTGCCACTAAATATTATTGAAATGAAAGAGTAAGAACTTTAATAATTAAACCGTTTTTCTAAATATCGACACATGCGTAATCTGATAGCCTCGTGATTGTTTCAAATCGGTAGCGATTTAAAAACTGGTAAATGACTTAAATTAATTAATACAATCCGTAAGAATTCAGATAATGAATAATTTGGAAATCAAGTTTTAACTTTAATTGGCGATAAATCTCCAAATGTGGCAACCTTATGTATTAATTTCTAATAACCCTAAAATTGAAAAAAATGAGGCCTCAAAAGCGATAAGTCGTCGATTTGTTGCCTACACATTTTGAAGCTTCAAAAACCTTAAGCCAAAACAACTTTATGATCTCCCATGAAAAAAAAAGCAATATTATTTAAGCTTTTTTGCTTTTAATTCGCCAAAAGTATGATAGCTTCGTAGATAAAGCTTATCTCTTAAATGGTGGAGTTACGTGTTCGTGGTTGAGAATCTGGAAAATCCATGGTCTCTTAAATTAGTATGCAGGCATTTAGTCTAAACAAATATAACCTCACAAGCAGGGTTTTTTTTTTTCGAATTGTATTCATGCCAAAAGGTAAATAAAGCATTTTACTTTTAACTTTCAAATCTAAAAGAAATTTAAGAAACAACAAAAGTAATTAATCATCAGGCGCTTACTGCCTTGGCATTTTGTTTATTCTTCTGTGGCTGCTGTGCGACCACAGGCGGAGGTTTCGGGGCATCTTCAGGAGCTCTCTGTTTGGAGGAGTCAAAGACTTTTCGCTTTTTCGCTGCGTTTTTCTCGCATACCTTTTGATGCCTTTCCTGTGAATTAAATAGAAAATTAATATACATGACAAATATTTAGTATATATATGGCAAATATTTAGGACAAATATTTTTAGGAATGATTAAAGCTCTAATGTAGCAGGAATTCGGATTTTTTGACACCAGTTGCTACCTTTTGAATTGTAGAGCATCTATTACCAATTTAGTTGCTAACAGTGAAAAATGTAATAATATTTAGAGCTTCATCCCCTCTGCTTCCCGGATAAAATGAAAATGTCATTTATAACGTATTCTACAAAGTATTAAAAAATCCTTAATTTAGGTAACATTGCCAAATGAAGTAGAGAAAAGTTTGGTAAATTTTTAAGTTATATTTCGTGCTTTGCTAATGAAATTGGAATTGTTAATAAATATATGCATGTAAGATATTAAACGTAATTATTTACGAATTTCTTGGTGTTTTTTTCAATCGTAATTTTCAATAGTAAATGCACTTCTTTTAAGAAATTGATCGATCTTTAAATCGATATGAACAGTCGTGATTGAGCAAATTATTCTGTTAAAGTGAACTAACGTGTTGTTCTTTAGAAAATAATTTCAATTTTTAGTTCCGTATCCAAACATTAAATCTATATATAGCTTCCACACAAAATGATCATCAAACCATCATCGCACATCATTAGCTTCCATAAACTGCTGATATTTAAAAGATAATGACGTCGATCTGAATAACTAATAACCAAAGAAACTAAATATGGAGAATATGCTACATGCTTGTCTTACAACAATATCACTGTTCACCTTTCTTGACCTGTAAATTATATTGCCGCCTTCAAAAAATCACTTAATTTAATCAAATGAATTTGGTAACTTTCAGCTGCAGCAGCTGAACAGGCTCCGACTCTTCTATTCTCATCAGACACTCAATAATACTTTTGAAAATGATGTTGATAGCTGGCCTGAACCATCCCATGCTTTTCCACGCTTAGGATTTTAATACAAAATTTCCTTTTTTTATTTCATGATTTTGTGGAAAAATTCTTTCTTTTCTATCAAGAAATCAAATTTATACAATCTCTTCGGGGGTTTTTTTTTTCGCCAATTTATGAAGAGGAAACCATTTTCCTTCCTATTGTATCTTTTCCATTGCATGCAATCGAAATGATATTGCTTCGTGTGTTACGCCTAACTGTTCTGCAATTTTTTTAAAGTTTGACATGGATTTTTATCCAGTAAAACTTAAAGTGACTTGTCCTCACATTTTTTTCATTGCACCTGTACATGGATCACTTTCAAAATTAAAATTTTCATCACGAAATCTTTAAACCACTTTTTTACAGTGGAATGACTCTCAAAATGATCACCCAAAAGTCGAATTCATCAATTTCATAGCCTGTAAAGCGGTGTTTTTTCATTTGGAAACAAAAAAGAATGCAATGGTTTAAGTGTTGCTTATCCTCATCCATCTGTTATAAAATGAATACACACATAATAGCTTGGAAATGAGTAAAATTTATGAGAAAAGAAGAAAACAGCAACAGATATCCAACATATCGGGCGAAATGAACGAGTTAATGTATGTTTTTAATAAATCTAAATTCAGTGCTTTGTTTCTACTACCTTATTATTATTACAGGAACTTAAATTTTTTTTACATTTTACATATCAAAATACAGAAACAATGCTTAATAGCAAATGTTAAATATCTTCGACGCATATCAACCAAAATTTACACTGCGGGTAATTTTTCTACAAATAATCTATGACTTAACAAAAAGATATTATACTAAGAAATTTCAAAGTTTTGCTACGAAAGTTTTCACCATACCTTTAAAATGGCATTTTTGATTTTCACATATGCTAACAGACAGTATAATAAAGTTGGGTGGCTACTTTCTACGACTATATAGAATATGTTTCGTATTTTTTCAGTGCTACTGCATGTAAGAGAAATTTCTGTTTTGGTCGATAAATTCTAAACACCACTTTATTATATTTTCTAGATTATGCCCCCCAAAATGGGAGAACCTTTTAAAAAAATGTTTCCTTCCTACTGTAGCCAGATACAAATTAAATATGATCTAGTAAACTATGACAATCTTATAAATTTTATTTATGTAGGAAATATGATTGATGTATGGTTTCTTTAAAGTCTTTTATTTTAAAATAGTTTTACTTTAGAAATTTTGCTTTGGAATTCTGTTTTCTACCAATCATTTTGCTTCTTATTTTCACCCCCAAGTTTTAAGAACACTTTTTAAATGCATTATTCCGTATTTTTTAAAATTATCGTTGTCTATATAATCCATAACTAATTTGTGTAATGAATAATATTTAAATATTTATAATTATATATGCAAGTATTAGAGATGGAATGAGTTGCATTTATCCGCGTTTCTACGACATGATTGGTTCTCTTGAAACTCTTATTCTTCTACAACTAAAAGGGACATATTTTGTGTTCGACTGCGCACATAAGCAAAATATCTAATAACGAATATACAAAATTAAAGTATTTTAAAATATAGTTTTAATTCAAATGATTTACTGATCAATTTCTCATATTATTCGAATTATAAAGAAGATTCCCGTTATGAAAAGCATTGCATTTTACTCTAAAAAATTTTCATTTCTACACATCAGTATTTTTATTCAAGTGTTGCTTAAGAAAAAAAATCATGCTTATTATTTTCAAATTAAGATTAAGTTTTCACTAAAATTCACTACCGAGGACACACACAAACACACACAAAAAAAAGGAAGAAGGGAAAAACTTACTAGAGCATCAGGGCGAAATGTTCTTCCACAAATCCCACATGGCTTCAGCTCTGTTGGGACATCCTGCGAAGGATCTATGACGAAATGATAGTAACGTCATTTAATCAGTGTTCATGATATATTTATGAGAAGTACGAATATAGAAAGTTTGAATATATTTAAAAATAAAGCATATTAGATATCTCTAATAATAGGGCATCTTGGGTTTGGGATGACAAAAATAAATACATAAGGAACTGAACAAACAAATTTAAGGTTGAAAATTCACGCATGCGCAGAGTGTTCTGATTTATTTTCAACGCATGCGGACGTAATTTTGTTTTGGTCAGACTTAATTTTTTGATAAATTATTTATATTAATTGTAATTATTTAATAAAAGTAACTAAAATAAATTTCTTTGTTGATCTAAGTAGGAATTGACTTAATTTTTTTTCATATTAATTATTTATAAAAAGAAGTATAATATTACAATTTTATTAATTTAAAAAACTAAGCATGAAACAAGGGAAATATTTTCGAAAAGCAAGTAACATAATTTGATATTTTTAGAAAGAATTTTTAAGGAAAGTTTTAAAATCTTGTGTTATTTAGTTTCAGAGGCCACTAAGTATGGAAATTCCAGGTTTCTTTATTATTATGAGCCATTTATTTCAGCCCTTCTGTTCATGGATGTTTTTCGCTAAGAACGTAATAATTCTCGCAAAATGTTGCAACCATGCCAACATGCAAAAAATATACAGTATTTCCATGTAGTATTATTCATTATTTCTGTATTAATATGGTAGATTTTATAACAAAATAGTAATTATTATAGCTATAAAATTTCTGTACCTTTTGTAAACCTGCAGCGAAATCAAAATACGGACTGAACCTCGAAACAGGTAATAGTTAATATATCGCTAACCTATTATACCAGTATAAAATTCATTCACTATTCAAAATTCTTAGAAATATGCATATATATGCGTTGGAAAAATCTAAAAAGACAATCTTAATTATTCTTCTCTAATTATTGTTGCATACTTGCATTGTTTCAGGTATTTTGATTTAGCTTCTCCTGTGATAATAAGAATCGAATAGGCATTTTGTTTTTCTGGAAAATCTGAGAATACTTTTTTCAGTTTTAAGACAAACCCTTTTTTACGTCAAGGGGAATTCATAATTTTAATAGCAAATATCTTCACCAATTTTAAAGATAACTCTATGCAACTGTTCGCTTGCGTTTTAGTTTTGGTATAGTGTAATAAAAGGGCTTTTTGGTTTTTCTATTTTATTTTTTGCAACTTTCTTAATTTGCCCCTAGGATTGCTGTAACTTTTTTCAATAAATTCAGTATAGTCTTTTATTAAAGGTGTATGTATATGTTATCTCCCTGCTTTTATGAGACGCCATTGTGAATTCAAAAGCTTTCTGATCACCTTCAATTAAAAGACTTTACTGATTGATCACTTTGTATATTATATATCATATTTAAGATTAAAGCTTAAATATTCTTTAATGATGTAAACTGATAATTTGTTGAGCGCACAGACTATATTTGGAACTTTTTTTTTAAAAAAAACCTGTTTTTTTAATATGATAGGTTATCCGCCTGTCGTATTAAATAGCCTGTATTGGTTTAAACATTCCAAAATCATGCTTCATTCTAAACAACATATAAATTCGATTAGTTTATTTAACTGTGTAGTAAATCAAACTCTTGAAATCTTATAGTATTAAATAATCTTCTTGGCTTACCAGGGTATTCCATGCTGACAGGTAGTCATTTGGAAGCTTTAATGGTTACAGAATTTCCCAAATAGCATTGAATTGCAGCTTTTAACAGAAAAGGACATTCCTGTGAAAGGAAAGAGAAGTGAATGCATTAGTAATTTTTTTAATTATATTTATGTTCTCATTTGACAATGAAAACTAGAAAATAATTACTGATGCAAATAATTATTTTAAGTAACTAATATCTAAAAGTTCACTGTAATATTAAGATTAATAACTTGGTTATAATATAATCATAATTATTACACTAATTTGTAATGAGTGAATTATTAGTTTTTAAATTAACGGTAGTACAGTGCGACATATCCGAAACTCAGAACCAGATAGGGAAATCAAATTCTGTTATTAAATTTTTTTTTTCACTTATCCAACAATGGTCTACTCAAACCATGGCTGATTGCCTGTTTATTTTGACTGCATATTAAGTTCATTTAAAATCTTAAAGCCTTGGAAGACAAAGAGCCCGATGCATCATTTCGCCATGCAATTTATTTATATTACTTTAAATTTGATAGTCCTATCATGTTCAGTTAATACGGATATATTTACAGCTATCATGAACTGAACGAAATTCCCCTAACTGCCCTATACATCATTGTCACATATTAGCATTTTGATTAACCTAACAAATCATTTTGTTGAAAGCTAACATTTATTAATGTGCCCCTTTTTGTCCCTATTCCAAATGTCTCTTTAGCACATTAAATGTTAAACCTTAGCATACAGATTTTATGGTTAAGTCACCTATCTTAACTTTAGCTAAATATTCAAATGTTAGTCGATTTACACACCAAATTTCGAAAAATAATATGTGTACCACCTGTGTTTATTATTCTAGGATGATTAATTTTAAGAGTTATAAAAATTTTATGAGTGATGTTGTGTGATCACAAGGAAACATATCGACTGCCATACGAATGCTTAGCTGTCTAAGCTTAGTAAAAAAAAAACATAAGTTATTGGTTTTAAATATGTGTAAAAAGTTAATTTCAAAGATGTATCACTCAAGGATAATTTTTATTACAAGAAAGGATGTGCTTCTTATATTTCACGATTAACATTAATCAACTAAGCTTCCCTCGAATTAATCTCCCATTGTGATATTTTACAAAGGAATATCAACACTTCATAATGTGTTGATTATTGAAAATTGGATTAAATAATTATCAGGAAGTTCCTTAACGGAATGACCAGATACTGTATGTTTTAAGATAACTTTGTTCTTATTCGAGTCAATAAAAGTATTCATTAGTTTACAAAATTAAATAAGAATTATTTAAACTATTTCAATCCGTTGATGCAAAATTATTCTATCTTAACCGAATAATGTTCTCACTGATCAAGTACATCCTCTTATGTTAATGGAGTAACCTCCTTGCCATAGTGCTGATATTTTCGTCAGACGGTTAGAAGAACATGCGGCTGGCTTTACCTGCTTTCGTTGGTTATTACAATTGCCAGATCGCGAACAAATTGAGAATTTGTGGGAGGGAATCTAAAGGGACATCAGATTGCTGGATCCAGTGCCATTCAATCTGAAGGAACTTGAAAGTGAAACTCATCGGATATCGGGTCAAATTTCTCTTACTACCTTACAATATCTCACAGAATCTATGCCATGAAGAATTCGCTCCGTATTACAGGCTAAAGATGGTCCAAAATTGTATTGAGGAAATGGTAATAATAATTTGGCCTCTTAGTGTATATTGCTTATCTTGATAGCTTGTTTAATAGGCTATCATCTAAAATCTTATGTTATAAGAATTCTTACATTTGTCGCAACCATTCTGATTAAAACAATGCAATATTTTATGGCTTTTATTATGATGCAAAATGAAAACTGGTTATGCTATGAAAATATTTCCAATATTTCTACCTGATATTTAAAAAATTGAATGCTAAATTTTAAATTTGTGTACTACTATGTATTCAATTCGAAGTGCTTTAAGTGTGTGAGCATGTGTTTCAAATTTAAATAGGAAACGTTATGGGATAGATGTAATAATCTTTAAGTTTGGTATAATTAGCGAGTATCACTTCTCCGTTAAACTTTCTCAAATAACTCCAAATAAATGTATCTGTTTGTCCTCCGTCATAAAATTCGTGAATCTTGAGTATGGCCATGAACATCAAGAGCTCTTAATTTTTATTTTTTCACACATTATATAGTTCAAAACATGAGAGTTTTGGTGTACAAAAATGATATGATGAAAATTGGCTATGCATTTTGGAGTAATTTTTTACTAACCGACTGAATCTGACTGATATTCACAAATACAAATCGATTAACTATATCAATACCTAATTCCATTTATCTCCATCACTGCATTTCTGAGTTTATCGAATTTACACCTGCATGCAAATTTAAAACCAGTATATTTCTAAGCCATTGATGGATTTCACTCAAATTTAGATCCTGTTCTAAGCAAAAATGATGATGAAAAATCCTGATGCTAAAGTTGTTTACTACATTTTATTCATCTATCTTTTTAAGCTTTGTAGTCATCATATCCATTTGCAATTGGTCAGACAGAGAAATTTCTTGAACTAGGTTTCTTTCAAAATTTGACAGAAATTACAAATTAGATGTAAATACCACATACTTAACTTGATTTATCTATGTCAAGACTTTTTTAGACTGACAGACAGACATAATTCCAGAAAGATTTTTTTTTCTTCAGATTTTAGGAGGTTTGAAATGTGGATATTCGTTAATAGCTAGCTGTCAACTTTTTTTAATTATTATGATATTTACTCTTTCCACAACTTTGTATAAAGAAAAATAAAAATAATGAAAATAATTTTAAATATAAAATCTAACATTATAATAAATAAATCTAAAGTGAAATATATACCAAACAGGAAATGAATCATGCCTAATGTTTCGAGCAACAAATTCAAGATGCGCCATGAATTCCAATTTCAAATTGGAAAGCAGCACTTTATCGTGAGAGCGTGTACTGACTCTATTGAATATTTCTCTGAAAGCTTTGTTTTTCCCGCTTTTGGGAAGAAATAAATCACTAACATGTCAATACGTGTGATGTAGACATTCATTAAGGTCCGTTCGTGGCAAAAACAACCATTTATTTTTCATTCTCTATTCTATCTCTTGAAAAAATCTCTTTAAGCCATTAAACTACGTTATATGCAATCATGGACTACTAATGACATGCGAAGGAGGCTTATTTGGCGTCATTCTGCGTTTCCATGGTTACCGAGTTTAACTACGAGCTTCAAAACTGTGAAGCTTTTCCACGAATGGCATCTGTTAGTATTGAATTTCGATTATTATTGATGGATCAATAGAAAACTTTCGTCACTGAAAGCCGAAAGTAATAAAATATAAACGGCCCTAAAATGTTATGCTGGAAAGAAAAGAGTAAGTAACTCGAAGTCACAGTTTCTTTATCCTAACCTTCAGTTTTTGATATTTCGTAAAATGATTCTGACTACCGCGACTAAAATTTGCTATTCATTACCATAACCTGCGCAAGTATAATAAAAAGGATGTAATTGATTTTTATGTATTTGTAGATAAAATTTTCCATTAGTTTATATAACTTTCGCTTATCTTCCCTTTTCTTTTAGCAATTTAAAGAAGATTTTTCAATTTAGAACTTTCCAACTTTATAGCAAGCATAAGTAAAACGATATATTATGCTGTCAAGAAGATATAAAGAACTACGCCGTTAGTTTAAACAAATAATTAGATTTATTAGAACAAAACATTCTGTAATAGCACGAAACTAAGAACTTGCCCACCACCAATGAGACTCAACGTTTATACTTGTACAAAAGTCTGAAAACAAACAAATTTGAGTATTTTAGAAAGTTCTAGAACTTTCCAGATCTTAGGTAAACAATAGATATTTTAAATGAAAGAATTTCAGTCTTTGGATAAAATATCTTTGCGGGGATTCGAATCATGATACAGCCAATCAAAAATGTGATTCTACGATTGGTTGGATCATGGTTCATTAGTTTAAATAATATGAACAATAAAACTGTTTTCAGAATTTCCTTAATCCAGTTATAACTAGTGAACTTTTATTATTAAAAATTAATCTAATCTAACGCTAATAAAAGTATTATTTTTATTTCCTACTTCTCGGTGGCCATTTTTTTACACTATTCATCTTCATAATTATAAAGAAAACAATTTTTCTAAAATCCACCACAAGATTGCTTTTTTTATATCAAATGAACCCTTTTTATAATATATATTTATCAATAAATCATTTTAGTTCTGAAATTAGTACAATAATAATTAGGGAAGTAGTTTAGTTACATTAAAGTCCTATTTTAAAGCAACACTAGGAATATTTGGAGACGGGCTTCGTAATTCTGAACCACTGTCACATGACCTGAGCTTCCTCAAATTTCTAAAACACACCAGCGGGAAGATATTTGTCACTGACGGATTGAGAATGTACCAGACCCGGTAACACAATGATTCTTACGTGAAATCGGGTCTCTAACCTTAGATCCTGTGGTTCCGAGGCCAAGACCTTACCACCAGGCCACCATGGTCCTAAATAGAAGCGTAGAGTAGTAAGAAATTGCAAAAATTCTAGCCCACCAGCTAATGAGTAAAAAATCGATTGCAATGTTGTCGATTTAAAATAGATATATCTATATCGTTCAACTCATTAAACAAATTTTAAAAAATGTCCCGTAAATATAAAATTTTAAAGAAAAATATTTGATGAAATTATGGAATCTATTTTTCAAAATAAACACACGTGCGATAAACCGAGAAATTAGGGAGATCGTTTGGTTGGATGTCTAGACACAAGTGATCAAATAATGGCAGATTCAAGATCCGAATTCATAGAAGATCCTCTGTGTATCTAGGCCTCATTTATATTAAATTTCAAGCCATAGATCAAATATTCCGATATTGAGTGAAATGGAAGAGTTGTGTCAAATATACTTCTTTTACTAATTGAAAACTCCCTTTCTTGATTGCAAACTACTCCCCTTGAAATAACTGTGACATTTATATCTTCGACAAGACAGGTTATTCGGCATACATATTAAATTAAAATAACTTCATTTCCGAAAGAAAATAGTTCACTGTCTTTACAGATGCCGTCCACAACGTTTTCCAGTTTTTAAATTCCAATACCGAGTTGAATTATCGCGGACTTCTTAAGTGATCGTGGACTCACGCACCAAGTTGTATATATGTTGGGGTAGTGAATATGTTTTAGTTTGAAATCCAATATATATCTAGTAAACTTTTATAATGACACTCTCATTTGATTAGTGCAAACTAAACGGTGAAAAATATAGATTTGCATTTGTTTCTACTTATGAACGCTCGGATGACATTAAAACGAAATTAGTTCTATTAATGTCAAAGTTTCATAACAGCACATAATATCTAAGAGGCATTTGTGTGTGTGCGCGCTATGCTGCTACTTCGTCAAATCCTTTTCTTTGCTGGATGTTTCAGTAAATAGGGAAATTGGTGCGACACCTTTAACGTGCATCATGGGGCCCAAATTTCTTTTATTCAGTGAAATGAAATATTTCAGTTTTATTTAAAAAAATAATAATTTCATCATCGCAGCGCACTGAATTAGAAGATTACAGTAATTCTATATAATTTTCAATTCAGCATCATTCATAAATATTTGAACTTTTCATTTTGATTAAAAGTATGATAATTGTCGTGCATTTCTTATCTTATTATATGAAGCCTTCCATTTTGAGAATGCGATATTATATAGATTCATTTAACCTTACGCAATGGGAATTCATTTCGTCAGAATTATGCCACTTAATGTGATGCCGCGCCGAAAAGATTGCACGGCACATTTCACGGCATTTAAATATTTGCCATTAATATGAATACCACCCTGGCTTCTGTGCAAATTATTGAAGTTATTTTTGTTCAGTTTACTTCGGAACCGTTATGTGTGTGTGTGTGCGTACGTGTGTGTGCATGCGGTATGAAACAAATATCCCAACGCAATCAATGTAAACACATAATACATGCACTCATAAAAACCAAAAATACAAGAACATCATGTGGTCGGAGACTAAGCATCTAAGTATCATCCTGATGATAATTCAAATCGGTAGGACATCGAATGGATGCCGTTTATATCTGCCATTCATAGCTATAGGTCATCTAATGGATAATGTCTAATTTTTATGCTAGTATGAAGAGGTTTGATCTCTGGAAAATTGACATAAATATATCGTTACACAAAGAAATTTTGGTATAATCGGGCCGTGAGTTTCTGATTTTCTGATGTCGCCGTTGTTATTATTGTTAGTGAAACATCACGGACAAGCTTCGCCGAGGCATCAACGAATTTTAAGCCGAAATGAGCATCTCTTGTTTCGAAGTAGCACCAATTAGGACCAAGAGTACTATTTAGCTACTCACTCATCACAATCGCTTGCACAGCCTCTTTTTACAGGGGGACACTTTCATACACAGAACACAAAAGAACAACCATGCCCAAACCGGGACTAGAACCCGGGACGCTCAGTTATCGCGGAAGACTCTCTACCCCTAAGTCAGGATACCGTCGATCGTCCGATTCTACACTAAAGTGGATATTCTGGATATACTAAAGTATATAGGATACACAAGTGATCTACATAATATCTCGGTTAGCGTGTATGTTTATTCTGAAAAAAAAATAGATTTCGAAGGGTCTTAAAATATGTATGTATCTTTAAAAAATTTAATTTACCTGAAATTTCTGGCCTTTATAGCTTTTTAAAATAATTTTATTTCAGTTTACAAGTTTGAGTTACGATTTTTTGACTCCAGTATAAAGCATCGGTTATGGCGGTTAATGGACTAAGCATCGTAAAAGATACTTTCAATTTTCCTATAAATTTACACTTTACAAATCTATCCGAAATAAATAAATATATAAAACATCTTGGAATAAATTGTTAACATTCAAATCAGGTAATACTGCCATTTATCAGAAATGGTCGTTAGTCAAGTAGTTGTAGTAGTACGAAAACCATTTCCTGTTTATTGCTATCCATGTTTTGCAATGGGTTCAGTTTACATAAAATTTAAAATTCGAGTAGAAGCAGCTGCTTAATATTTTTTTCTTCCGTGTGTCTTTATGTAGTCCGCTGAATAAGCACAGTAATAAGCGGTTAGAACAAAAATTGAACGATTTAATCTAAACGCGTCATTCTGGAATGTATCTGGCTGGTGTACGCTCTAAAAAGCACCGGGAATCCACGTCGCGCTCTGAATTGTAGGACGATTCGTACCTATTTCATTTTTAATGAGCTTCTCCATTGGTCAGTTCATCGCACTCTGCTGGTTAGATGAAACAGAAATGCCTCTATTCTACCAGCTCTATCACGGTTTTAAATACTTCTCTTAGCTAAAGTACTAGGAGGTAATACAGTTATATTAGTTCAGACTAACATTATGGTATTAGAAATAAAAACGAAAAAATATTAAAGAAAAGAAATTGAACAAATTAGTTCAAAATTAGCAATTATTGTCATTTTTTATGCTTGATTTTTTTCTTTTAATCTTTTAATTAATTTTTTTCTTTAATTCTTGAATTCTATTTTTACTTTCTTGTGTACAAGAAGTAGACAAATTTAATTTAGTTATGTCAACATCCCACTGTAAAGCAACACCAGCTCTAGTTTGGGACGAACCTCGTAATTTTAAACCACGGTCAGATGACGAGGATTTGGAAAGAAAATTCTATGCAAAACCCCGTACATTTGAGCATTTCATGCCATTAGAATAGAAAGAATCCTTAAAGAATAAATATAAATATGGCCAGCTGAATTCTTAGAAGATATTATTGCTTAGTTATAAATAATACGCGATGAATTTTTTACTTTTTTATTATTTTTATTTAAAAAATTACATTGTAATACTAAAAAAGGATCTTATTCGCAATAATACAAAATAAATGACATTGCACAAAGGTAACCCTTCAAATTATTCCAATAAAATTTTAAATTTCTATTTTATTCTTAAATTTATTTTTACTGAATTATATAAACCACAATATGCGCTTTTGAAATTAACTAAAATGTTTCTCTTTGAAAAAAGAATTATAAAACCAGATATACCAAAATCACCGTTTCATAGTAACAAGTTCTCGTTTTCGAGACTAGAAACCGAATTCACTAGATTTCTATCTTGTATAAGGGCTTCGTTCCCATTAAATATTGGATAATGAGGCAAATGTCTTCTTTCTGTTACGATTTGAAAGTTTTTAGACGGGAGAGTCCTCGTCATCTGACCGCTGTTCAAAATACTGTACTAAAATAGACTACGTGGTTCTTCACAATGTGATGTTGATATGCTGATATAGTGTCAATAAATATTCCGAATTCTTGCGCGGAGGTGAGAAATTAATTCTATAATTAAATAATTTTGATGAAAGTTAATTAAATATGCAACCAAAATCGGTTATTTTATTCTAAAGTTAGATAGTTAGATATAAAATTAAGCTATTAATCAAAAGCTTAAATTTTATATCTAAAGAGTCGTGACCAAACAATATGCTGAAACAACGTTTTTGTATGAATGTTTTTAATCAAAAGATAAAATTTCCATACAATGACATTTTTCCTTAATCATTGTCAGTAAAAATATTCTATCTAAAAACGGTTTTATTTCTGATAAAAGAGATTACTCTTAAACAAATTGCTTTAGAGGAAAGCAGGCAGTTAGCGAATATATCAATTTATTTCAAAAATTATTGATGAAAAACCGTGACACATCTGCATCTCATTTGGAATATCCAATTATTTGTCATAAACCCGACGTTCCCGATCTCTTCAAAATGTGCCAATGGAGTGGTGGCATTCCATTCTTGATTGCCAATGTAAACATTTCTTAGCACTCACATTAGTAGAAGTAGAAGGTTATCCGAATTTTCATCATCACTTTCCATTGTGGCATTTGAAATGGGCGATCCCTCAATGTATATGTGCGTGTGGAAGGGAGGGGGGGGGGAGATAAGTCTTAGTTAGACTCTCCGACTAGCCACGAAGGCGCACGGATGTAAACCATAAAACTGAATGACCAGACCGCGACAACAGCAATACTGATGGAACTGTGGTTGAGTTCTAAAGGCCATCACCGGCCAAAGTACAACCCTTACCGTAGGAAGTACGTCCCGTCTTTTATGGGAGAAGTCTAACCCCCACCTATTAGTGTACCCTCCAAGGGTGGCGAGATTCAGCCACCATTGTGGAAGCATCTCATTCTCATTTCGAGGTGCCCCCTGGGATATAAGGGGGGGATTACGAGTGGAAAGGATGCTGTGACGTAAAATTTTCAAGATTGAGTTTCATTTTAGTTTACTCTAGTTATGCGAATCGCTCGTTTTATAGAAACAATAGGACAATTTAAGGTCGAACCTCATAATTTTGAATGCCGCTCAATGATGAGAAAGACAATAAAGTTGTGCTGTATGTAGAAATATCGTTTGTTTATATTTAGTTATATTAGCTTCTCGTTTTAAAGCAACACAAGGTCTATTTTGGGAGGAACGTTATTTTGTCAGATGACAAGGACGACACCTGAGCTGACATCTCCCTCTCCTAATTTCCACAATACACCAGCATGAAAACGTTTGGCCTCGACGGATTTAACGCGCATCATGCCCGTCGTTCTTCGGTGGAATCTGGTCTCGAACCTGAAGCCTTCCAATCCCCGAAGCCAAGGCTTTACTCCCAGACCACCACGTCCCCTCTGAAATTTTGTGTAACAGTTTTAAATGATCATCACTAATTAAAGGGATCTCGATTATTTTCCACTTTCTTATTCATCATTATTTTTTTGGATAATTATTTTCTCATAAATAAACGAAAAATGCTACAACCATTAAAAAATTTGAACTCAAGATTTTGACGAATCTATGTTTTAGACCTCCTAGGGACCGAAAAACATAATTCTGATATTAGGTATGCCTATGAATACGAATTAGGTATACAAACAGGCATTGAGTTAGATGAATGAAATTTGATGTACCAACCGAGACCAAACTTATAGATAAACTTTCGTCAAATTTTGAAAGGAACCTTTCAAAGAGAGATTGGCTGTTTGAGCGAAAATGAACGATAGCTAAGAATTGTAGGATTTATGGATTTGGTTCCCAATTAGACGAATCTAAGTAATAGGTGCCAAAACTATGTAGAAAAAATTTGTTGCATAGTTTTGGCACCTATTACTTAGATTCGTCTAATTGGGAACCAAATCCATAAAAGATGCCAGTCTGTATTTTCTAATGCATGTAAAAGACGAACTATTCAAAAATGCAATTAACGATTTTGTTAAATGAAATTAAATACATCATTTTATCATCAAAGATGCACCTTTCTTACCAAATTTTAAACCTAATGTATCATGAGATTGATTATATCTCAATCTGTAGTTTCTCAAGTATGTAAATTCAGAAACGGAAAAACACAATGCAAATAATTATAAGAAAGTGGCATGTTCTGCGTGATTATACCTGAATTTTTGTGTGAAATTTTGGTTTCAATCTGCCTAAAAAAGCCTGCAAAAAGCATATTCTATTTTCTAGAATGTATCCACTGTGCACATTAGACTGTGCTGCATATATTTCACTGATTGATCACGCTCAAGATTCAATAAAATCTATTTTCACGCCAGTGATAGGTATTTTATAACTATTATTCGACAATGCCATGCATTTGATACAAAAGAACCTATTTTCTTTACTATATTATGAAGCAAACCTCTCTAATATGTGAACATATAAAATAAAAATTTGATCCACCTTGAAATTCACAACCTTGGCCAATATCAATAATTTTATACTCATCAGGCAGTAATATCGTTATTACAGAGTTACGCAAATGTTTTGGAGAGTCCACTTCCACTTGTTAGACTACATAATATACAACTTATTTGTGAAATAGAAATTAATTGCCATGTATTTAAAATATTTCTTACGCTTATCAGAAGTCAAAAGAAAGAAAGTGAAATATAAAAAGAGAATTTAAATTGTAAAATTAACTTCGCACTTTCAGCAAAATAAAATAATTCCAAAGGCATGTAATGTATTAAAAAACATAGCGCAGGGAAAATATATAAAGAACTGTTAATTATGATTTTTTTCCTTATGTTTGTTGTGATAAGAGAATAAGATTTTTTTATTTTCTTATAGATCATTAGCCCGCCAAAAACCTACTATCATAGTCGTTGAGCTTACTTCGACGAGTATATTTTATATTATATAATGTATGTGTGTGTGTATTTGAAAGTGCGTGAGTGTAATTACTCGAATTATTTTGAACTAAGGAAAATTGATTGAATCGGCATAATTCATTCTGAACTTTAGCTACTGTTTCCCGTCACTACTATTTTTCACGATGAAAGCCGAGCAATTATTTTAAGGATTAGTAAAAAATATTTTTCATCATCATTAGTAATGGAAGGTAAAAGTATTTTTCAGCATCAAATTTGTGGATAAATTGCAACAAAATAAGAGAATTTCAAAAATTTCCTTTGTTTTCTAAAACGAATAAAGCATATATTTTTCTGGTCTCTGGAATACAACCGCATAGCAAAGGTGAATGACCCTCGGGGCAAAGTATAGTTTTTCAGTCCCCTATCACCACCAATGGCTTAACATGATGACCTTAAGGAATATTCGGATATATATATATATATAATCCTTTATCATACTTTTACCATTACGCCACTTTGCCTCCTTATCGCGGTTACTGCTTGAATATGCTTATAACATATTCTCTTTTTGCATACTTATCGAAAAATTTCCAATGTTTTCTGTAATGCATTCCAAAAAAAAAAAAAAACGTGAACATTAACTTAAGCCCATGCAAAAAATGAGTGGAGAAATCACATTTGTGTTTCGTAAGCAAACCCTATAAAAAGAAAAGGGGTCGAGTTATAGTCGCGGATTTATTCTTATAATTATTAAAGTGAGTAAATATTAAAAAATTATAAGATATCATGATTAGGATGGAATATTAAATTTCTAGGCATGCTGCCTTGATGAACAATTCTTCACGCTCGATAAAATTTGTAAGAAGTTTTTGAAATTTCAGAATGATACAGACAAAAATTCTTAGGCTTTTTCCCTAGGTAAAAAAAAGTGTTCTAAGGAGTACAAATTGTAAATAATAGCATAATTCATCATAATAAAGAAAAATTGGTGACATGGTGATAAAGCATGTAATGAAAATGCGATTTAAAAGAAACTGAGTTCTCGAAAATGATCGTATCATTCATAATGTAGCAAATTCTTTATTTAATAATATCTATATTAATAAAAATGCAACTCGAAATGCGTTGCTAAGCGCAAAACTGGAGAACGGCTTGACCAATTCGGCTAATTTTTTAAAAATATTTTCGTTAAGACACGAGGATGGTTCTTATGGAGAGAAAAAATTAAAAAACTGCGTGGAAAATAGTTAAAACGACACTTTTCTTACTTTCCCGCCAAAAATCTTCATTTCCTTCCCCCACACCAACTGAGTTAGATAGCAGGAAGTAATAAATTATGATTTGTTTAGAAAGAAATACGCGAAGTCAGTTGGTTTTCATTCATAGATAACAAGATGTTTAAAATAGAAAGAAAATAGTTGCTTTTATTATTAGTCGGTATGAATATTTAATCTATGCCTGCTCAGTCTAGGCAGGGAAGAAAAAAAGTAATAACAAAGGGAAAAAGGGTTTATAGAAAGAAAAGTAGTGAAGAAAAAAAGGATAGAAAAGAAAAGAAAGGTGTGTGTGTTACCATTATTTCGACTGTGCGAGGCATTTTCCAAGCTGTTTTTAAGCTTTCGCATCTCTTGAAAACCAATTGCGTCTTTATTTGTTTAGTGTGTTTACATTTATGAAAATTTGAATATCATTATTCTATAAAAACAGAATTTTTGACCTTTCCCTCCACCATTTAAGTAAAATATCAATTCCGGGACAATCATTGTTCGGATAGAAAGAGAAAGATGAGTAGTACAGTGAACAGATCATCTGAAGAAAATAATAATAAATAATACTATAAATGAATTATATGATTATCAAAATTTGTTTGGCTTAAAAATATTTTGGTGAAAAACCTGTGATGATATATAGCTACATAAATTATTAGCGAGCAAACTTTAGCGAGTATTAATACTGGCGAACCGACTGGTTGCCAAAAGCGGCTAGTTAAAAATAAAATTCTTAGATCCAGATTAATTACAATAGTTGAGAAAAGACATTTTGTACTATTTTCTGAAATGTTAGAAAATAATACAATGACTTCGAATTGTTAATTATTGTCGTATTAAAACTTATCGAAATAATAATATTTTTTCTCAATATCTTTGGTGTATATTTTTTTGTAAAAAAATTAAATTGCTAACTTTTGATTTTTTGCTCCAATTACTATTTTTTATCATTAGGTGATCTAACCATGGTGTTATTGAGACCTTTTCCTTACTTGAGAATACAGCAGGATGTCATTAATCAGCCTCACCATTAATGAGGATAATTAATGAAATTTAGGATTGCCACAAATAAAACAATGGATATATATTCTCTATAAAGATTGATAATTTATATATTTACGGTTGTTAACAATTTAATTATTAGGCTGCATAATGCCATATGGAAATAATTTTAAAATAAAAATAATGCGCTGCCTATAACTAAGAGATATTTCAGTTTCCTTAAAAGTTAAATCAAAATTAGGTACTTTTCCGTTAACCGGACAGGGCAGCGAAAAATTGGCAAAATTTGGCAGCATTCTACCTTATTTGGCGATTTAACAATTTGGTAATAAAACAAAATGGCATGTCTAAAATAGTATATAATCATAAAACTTATAAAAAATATAGCAAACCCGACATTTTCTAAATAGTTAAAACATCTCATTTTAGATGGCTGTGAATTATCAAGATGTGATGTTGCATTCTGAAATAAGAGAAATGAGTTTTTAAAGAATAGAACGAACTTAGCCTAGAAGATCCCTCCAGATTTCTAGTACTGAAAAGTATCTGAAGCATGGAGACATGAACTAATGCACCTGATAGGGTCAGAGGGGACGAAATTATTTCACATCTTAATTTTTCTTTCATTATAATATTTTTAAAAATATTGTAGATACAGAAAATACTTTTCATTTCTTTATTTGTTTAATTTATGGGCATGAATGGTGTTAATTTATTAACAATTTTCTGTGTAATAATTGCTTTTTAATGTAAATTATCAATTAATTTTGCTACAATTAAGAGAGAATTTTTAAAAATAATTCCAAACTTTAAAGAAATATGTTAGAAACTAATAGACAATAATAGTAAACAATTTAAAAAATTAAAACAAAAGATCCTTTTAATAAAATATTTTCAGGTAGGTATTCTCTTCTGCATATTGCTTCCGAAATATAGAAAAAAAAGCAACTGTTGATGCAATCTAGATAGATAAAAATAATAGAGACGAATCAGAATAAAAACATTATTAATTCGTTATTAAACAGATTTAAATTCGTTCAATTGTTTTTAAACCTCGTTATGGCTGCTGATATAGAAGAGTTAGAATATAAAACCAATCGTAACTGGCAATTTTCGATTGATTTATGTGACATCTTACACACATTTTCCAGAATACTTTCGAAAGCAACATATTGATACAATTAATTTAATCTAAATTAAAACGCTCGCTACTATGATTCACATTTTTAATTCGAATCTTAAGTCTAATTAGATGACTCCTATTATTTCTCAGATGTAATAGCGAAGAGTCAATATGATTTGATAACATATATGAAACGATGGTGTAAACGGTAGTAAACATATAAGAGGTTTTTACTAACCTTGAGGGATTCGGAATCATAGAAATCGACATTACCAATTCTAAACTGACTGAGTATTTTAATACGTATTAAATAATCAAGCCGGTATCCTGGCACAGAGGTAGCGCGTCTTCATCTGTTCCAGAACGGGTGTTTCCCATTTTCGAGCCCCAGTTAGGGCATGGATATTCTTCTGTGAGTTGTGTGAATGTAACCCCTTGTAAAAGAGGGCTGTGCAAGCGAATGTGATGAGCCTATAATTCAGTCGTACTCTTGACCCTAGTAGGCTTCAAAAAACAAGAGACGCTCATTCGGCTTAAAATCGCTGAGGCCGTCTCCCTGTTTGTCCATGACAAGTGTCATTAGAAACAACAACTACAGCAAATTAATCAAATTTCTTTAACAAACACACTGAAAGGGGTTTGGTTTTCAGACAATGCCCAAGAATCTATATTTCTTTTGTAAAGTTTTAATAATTGAACGTAACTTGGTATTCTTTTTTAATAATTTTGCTATAACAAATAAAATTTGTTTAATAATGCTAACAAGTCTTAAGAATGCTACTGATGTAAACACTTTAAGAATATCAAAATGGAACTCTTATATAAATAAAGAAATAATCACACAAATATTACCCGTTTCAACCGAATAACCGTCATGTAAAAGAATTTTTTACACGTTAAATCCGTCAGGGCCAAACTTCCACTCACTAGCGTTATGTAGTGTGAAGGGGGTGACAGCTCAGGTGTCGTTCTCGTCATCTGACCGTAGTTCAAAATTACGAGGTCCGTCTGAAAATAGCCCTTGTATTGCTTTACAACAGGATGTTAATATAGCTAAACTAACACACAGATGTTTTGAAACAATGTATGTGGAATTGCATAACTATGGTTACTAAACACCTTAAAATAAATTCCGCGCAAGTCTGTTGCATTTCCTAGAAGTGGTTTCATTTTATGCTTATATATAAAAAGATGCATTTTTTAGTGTATTTTAAATGCGTTTCCATCTTCTCTCTTGCCTTCCGTTAAGTACACCAAACTCTCTTATCCGGTTAATGAACTTTGCTAAGTGCGTGTGCATGAGCATGTATTATTTCCATCTAAAAACAACACGGTACTTACTCATTAAAATTCTACTCAGTACTCAACACTTCCTGGTAACATTATCAGAAAGGAGTTAAAAGCATTCTTAAAAACTTACGGGAGCCATTACATTTCTCTACTTCTTTCTTTACCACTTAAAAGCAGATATATGCAAGATTCTTTACAGCACCAGATGAAAACTTTTTCGAGAAGAAAAGAAATCCATTATGATAGCGTCTTGGATGGGTTTTCCCTCCAAGTTCATGTCCTTGCGTTGTTGGAGGCTAAGCTAATAGACCCGTTGCTCCAGACGACGGATCAACGATCACGCAATTACCCCCAGTGTGTTGGCAACACGCAAGGTTGAAGGAAAAGAAATATTTTCTTTATTTTTGATCTACCAACTTTATAATTTCATATTCAACATTTTGTAATTCAGACACAGAGAATTAAAGTAGATGGATTAATCATCTGAAAATTATAATAATGAATGATGTGCTACAATATTAAAGGTTCTAGTTCATTAGATAATCTCTAAATTTACATCTTTATAATGCAAGCAGTACTTTTTCCCGTTTTAATTGCTTAGCTACTTGTTTTCTTTTTCATAATCCAATTAGATGGCACTTTCCATTTCGAAATTATGATATTTTACCGCTTCTGTAAGGAACCCATAGTATATAAGAGGTATTTGTGTTTTATGTATAACTTTTGTATATGATTATTACATCATTGAATGATGTAAACTCTTAAATGTGAGAAATAGTATGCCATGTGTCGTACAAACACAGCGATTAATATAACTTTTCCATATACAGATCTTCAGTAGACATATTTCTTTAAAACATGAATATTTTTAAATTCCAGCTATATGGTTCAGTAGCTGTTGGTATTCATCCTTTGCATATGCACTGATTTAACAGATATATCATTATGACCCTGCGAGAAGAACTATAATAAAAAGCTTTTGAAACTTGCCAATAAATTTCTCATTCAATAAAAGACACATGTACTTCTTTGAGATAATGGCATGTTGGAATGCAGATTGGACGACGACTTATTTTCAGCGCACATATGTGTGCCTTTAAAGTCCGATTGTCAACTACAGAAAAAAATTTGCATTTTTCTGTAGTTGGATTTTAAATGTCTCGAAATGAAATTTAAATCTTACATTTTATCATGATCAGAGAGTCCCTTTTGCAAACAGGGTCTAAACTATATATTTTCTTCTTATGTGAGAAGTTTATAAGGATTTCTAGTTGTTTTAATATATTTTTCTACTCTTCTACCCTATTGCATCATCTCACATCTAATGATTAAGCTTATTACTAAAAAGAGTAAAGCAATAACTGATCAACTCACGAACGTAGGAAAAGAAATAGAAATCCTTATATAGTGATAAATATGTATTTATTACTATAAGGATTTTTTCTGCGTTATTATATTGTTTCCAATTTATAATAATAAATTGGAGATTTTATAATATTCGTCTATGAGTTCGTATAAGTGTGGATACATTTACTTAATTTTTCAGAAAAATTCTAGATATGAATTAAAATGCAGATACAATTAAATCAACGGGTTTGAATCTCATTTTAAGTTTACCAATTTATGACTGGGTATTGAAACCTCAAATCCTATTTGAAACACATCAATTTCTCAACAACTCATAGTTGTTCGCGGTATAATTCAGGATGCCAAGAGCTTCATACTTGAAAGCCCCAAATTTACTTCCGAGAAAACATGAGTTGATATAAGAAAATGAATGAATCGCCAGCTGAAGAACAGAATAGCTTAGTCTCTTCGTTTATCTGCCTCTGCACAGAGCCACTCATCTTTTATTTCCTTTTGTAAATATATTAATAATATGTTTTCTCGTATTGTTTAGACTTTAGTTCTGTATTTTTGTCAACATACATTTTTATGATTTATTTATTTGCATTTTGAATATTTCATTTTCTAATTGAACATACTACTCTAATTGTATAATCTCATTTCCTGTATGTTTTCGTTAGTATGTGAAAAGTTCTGTTTCTTTTATTTGCATTTGTATATTTTCTGCATTTGTATTTGTTTCCTCCCTTTTTTGCATCAGTGATTGTAACTTTTGTATTTGAAATTTTCTTGCTCCATCAACTGAGCACTGACTTACGTTTGTAAGCCTTGTTTTATAATTGTTGCATACACTTAATACCATAGAAATTTATGCCTACAGACTCAAAAATCAATCAATAGCAAGAAACATAAATTGTTCTGGTCGATTACTGACACATTGCAAATGACATAAAATGCGCTATAATGTTTCATTTCTTGTTGGTTCAATATTAATTTCACATTTGAAGAATGTGTTTTACATTTCATCTAGCTTTCAAAATTTTCTAGAGAAATATTTTTTAATGTGTAATATGTTTATTTTTTAGTTGTAATGATTGCAATGTTAATTACAATAGTAATTACTTAAATGTGGAACAGAATTGAGAAATTTGTGATTTGAACAATAAATCAAGAGTTTTTTTAAAGGTTTTTAACAGTGTTGAATTATATCTTTAATTCAAAAGAATCCAAACTTCAAACTTACTTCAAAAATTTGACAATTCAAAAGCGCCTTAATTTACGATTTATCATTATATAATCACATCTTAAAACTCCTCGGAGGCACTGAATGTTGAATTTGGAAATTCAAGCAGCCATTAGATATAACTTGAAACAATTGGTTAAAGTGACATCTAATTGCTTATTGCAATTTTTTTATATACTATAAAATTATTATCTATCGAAAGGTTGTATTTACTTACTTTTTAATTAGGGTGATCTAATGGCATATATTCCTATCAGAGAGTTGAGAAATATGGAAGGCAATTTTATATTACTTTACACTCTATTAGCCGAATGTTTGTTTTTCAAACGGATGCAATCGCTGTGTATCTTCAGACAAACCAGTATATATTGTTATCATTAGTAAATAATACAGTTCAGTTATAGTATAGTATAAATATTATATTAAATATAAAATAGAATAATATAAATATTAAATCCTATTTAAAGAAAAAGCAAACAAAAACACGAATTTTTTTTCCCAAAATAAATTAGAAAGACGGCAAAAAAAAGAATTTTCTTTCAGAAATGACACCGTCTAGTTAATTGAAAAAAAAATAGTCGTGTCAGATAAGTCACGATTAACGGAATACTAAGCATGGGGCAACAAATTAATTTATCGAATCATCTATTTTTCACGTCTGATTTAAGTGAAAAATAGATGATGCGAGAATGTAGAAGATGTAAAATAATCTTTGTAATCAAAAGAATCTATTTGAATTTGACGAATTGAGTTATATTAATATCTGGTGTTTAAATTACTCGTGATCTCTATATTGGAACTGGATGACTTATACTGATGATATCTTACCCTACATCTTTTTCCACAATATAAGTCAAACTTATGGACATCTAATTCACAGAAACAGATTTAAGTAGTAGGTCTATATTCATGAAAATTTATTTTGAATTTAGACCCTACTCTTCTCCGACCCTGAAGCAATAACTGACACCACGCTTTTCTTTCAAAGCGTTTTCTTTTGTTTTAATAAGTTGACTGCAGCTTAACTAGTTTGTGATTCACATCCTCTAATTAGTTCTCACCTATTAACTTTTTAAATGTATGTACACTAATTAGAGACTATGAGTTAGAGAATATTTTTAAATCTTTTTTTCTAATAACAAAGAGTAACTAATCAAGTCTTTTCTAAATAATTTTCCAAGAGCTTTTAAAAAATTAAAAATCGACTTAAATTCACTAATACAGTAAAATTTAGCACTAAAATAATTTTGATGAATTCTTTTAATAAGTGATAGTTTGGCTAGCATAAAACTAAATGTCATTATACTTAGTCAATTGAAATTCACTATTCATAATCAATTGCTAATCATTATTAACAATAAATATTGAACATTAATAAACTCACTAACGCAAATAGATGCGATTTCGTCTACTTCTTCTCTACTTTAGTCAAGAAATAGCAAAGAAAGAATCCAAATAATTAGATAAATGACTCGAATCGCAAGCGTAAATTATTAATTGGGAAAAGTGAGGTAACAATAAAGTTTTTTCCTTTTTAATATATGAAAAAATATAGTCTGAATTTTTGTCTTAAAAACTCAATTTACATTTTTTTTAAATTCTAGCTTCGCACATTTTGTCAAAATTCCCATGTCACAATGGATTGAAAAATTTATCTAATGTATTAATTAAATTGCCTTAATTTAAAGTGCGGGGTTTTCAGAAAAAGAAAAGAATAGCATTTTCTGTAATTGATTCGTTTCCGAAAAGTATTTCTAATATATTCTATTAAATTGTCAAATGTATATTAATTTTAATGTAGAGAGTTTTTTTTTGTCAAATAACTCAATAAATTATTTCTTGTGTTGAAGCTCTCATAATCTAAAATAATAATTTCAATTTCTTCGAACTACAAGGAAAAAAATCAAAATATAGCATTCCTTTCCAAAATAATTTATGCCCAGTTTAAAAACAGAATCGGGCTTTGGAATTTACAAAAAATTTAATAATCAAAGTTAAAATTTCAAAAAAAAAATGTTGCAGACCAAAGCCTTTATCATAAAACAACTTTAAACTTCCGGTTTCCCGAATAGAGACTATCGTGTCTTTATAGAATAAAAAGATGAGAATTTCCATATTCATATTTCCATTTTAGCATCAATAGAAGAGAGGTAACCACAACCAATAAGCTCTCTCATAACTGGAGGTAGGGGGGATGACAGTCGACAAGGTAAAATTCGTTTCTAGGCAACCGAAGGTTGTAAACATAAAAACCTACTATGCCTTCTGATCGAAAAAGCATTTTTTTGACAAATCTATTCTTTCTTGACGGCTTGTAAATATACTTTTCTGTTGGATATATTTACTAAAAATGTGAGCACAAATTAATATTTCTTGCATTATGTCGTACTAAAACAGTTTTGTGGAGTTTTTTTCTACATGAAATCGATATTCCACCTCTAGTATATGATCCAATAATCGAAATCGTAATTGGCTAATAAAAAAACTCCACGTGACTTCCAGAAACATAGAAATGATTAAAAAGAAGGATATCGAAAGTTATCTAGAATGAGGATGAAATTTCAATATATTGATTATACATACTTCCAATTATTGTTGTAGTAATATATTTTCTTGCATTAATAAAACAATGATATCATAAAAACAATATATTTAGTATTGTCAGTTTCTCTTGATGATGCACATGTTATCACAATAAAAGTAACTGCACAATAAATGCATTATTTTTGATTGCTAATTTGGATAGTAAAGTGATGAAATTAATTGGCTATTGAAACTGGCGAAATGAATCCAATTGTTGCAGCTGGGAGCTCGTTGTGATATCTTTCGAAATTGGTGAATGAAAGTAACTATTGAAGGCGTATTTAGAAGTCATAAGTTCCCATACGAAATAGAAATTAAAGAAATCGGTAAAATGGTTTGGGTTGGAAAATTCTCGTTTGCACTTTTCTCCTTATACTCAAAGGAATTTTGATACTTCTCTCGAAACTGGAAGTTTATGGGGGCAGGAGACTTTTGATGTTCCATATAGGCAATAAGTGTTTACATATGAAATATATTCTGATAGAATACGACTTAACTGATAATTCGGCAACTATAATAAGTGACAAATTATAAAAAGATCGCGGGTTTCGCTTCGACCTCCGATGACAACCCGATTAAAGTATTAATGTTTTATACCCGGTTGGGGACTCTCACTCACTTTTCAAGACGATTAATCATTTTGGCCTTTTATTTGTTAATTTTTAAATTTTTTATTAAAAATACCTAAAAAGTAGTAAGAAGACGTGGAAAATACTCTGGAGAATATATATTAAAACAATTATGCATATTTTTGAAGCAATGAAATTCTTCTCTAAAGTGAATCATGCCTCAAATTACTTTTTCAAATACACAAGGCTAATACTTTGCTTAATACTGAACTGTATTTTGTTGAATAATTCATTATATTATGGTTAGCTCTTTTTAGAAACTAGTTTATATGGATGTTTCAACTTTGAATTGATCTATTCTTTTATTAACTAAAAAAATCTTAAAGACCAGTCTAGGTTGTATAGGAATGTTCCTTTAAAATAATAATATCGTTTTCTCTTGATTTTGTAATTTTCCACTAAGAGGTCATGAAATCCCCGAATATGTAAGTCAGGAAATCTATTATTTTTCATTGGGGAATAAGGAGAGGTCAGTTGTCAGTTTAGTTTAATTTAATTATATTAACGACCCATTTTAGAGCTACAAAATTCCTGTTTTGGTATACATTTTGTAATTTTGAACCTTCTTCAGTTGGCGAAGACGTCACAAGATCCCTATAACACCCATCTCCAAACTTCCACACCACACCAGCAATAGGATGATTTGCGACTTTTTTTAATGAATATTTTAAAAATAGTGAATGAGAACCAGCATGCTGTTTGATATGTATTTGGTTAATACACAGGAATCACAATGCATAGTTCAATTCTTAAAAGTATAGTAGGATTTCAAAAACAATCCACCTTTGCAATGGTATATGCTGTTATAAAAGCAAGAGACGTCTGTCAAGGCTTCTTTGTTATTAACCCTTTATTTACCGATTTATTTTGACATTAGTTTTTCAACTTTTTTTTGAACCAGTTGTTGCAGAATAATCTCAGGGAATCCAAGGAAAAAATTAATTAATCGAAATATCTTATTTAATTATCAATAAAATTATTTTGATTTTTGCTTATAGTTTATATTATCTACTCGCTATATGGGTTACATTCTCTTAGTTCTTTTAAATACCCACTGAAAAATGTTCATATTAGGAAAATATAAGCCAGATTGAAATGGTACTTTTAAGTAGCGTAAGTAGATAAAGCGTTAAATAAAGGAATAAAAGATATCTTATAAGATTAAAAAATATATTACAATGGATTAAAAAAGGAAAACTTTTCGAATATTATTGCTCTAATAGATATAAAAGAAATAAAACCCTTTACAAGAACATTTTTCAAAAATTAAAAGAGTGAGAAATCAATTACTTTCGTTTTATTGTTTTTATATCAACAAAAGCGCTAGGTATTAATCACATTTTATATTTTTCCATGTAAGAAAGCGACGCTTAAATGACATAATAACACGCGAACTTTATATCAAGAAAAGCTTTATTGCCCCCCCCCCCTGCAATGATAAATCTGTCTCAAATGTTTCATTTCAGACCATCCAATATTTCTCAAAAGCAATATGCTTAATTAAAGGTCAAACCAAATGTGTGTCTCCCGAACACTGTCTTCATCTATCAATGGATTTTTTTCTTCTCTCTTTCAGAAGCCTTAATGAGCTAAATGCATTAGCGTAATTTACGAGTGAATCCCCTCCTGTTCGCAGAAGTGGATGGAAGTCACCCACATACATGATAACGATGAATACGCAAACGCAAAAAACTAGCTTTCGTAGAATAAATTACCTTTTTCTAAAAATGGGAAAGAATTGGGTCAAAAGTGGGCGATTCATCCCCATCATGAATTCATACATGTTGTTTCGCTATTTTTGGAAGTAATTCCACAATTGCATTTCTTTTCGTTTGCATTTTCTTTCTTGTGATATATACAGTATTGCAACTGTCAAATAATTTGACGACTAGAGTTTGATGATTTATTGCGTTTCTGATTTCTCTCATAAGAAAAAACTTTCTTTGTATAAAGAGGGGTCTATAAATTTGTTTTTGAGGAATACGATTATCCCAAAATAGAACAAGCTACATGAATTAATTTCCCCCATCAGTAAAAAAAGTACAGAATTGACCTCCCCCCCCCAAAAAAAAAATATCGCTTCATTGCATGAAGATAAAACTATTTTAAAATGATAAAAACAAAAATCAAACTGGCGCACGCAAAGAATTTATAATTTTATTTAGTTCAATGAGGTTATTCACTGGAATTTTTTGAGAAATTGCATTTAATAACTTTACACTGCGATAATATTTGAAATGATTAATATTTATAATAACACGATTGTTATCATATTGACTAAATAATTATCTTCTTTATTATGACAAACTATATATCATTACGAGTTTTCCATTATTTCAGGGACTATTAGAAAATTGGTCAAACTGCTGATGCTTTTTATGTTTATTTTGATCAGTTATTTCTTCTCTTAATTTTTGCTGGAGGATGTTCAGTACTTTAACTTTATGAACCATTTTGAAAATGAACTGCTCAAAGAAATATTGTGAGGAAATAAACACAATTTTTTAAAATAAACTTTATGAAAAATTTCTGAGAATTTGATCTCATTTTCAGCAATTACTTTTTATTAACTGCATATTATAATTATTCACATTAATATATTATCCTTAAGCGAAAAATAAATAAATAAAAAGAAAATGAAACCTTCAATCGCAAATTTCAAGTTATTATGTGAGAACGTTATTATTTTTAAGTCATTATTTATCTTAATTTAAGTCATTAAGCAATTTAAACCGGTTTGAAACAATCACGATATTTCTATATCGGTCGATCTCTTTATATTATTAATAATTTTTTAAATTTTCTCTTAAAAGAAGGATTATGAATACTTTACACCCCCATATTTGGAAAAATAATTAAAAAATAGATAAATGTAATTAAATCTTCTATCTTCAAGTTATTATGCAAGACTATCGGTCTCTATACCTCTTTATATAAATTTTTATTTTAGATTTTTCTAGCTGGCAAACAAATTTTTGGAGCTCGACCGATGTTGAGATGAAATAACAGCTATGATGTCCTAGTTATTCGTCAGTCTTTTAAAAACGCATCTGCTGTCAAAGAAGCATACATAATAATACTGCAATAACGGTAAAAGCTGGTGAAAATATTCTTTGCCTTTAAATTTCAGAGACATGAAAACATCCTAACCAAAACAACATCAGGTTTCCACATGATCAAAATTACAAATAAATACTATTTTTGAAACACGCAAGAGTGTTTTTTCCGAAATGTTCGTGTATTATCTCTAACAAAAGTCTTATCCTCTTTCTTTGGTAAGGCTGCGAATACCAGACATAGCATTGGTGTATGATAGTTACGAATCTTACGATAATTACGAAATTAACACGATAAAACGTATTTTGGAGGCCTTTGACTGACACCAAAATTTGGTATATAAAACTACTGATGTATATGAAACCCTGGATAATGCACCAAAATTCATTGATTTAAAGTCGTTGCGTTTATATGCATTCAAAAATTAAAACCGAAAGGCAGTCAACCTTTTGATGGATTTAGTTTTTACAAAAATCTATATTTTAGTTGATAAACCTGAGAACTAAATGTTATATATCTAGCGTTTTGTATTTTATAATTATCGAGTACACTTCCACCCGAATAGTCAGTAAAAATCCTTCTTTTATATGGATTTCGTTCAAAAATTAGATAGAAGTCTTCAAATTAGTCGTGATTCCATGAACCAAACTTCAGCCTGTCAAGTTCAAAGTGTTTTTGACTAAACGTTTTCACTGCCAAACATAATGCCAAAAATATATGTTTTGAACTCAGGGAAATTTGAAACGTAAAGATTCATCAAATTATCGAGTTTGAATTTTTTTTGAGGATTACAATACTTCATCTATACGCCTTATATGAGAAAATAAATTATCAGTAAGAATCTACTCCATACCATATTCAATTTTGACTACGGATAATGAACTGGTTAATTTACCAAATTCATTAGAAGACGTAATGATAAAAAATATCATAGCGAAAAAGGTTAATATAAAACATGAGACTGAAAAACTTCATATTGGTACAAAAAGTCTTCCAAGAATATTGCATAAATGCCGGATTTACTGTCTAGGAAACGCGTATTAAATTCACTCAACATAAATAACAAATTCACGGCGGATTAGCACAATTCAATCCGCTAATTACGGGTAATAGCAAAGCTCTTGATAGAAAGCACGCCAAAAAGAAAAGACGTTCTCTCAAGCCAACTGTTTCAAGCTCTCTCTTTCTGAACTGGCTCCCCACTCCTGCCATGCCACACCTTATATAGCGTCCTCCAAAGTGGGCGGTTCAAACACGGAAACAGCTCGGATTTTCAGGGCAAGTGTGGAATTTTCACCAACGTTCCCTAGGAACAAATATTTATTTCTCAACTTCCAAGGCACATTTTAGCGTGTATTTAAAAACCGTTAGAGACCACATAATATTGCTAACACACCTACATCGCCAAGTTTTGTTGGAAATACTCTCAAAACAGTTTCTTCTCGATGACGCGCGATTTCATTACAAATAATTTTTGTACAATTAAACTATTTGCAAATACTTACAAGATGTGCATCTAATTACGCAAATTTCATGACAGTATCTTGGTATATTTGCTTTCCCATCTAAGTACAGAGAAAGTATTGTAATTGTCAAACAATAAGAAATCTAAAATTTTGACCATTTTCCGCATTACAGACATTCCCATGTTCAAGAAACATATTTTTGGAATTATACCTGACTCTTTCTCTGTGAAAACGATTACTTAAAAGCGCTTTGAGCCACAAAGAAGGAATTTGGTATGTCCATTTGAGACCAATAATAGAACTCGATAACTTCAAAACTTAATGAGCTGAATAAATAAGATTTGATACATAGATTTAGCAACTAAAATGTTGATATGTCACCCGACTGTTGGCATGTGCTTTCACAATCATGTAATGCAATAATTCCTAAATGTAATTATGTAAATTTATGAAACGTGGTTTGCGGTCTTATGACTAAACTATAGCCCATTGTAACATGTTCTTTTCAGTTGGTGGGACAAAAATCTTCTAAAACGTATGTTCGTCCAAAAAAATTAAATCAAAATTTACGAAATATGGATCTTTGGCGTGAATTTTAACTCTTGTTCTCCTTGTAAGGCTTTCGCAGTTTTACTATTTTATGCGAAAAGAATATGACCTTTATTGGAGCATATCCAAGAAAGTTCAATGGAGACCATTGCCCTGGTGCTAAGTAGAACCAGAATAATCGACTCAGGGGATGCATTATTTAAAATGAAATATTTTCTTTTATTAACGCATTTTTGTTTATGCCACAACTTTCAAACATAAAAACATATGATGATGTGATATATTCATGACATAAATGTTTTTCTTTCATCTAATAAACTTATTTTGTTAAATTATATGATGATAGAAATTAAATAAATCAGCCACATCATCGTTTGCCTTAATAAATAAAGTTTACTTTTCAAAACTATACCAAAAGTGCGAAGAAAAATAAGAATTTCAATAAAAAGCTAATGATTTGATAAATATTATTAAATATTGTAACAGCTTATAAATTAAAATTTAAATTGCAATGAACCTTAATTTAATGCTATTATTTTAATATTAAAATTAGATATGTTTAATAATATAGTATGAGTCGTTAATCAAAAAAGTTTATCTGAAAAATGTAATTCAAAATACTTTGAAAATCACTGTATCGTTATAATGGATACATTGTTGTACGAATATCTTAAATGGTTATGTAAAATAAATACCCTGTATTTGGTGAAAGTAGAATTTTCTCAAATATATAGAGTACTGCATCCAAGGGTATATATATATATATATATATATATATATATATATATATATATATATGAGAGAGAGTTTCATTGTAATATTAGGTACTAAAATTATGTAGGATTCATAAATATTTAGCATGTTCTACAGACTTTTATTTAAATCCACATTAAAAGAGTATTACTCAATTTTCTATAACCAAAGCTGCTATTAAGTGTTATATATAAGTGTTAATCTTATAATTAGATGCCACATTTAATTTTAGTTCATTTGATATTTCCATCTATACAGTTATAGAGTGGAATTCAAGCTTTTTAAAAATGTTCGATTGATTCGTAAATTAATGGCTATTTAAACTGAAATACATATTTAAATGTCATACATAATTTTATATTTCGAAGCAAAAGTTATAGGTATGAGTTATGATTAGTTATGGGGCTAATTAAGGCTAGAAATTTTCATTTTAAATACAATTTAATAATCAATCTCTTAAAATTCTAATGGTCTATTTCTTTCCAATTACAACTTTTTTCTTTTTATTATGATTGGTTTATTTGTTGTTTTACAGCATGTTCTTCATCGTTGCCAGAAAAGTAGTTGTACACAATGAGTCTAGAATTGAAGAATTTTATGAGAATACATTTCCAAGAACTTGTTAGGATGTTAAATAATTTGTTGATTTATCTAAAAAAACGCAGATTAGAAGAAGAAAAGATAGAAATTTATGTACATCTCCAATGTTTCAGAGATATAAAAACTCATTTTTACATAGCAGACATAAAAATTGATTTTTATATTTCGTTCTTGAAAAATAAAATTTGATACTTGAAAAATAAAATTAATTTTCTCTTACAATCCTAGTATATAATTTAATAGAGAATTAACTGGTTTTCTATTTATTGAATGAGCTAAAAGCAAATATGAAGTGTGTCTTTTTGCCCAGATGCATCAGTTTCGTTATTTTACCCATTCAAGTAGACAAATTATAAAAATAAATGAAAATCCTGAAATAAATGACAAAAAAAGAAGAAGAAAGAAGAAGCCATATCACCTGTAAATCTACATTAAGTTATTAAAAATTAGAAACGGAAAGCATCAAATGAAAACCAAAGAAAGTAATTTTATTCTTTTCCCATAGCTTATATTGACTTTATAGAATAGCCTTGTGCACACGGTTTCTATGCAAATTTCAGTGTTAATGTATCAACATTTCTGTATCCCATCTATCCTTTTAACGGTTTATCATTGGATTTATAAACTTTTTAAATTTTTTTGAAAAATTATTCATTTTATTCTTTTTAATCCTTACCAAGATTTCCAAAGAGGTTGTTTGAATATCTTTGCAAGTAATGAAACTTAATTCCCATATTCCAACCAAGATAGCGATACTTTGACTTATCAACGCAGTTTCCAGTCTAATGGTTTCCCCATAAGTTCTTGATATAAAGGGAAAAATATCCTCGTTTTTCCCTCTGTCTTCAAAGAATCCTCGGGACAGCGGTGGTCTGATGATAAAGACTCGGCTCATGAGCTGAAAGGTTTCGTGTTCATGACCCGATTCCACCGAAAAACCGTCCTGTAAGGGGATCTGTTGCAAGTTAAATCCGTCAGGTCCAAATGTCCTTCCGCTAGTGTACTATGGAAAGGGGGGCTCAGTTATCGTCCTCGTCATCTGACTGCGGTTCAAAATTACGAGGTCCGTCCCAGAATAGACCTAGCGTTGCTTTACAACGGGGCGTTAATATAACTAAGATAGTCTAGAAATCCTCGCAGTAGTGTTTTAACTGTCCGGTTTGATGACTATTAAAATTATATATTTGAAGTTTTTCTAAATTCTTTTAAGGAAAGCAAGGATTATTTTCCCTAATATCTTTAATCAATCCTAGTTTTAGAAGTGGTGGTGGTAATACTATGCGATTAAGAGTTCATAAATAATATTTCTATTGACTTTTTTTTTATGCAGTGATATATATTATTTGGTAGACTTTAATCCAATGATATTTCTCGTAGTCCCCTTGTTACCAAAGGAAATTGTTAACCATGTTTAAATCTTCACAAAGTAAAACAATTGTTTGTGAAACTATTTGTAGAATGTCAGAATTAATCATTCAGCTATGTCAATGAAAAAAGCGGCATATAAAAAGTGTGAAACAGAAATAGAATATTCATAAAAATCTTCTAAAAATATTTAAATTGTATTTCATGTGAACGCTTTATTACAGTTTTGCTTCTATCTTACCAAGTTTTTTTTAAATATTATTTGTTTGACTGAATAAATTTGAAAATCAGTTATTTTTTCATTGAACAAATAGCCAAAAATAGCTAAAAGAACATTTTAACATTACCTTTTATAACCATTGAGATATTTGTACCATGACGCCACTTCACATGCTGTGAATTTGTTTTCTCAGTAGGAACATTTCTTTAAAAATTTAAATCCCTTCTAGCTACAATTTCATATCAATACGAATAAATGCTTTTATTTAAATGAATTTGGAGGAAACGTCAAGTAAGCACAATTATTTATCGTACTTCTTGTATCCAAATTTCGTTCGAAAGTTACAGGAACAGCTAGGCTTTGAGTGCAAGATCATTAGATAACCACCAATCTATCTCGTTCTCTTTTCGAGTTATCGAGTTTGTATCTTGAATTACAAACTTAGAGTCTTTGTTTACAATATACTTGCTTTGAATCAATGCTGAGCAAGAAGCCAAATTTTATGAAAATTACGCAATTGATTTCTTTTTCTTTATTTCAAAAGAGCTCAGTTATTATGTAACTTATAACAAACTTTCATTTATTTGTTTATTTATGTACTCCATTTTTTTCAGTCAAAAATTTTTGCTTTTCGAAATAACGACAATATCGGAAAATGACTTTATTAACATAAAATTTTACTGGTTTTCTTATCCACTTTTTTACTGCTACAATATACTAGCACGTCTAGGGATATAGTAAATTAAATTAATCCTATAGATACTGCTACGTTCAATGGTGGCGGGGTCGTCGGCTGTTCAGAAGAAAAAGAAGTAAATTAAATTATTGTGGCCTTGACCTAGGAGATACATCAAAAGGTTACATTAGTGCACAACGGATAACTTTGTCAAAAAATCTTCAAATGTAGCTTCAAATAACTTATCTAATCTGCATATACTATTCATTACTTTCATGCACAACGTAATCGTCAAACAATTTGAATTCGACATTTCTATGAATATCCACGTTTTAAATCTGAAAAAACCAAATTTTTCCAAAATGTCTGTCTATCTGTGGCAAAGAAAGCAGAAAATGCTTTGAGCTAGACAGATGAAATTAGATATATGGTATTTAAATTAATTTTCTATATCCGTTCAGAAGAAAGCTGTTTGCAGGCTGTCTGAATATACGCTAACATGACAACTACAAAAGAGATATAGAGTAACAGAGTGTGGAACATTGATTTAATATCTATAATCAAATTCGACAAACGATTGACCGTCTATTGGTCTGTACTTTCATAAATTTGTAAACACAATAATTCAAAAACTATTTTGACAAATATATCATTATATGTAATCATGTAACTACAAGTATAGTTTTGTATGGAAATTTTATTTCAATATTTTGGGAAACACGTATCTAAACACACAAATTAGATTTCATGATACTATTAACCGCATACCAAGAATTAATCGCCAAATATTTTTTTTCGCCAAGCTTCATATGATAGATTTATTAAAAATACTAATCACGCCATAGGTTACGATTTCGTGACTAATGCAGCTATGGTGGTTATAGCGAATAGCGCTAGGCCCGAACTCCCAATCTTATGGTTGGTAGCCGAGTAATATACCAATCGAGCAAAGGGGACCCTTCTGCTTGAAGGATATTAATTGGCTTATATAAGAATAACCACACAGCCATGGCATTCTCTTTTATAATACTTTTATTAGAGATTATGCGAGAAAATTTTTGGAAAACCACTGCAGCTGGTTTTTACTTGCTCATAAAAACAGAAATTAAATCATCAAAAACTTCGACCACGAAATTTCGACGATTCTCCACATTATATATCATCGTTAATCTAAAAAAAGTATATTTATAACTATGTCTATTTATCTATTAACCTAACTAAAAAAAAGTCTTTGAAATTTGTGAGATTTCCCATATGAACTTTTAATTAAATTTGCAAATTTCTATCAAGTTTTCATGCGCCAGTTTTACTGCAAGATAATTCAATACTTTAAAAACATCAAGAGGTAGAAAAGCAAAATCCAGAACAAAGTTTTAACATTTAAAATATAGATTCGCATCTTATTCTGAACAAAAGCTCTCAAAAGGCTGATAGTAGATTGGTCTGCACATTCACAAACCTATAAAAGCAGTTACTCAAAATTATAGTCAAATAAATGAAAATCAGCATGCGATCTCAAACCCTTACGCCAAGTCATGTTGTTTTATCTCAAGTTTTGGTTTTAATTGGTCGTCAAAAGTTATCCAAAACGTAAACAAGGTTTTATGCACTACAATCCTGAGTGAAAAACTGTTATTTGGGGGACTCTGAAAATAGAATATCTGAGTACTCATGATAATTATGGTTTTGCTCAAGCTACTACTTTTTTATATTGGAGAAGGGATTCTTTATTAACCACTTAACAATTTCATTTTCTTTACTATCTAATAAGATGACACATTCTATTTTGGGGATATTTTCTTATTTTGATTCAAATGGAAATCTGTCGAATTTTACTATTGAATTATAATTGTTATGAATGGTTTATTTTTTGTTTCCAACTATCAAAATTCGATAAATCGATGCACGTACGGCATACGGGCAAAATAGTTAAGTGGTTAAGAAGAATTTGATTAGGTTTTGCCTATATATTCAAGATTGCTTGTAACTAACTACAAGAGTTGATTTTATTTTAAAATCATAAAAAACCGAATTTCTTCATGTTTTATAATTGCATATTATTGAGCTTCTTAGATTTTGTCAAATTATAAAAAATGACAACAATGCAAACATTATTTCTAAACATTAAGTTAACTGCTTAAGTAGTTTTATATAACATCGTTTGGAATAGTAAAATAATTATAGATAAAAAAGGGTTGAGCATTTAAATTAAAATAGAATGATAATATTTTATTGATTGCATAAGTGAAAACACATTTTTAAAAACAAATGAATTCGGAATTCTTTTACACAAAATTTGTTCTTGTGTTTCTTTTTAGTACATCTCAGCATAATTTCTAATACTGTTTTTATAGTTATAAAAAAGAATTATTGAGCATTCTTCAACAGAAGAAAAAGAAAATTTATGAAACTTAAACAAATTAAATTTTTAAAAAAGCATCAACAAAATAAGGTTGGCGCCTATTTTTATAGCACTTCAAAATAATTTATAAATCATTTTTTCTTATACGTTATAGTTATAAAATTAGCTATTTATTTGTAATATAAAAATTGTTTTTTCTCATAAACGCAACTTGTTTTAAAGAAAGGAATCAAAATATTTCAGTTCATGCATAAAAAAGATCTTTAATTTAAATATTCTATAAAAATAGAGCATAAACCAATGTAATATTTCATAATACAATTTTAACTATAAATAATTGGTGTCAAAGAATGAAATTGAAGATTGAGGAAGGCATAAACAAGCAATAATCATTGTAATCAAAGGATAACATGTTTTTGTTTTTGGCCGGAATTGGCGAGATTTAGGAAAAGGCACGAGAAAAATAAATCGAATAATTACTACCACAAATTTAAGACAAAGTTTTATTATTTTAATTAAATATAAACAAAAATCGCATTTTTCCGGAAATTAATTGTTATGGATGTAAACTAGTGACGAATCGAAACTTTTACTAAGTAGATGCTTTAGAGAAAGTGGAGTTAATTTATTATTAGTTTCAATTAGCACTTCTCTGAGAAATATATTGATAAAGAATGCCAATGGCAAGAAAAGTAATGCAAATGAAAATAATATAAAAAAGGAAGCATGAAACCAAATCGTAGTCAAACATGTGTGTGTATTTATACTTAGATATCATTATTCAAACACACGTTATAAAATTGAGAAAAGACATATCTTGATTATTTTCATTCCAATTTAGCAATAATTTTCAAGGGAAAATATATGTATAATGATCACCATTCAAAGAAAATTTTCAATTTACTACGGATAATTTACACGGATTTTAAATAGCTAGCAAAAAATGTACAGTATAGTAATAAATCCTTAATAGATTTTAACAACAGACAAATTTCATAAGATTCATGATAAGCAAGAGTTTGTTTTTAAAAATATAATAAATAAACATAACTTTTTTCAGAGATTTTTATGATAAAATCAAAAATTTTTAGTTTCTTACATAAATCTAAAAAAACAAAAACTAATTGTTTTAAATAAATCTAAATATATATATAAATACTAATTGTTTTATATATAAACACAATTCATTTTTTCCAATAAAATATTCCCAGATCTAATATTTCTATAACAAACTTACCTATCAACATCTGATAAATATATCTGAGATCGATGCACTCAGCCAATTACACCCAGCCAAATATATTGAGTAATTTTAGAGAAAAATACAATCCTTTAAGAGCGACCACCTCTTGACTGTAGTTAACGACACGGCAATACAGGACCAGGAATTCACCCCTAAAAAGTTACCAGAGAACTGAAAAATACTAACAGAACTCGGGAGATGAAAGTATAGCTAGTGCATCTGGCTACTTATCAAATGTAGACTGATAAGTGACCGGTGTGTTGAGTCTAATTTGTGGGTTCGAATATTCCCCGCAGAAGGGAAAAATGGCAGAATTATCCCTAGATAGGGAAAATGCTCAAAGGGAAGCATCCGACTGATTGTTTTTGTTTCGCTGTAAAGCGAAGAAAATAGATTAACAGGATAACATTTTTGTTTAAATGATATTTATAAATTAAATATTAGTTTTAATAATAAAATATTTTTATTATTTTGGTATAAATTAAATAAAATATTATTTTAATTTAAATTAAATTTTATAAAAATTAGCAGAGATTTCGTCTAGAATATTTTGATATAATCATTATAATATCTGTTGCAGCAATTTTATTTTAAAAATCCAGTTTTCATAAAATATTTATTACAAATTCGGCTAATTTCATTTTCTGAATGTATTTATTTTTTCAACTGATTGCTTATTCTACAAATGGTTCTTATAATACTTTAGTTAACGTAAATATGTTTTTACTCCTTTTTAAACGCATATTCTCAAAACTGATTCAAACGAAATGAATTAATTATCGATAGTTTGAATGTTTTTTTTTTAAATAAGATGCTTTATCCTTATATAAATGATGTGGAGAAAATTTTTAATTCAATTTAAATTAATGACTGACCAATGTTAGAACTTTTTTCATACTCATAGTATGAGGTTTTTCTGACTTATAATTTTGAAGTGGTATACTTTTGAAAAATGCCAGATAGCGCCACATTATTATTATTTACTTACTTACTTATTATTTTTATTTTTTATTTGCTGTGGAGCTAAAAAAAAGACATTTAAAAAGATTGCAACAAATGACAACTTTTGAATTAATGAATATTGTAATTTGGACAAAATTGATCAAATATAAATTCCAAATTTTCTTTGTTTGTGTAAATTAGGTACCTATGGTATTATTTAAGACTAATAAAGGATTTTGTGATTCTTCTTGCAAATCTAAACCTTCGCGTGGCACCAAAATTAGAAATCATATATCTCAGAATATCTTGAATAAGGCATTTAACTTTGCACCAGAATAAAATTTTGGTTTTAATTGGTTATTGTTTGTATGCTGAAATCACAATTAATATTGTTAGAAACTCTACTAACTAACAGCTAGAAATGTTTGTGACTTTTGGAATGATTTTCTTTCTGCATTAATCACTTTCTATATTTCAACAATTACCTATTCTTGTTAAATTTTATTTCAGGTAAATCGCGTAGATATAATTTCATACATGATTCCACAAATTTTCTGACAATATAACGGTATTATTCTGAATGCTTCAATTAAGCTCAGTTTACTTTGTGCGTCAGCCCTTTTAATGGCGAGACAGTCCCATTACATGCTGTTGTTCTTGTTGTTACTTAAATGACTTTTTCCAAGTCTGCCTTCAGACCTGTCAGCGATTTAAGCCGATTGAGCGTCTCTTGTTTTTCAGTAACGCCATCTGGAGCCAAGATTACGACTTAACTACTTCAAGCGTTACATTCGCTTGCACAAATACTTTTTTAGGGGGGCACATTCATACACCTTACAGATAGAAATCAGAAGAATAGCAACCATGACCGAATCAGACGCCGGCAGCCCCATTATATTCAAAGCGTTATTAAAGACTTAAATATCCGATTCGTGGATCTTCTAAATTTGACAATATTGTCGTTGTACTCTTTTTATTTCACTTGCAAAGTTCGTGGTTATGATACACAATCCTTCTTTTTCTTTCAAGAATGGAAGAAAATTCTCTTTTACAATATTTGGCAAAACAACAAAAAGATTTATTTCAGAGCAAAAATGTACCTGTTGGAAATCGGGTAGAAAAATGCCAAATTTAACAAAAGTTTGCCCGATTAAGAGATTAGTATCATTAAAAAGATATTTTTTTAAAATTTCAAACTAAGTAAATATTTTTGGGAAATAATTGTTTTGAAAATTATTGCGGAAAAACTCCAAAACTCATCGGAATTTTTTACCAATGTTTTATGTTCTAATTATAGCTTCAAAAAGTTCTTCTAGGTCCACATTCCCTGCTTACAAGCTATACATGGGCCAAATTTGCCAGATCAAAATCAAATGATTTGGGTATTGAGACATGTATTCATCTTAATTAGCAAAGGAGGTAGGAAGCCAGAAAACTTTTTGCTGTCATATGCATATAACAAATGTGATAAGTATGCATGTATGGCTTAAGAACAAAAATGAAAGAAAAGAAAATTCCTTTAGAAACCTATCAAGTTTTTTTGGAAATAAAATATGTGCATCGTATTAGTTTTTCTAATTGTATTTTCTGATCAACATAGTATTGAAATGACAAAACATCTCTTAATTGTTGCAAATCGTATTGTCAAATCGAATAACAAAGGCGGGTTTTTATGCGGCATACATATGCTAGAACTTTCCTTAAATATTTCTATTATTTTGGAATAAATATACAAATTACAGGTATTAATTTTAATTAATATACATTTATTTAATTATATTTATCAACATTCTGTATAATTATGTTTTATGAAGGAAGAAGGTATTATTTTAAATTATACTTCAGTAATAAACTAAAAGATTTTGATTGGTTACCTACACTTTCAAAATGGCAAAGGAAATCGGCGATATCGCTTCAGTTATTGAAGAGAACTATATCAGTAATTTATTTGCAATATCTCTTGAAAATATTACTTGACAGAGAAAAAGTGGGAAAACGACATTTGATAAAACATCTGAATGTAATGAACGTACATATAAAATAAATATATACGAAATTGGTGCAGTAAATTTGAATTAGATAGAGATTTTTCTCGAAATGGCAGGTGGTGAGAGCTTATGATCTTTGTATATAAAATAGAAATTTGCAAAATCGTTGAGGTGAGTAGTGAACGTGTCTTTTAATTGCGCTAATTATTTTAGATATTTAAGAAAGTTAACTCAGTTTTTTTAAATTCTTCCTTTTGCCAATAGTAACCTAAATAGTTCAAAGCAAAATTGTTTGATTCTTTTATTTAGTTGAAAGGTTTGATACAAAAGTAAATATAAATACAAAGTTAATAATGGAAAAAACAAATTATCGACGTCGAACTGAATTGACAAGATGTAAGGATTAGTCGAAGAATTTCTTGTTTTGAATACAATTTAGATTGCCTCATTTTTTTTCATACTTTTGTTCACTGTACAATTTTTTTCTGACTAAGCCAATTTAAATATCTTTTTAAAATAATTTTTTTTGTAATTATAGAGTAATATCTCTTCACGACAGGAATAGTACTTCGGATCGCAAGTTAATAAATGGAAGTTAGGATAGTGGAATACAGCTTAGTTATCATTTCCATTATCTAACACATTTAAAATACTCCACATTTGTCAATAAGCATCCGTCATATTGTTACGAATTTTAACTTTTACCCACCTAATTAAAATTTGAAAAAATTAAACAGAATATTATAAGGAAATTGAATAATTTTTCCCTGCTCAGTTAATCTAAAAGTATGGAGGTGAGATTTACAGGAATATTACAAGGATGTCAGATCAATGAATCTCAACCTTGTCAAGAAAAATTAAAGTTCTGGAAAATACAGGAATTTTGACGACGTGTGTATTAGGAGTCAAAATTTGAAAATGCTTTAGTAAAATTTGATACCCGTCACTTGACTATATAAACAGAGGAACTCACGACTATAACTTTTCTCCTTAAAGTAATAAACACGCAGCGAGTTTTCTAGGTACACTATGGGTGCTTTTGTACTATTAATATTATTTGGTAAAAATTTGTTTCGTTCTTGTATCCTGCCGCTAATAAGGATATATTTGTAACAAATATAGACATGCTGATCTTGTTAAATTGTTATTTTTTTATTTCTGTAAGTCTTGTCTTTGTGAACATTTCCGCTGCTTCGATCGCTGTAGTGAAATAAAGCATAGTTACACATTGCCTAGCTCATTGGTTCTTTCATGTACCTCAACAAAAAGAATACCGTAATTGTGTTTCTACTTAGAGCATTATAACAATCGTGACAATATTACATATTATTACACGCAATATTACATATTAGCTTTGCACAGGGCAGACTATTGATTACTGCATTTTTCTCATAAATTAGTGTTCACTTTAAATGTGGCCCGGTATCTGATATCTAAAACATCAGAGATAGGAATATATCCCAATGATAAAAAGGTTTTTAAAAATAAAAAATTGCGTTTTATGTTATTTGAGTCAATAAATGAATTATTTAAAAAAGTACTAAATCTAAATCTTTCTCAAGTTTTACTGATTATATATAAGTTATATTTAGTAAAATAATTTTGATATATCGCGATTTCTGTTTAAAAATTCTCAATCTTCTGCATCTAAAATTGATCAAGTTATAAAGTTTGAATTTCTTTAATTTAAACAATTTTTGACAAATCAAACGAAGTAAACCACCAATCAATGTTTTTTTTTGTTGTTGAACCAATGTGCATTGGCGTAAAATAATAAATTCAAATTTTCAAAATTAGTAATGCGACAGTAGATGGAACAAAATAATTGAAATTTCGTAATTAAAATCATAGTACATTCGTTGGTGGTACTATAATAATTCTGTATTTTGTAAAATATTTTTTTGAATCAGATTCACGATTAGAGTGGATATAATTTATATACTTACAAAAACATCGATACTTCCTTGATTCAAATCGTTATCTTGACCTTCAGAAGATTCGCCATCGATTTTCTATACTTTCGTGACAACAACTTCCAGAAATTAAGTCGATGACATTGAAAACAGCCGTTCGAGCACAAAGGGTTGCTCGTGTACTTGAATCGAAATTGTTTTCTACAGAAACATATGAAGAGACTGTGTTAAGGATTTTCTCTTCTTCTCGTTTAAAAATGTATGACATCGATGGCAAGGGTGAAAGAAGCATGTAGAATTTTTTTGGCATCGATTCAAATTTATTTACTATGTAAAGAGCTTTAAAATGGCAAAACATATTAAAATTTCATAGTGGAATTTTTTTTAGGATTGCAGTACGTCTTGTATTCTTCTACACGAAGTATACAAAGTGAAAACATTATAAGGGTTAAAAAAATTGTTTACGTCATAGATCTTATCAAACTTGAGAATTTCAAGAATCTCTACGTTCCAGAATTTCCGAGTTCAAAAAACACCTTTATATCTGTTTGTCTATTTTTGAAAAAAATAAATATTCAAAAGTGTTTTGAGGTAGATAATACAAAGTTAAAATGTGATCTTTGCATCAAATTTGTTAATTTCGTATTAAATAGATTAACAGTAGTTGTGATATCTGGCCTTTTGAGTACAATAACTATAAAATTTAAAAGAATAATTGGATAAAATGCAATACTAGTCTTAGAACCTAAATTATGGATATATATCAAATTTTAATTTAAAATATCAAAAGACCATCTGTTTATAAGTACATTCGCATACCTGAAGATACAATAAAATTAAAACAGAGGTGACTTAAATTAATAAAATCTGATCAGTTATCTTGTGGTTTTGTATCAAATTTTGGCTCCAACGGTCGATAAAAATGAGTTACAAATGCACACTTGTCAGCCAGCTGAATCGGTTCTTCTTTTACTACAAAGTATAAAATGCTCATGCATAAGGAACTGAAAATAAAATTCTAATCACTTGTGAAGGCCAAAGGCGCACAATTTTATGTGGGGATAAAGGGGAGGAATATACCATTCAGTTGAGAGGGAAATTTTGGGGGAAATTATTTCTGATACCGATTTATATTTAGAACCACTTCTGCTGATTCTAAAGGTGCCTTATGAATGAGAAAATAAAAATATATGTAATATAGAAACTTATAAGGTGGAATTTTCTTATTGAAGGTATAAGCAAGTTTGGATATTAAGAGAATTATTTAAGAAATTTACGGAGTTATAGAAAATTATTTATAATTAATCATTTCGAACTACTACTCCTCCCTCCTTCCCAACGTTTGGTGAAATCTGAATGATAGTTGCCGCAGTATTACGAAGGTGGGAATTAAGTACCAGATTTAATGACCATCAAAATTTATAGTGCCAGTCTTCCCATAACTACTTATTGGAAATTAGGGTGATTTGATCATCCAATCTGAAAACCTTTGGGAAGAGAGAATCATGCTGAAATTTCTTATCATTATATAAGAGGCTAAATATATGGGTTTATATTCATAGCTAATATAAAATGTTATAATATTTACGAAAATATTACATTTTGGAATTATCATAATAAGTAACCACTAAAGCGTTAAAGTACTACTAAGCAGCGATAACTACTGGGTATATTATTTTACCATTATTGTAAACCGTATCTTTTTAATACATGTGTTCTCATTTGCCAACATTTCCGCTGAAACTGTCAGACATTTTCCATATAAATGGCTAATTAAATTATTAATCCATCCATATAAAAGTAGCTTTCGATTCGAAAATTATGTATAGAACTCAAGCTAAATTAGAGAAAATAGTAGTTGATGGAATTTCATCTGTTGTTTTTACCGTTTCTATTAATATTCCATTTTAACTAAATAATGAATACTTATTTTACTTAGTTTCTCTGATTGACACTTAAAACAAGGAATTAAATTAGAAAAAAAAGCAAACGTTTTATTTACAAAATGCTTGAAACAGATACAAAAGATGAAAATGATTTTTAAATGAGAAATGCATTATTTTAGATATTCATAATTCAATTCATACTTGGCATCAAATGACATCACTCATAAATGCATTGAGAAAAATAGAAATTTAAATTGGCATAATCAAAAAGACTATGAATAATTGCACTTGATGTAAAAAACACATTTTGAAAATAATTTACATCCATAAATTTACATATATTGATACAGAAATAAAAAAAGAACTACAGTACAATTATACAGCTGACTTCAGAAAATAAAAACATAAATGACTTTTGCTTTACATAAATGACTTTTTGTTTACGGAAACATAATTCACAGGTTCTAAAACATGTTATAAATAAGAATTTTTAAAATTCATTTAACTAATTGATTACTTTATATTTTATTTATTTTCTACATAGGAAATTCAATCCCATATAAAACTAATGCTATTAAATAAATCATTTTTATCAGTATCACCCAAAATAAAACACACTGACTATTAGTAAAAAGAATATAATTTTTTTAATAAAATTATAATAGAATTAGAATTGTTTAACTCCAAATGATCAAAAGTTATCCGATATCATTTTATTTAATTCGATTAATAATTTTTAGAGTTTTAAACTCTTATTTCAAAAGAGTTATTTTCGGTAAAGGAATTTTCATAAATTTGCAATCATTTTTGAAGCTTTAAAATGAAAAATCTGAATTCATATAAGTTAATTGAGCAGAAAGTTTGTGACAACGAATCAATTTGCAGTGTGAATTACAAAAGAAAAATAAAGCCTTTTGGAATGGCTATTAATAAAAAAAGGAAAATAAAGTAAACAAAACAAATCGACAATCGAGAAAAGCAGATATTAATTTAAAATAAATATATGATTTAAATTCAAAAAGCAAAAATACAAATATAATCGTATTTATTTTGAATTATTTAATAATAATTAATTAATTAATCTGAATTATTGAAGTGTTGAACTTTGAAATAGTTGACTTAGTTAAATACTAATTGAAAATCACACCAACTTCTAATAAAATAAAAATTAGTAATTTGTTTACAATACCAGAAGATTCTTACATTAAACCATCTTGGAGCATTTAAAAGACATTATCTAATGCTCATGCATCAAAAATTATAAATGCAATTTTCAGGGACCATATAATTTTATTTGATAAATTTCAATTAATTTTAATGTTTTAGGTAGATGATTTTAAAATACTTATTTTAATATTCAAGAATATTTATTTTAACAAACGTTGAGGTCAGCAACATTCTTCAAACCAAATGTATTTTAAATTTATTATCAATCAAATCATGAATTTTGCAAATGTATAATTTTAAGTATTTCCTTGCTTAGAATATCATTAAGGAAATAAAATTCATTTGTTCAGCTTCAAGAATACATGTAGATTTACAAAGTAACAAATTTTTTTAAATATTTCATGACTAAAAATGATCTTTTAACCAGATACTTTTGTAATTTGATAGTTAAATTTCAGATTTTAAAGAGAATTCAATACAGGCGCATGCATATCAGAAATTACACTGTTTTTCAATTTGCTAAATTATTTTTTTCATTTCATTTAAAGAGCTAAATCCATTAATGAACATTGTAATTTTAAGTCTGATTGTATAAATTGCATAAAATTATTTTAATTAAAAATTCTGTATAAGTCAACCTTCGCCAAAAACTCTGCTTAAAACCCTAGTTACGCAAAATGACATTTCTATAATTCTGATTGTATTTTTGATTACTATAAAATCAAACATTAATAGCCTTTAGAATCCCGAGTATATATTCATCTAAACAAAAAAAAATTCATTTTTCCTCCTTAAAAACGGAAATATATCCAATTGGTCATCCTATGTTGCCAAAACCGTTTCATTCATGATTTTCCAAGAAATGCAGAAATGTTGTGGTGTAAGATGAGATCCAAAATAAAACACTCCCCAAATGCTTTTGAGCGAGGGAAAAATTCATTGCATGTGAAACTCATAGTTGATGGTCTGGTTTCCATTCAATCAACAGTGTCAATCGACTAGACCAAAAGAAAAAACATTTTCTCGTGATATCAGGTACAATGTGAAGCTGCTCATTCTCTGTTGTTTGAAATTTTGTCTTCTGGCACTTCAACCCTCTAAAATAAAAATATTAAAAGTTTGCATTTTAAAAGGTATTTTTTGTTGTAATACATGATTTTTAAATGCTGTTGTATTTTAAAAATAGATATCAGATTTTTTTTAATGGTATTATTATTATTTTGTTTTATGATTTCTTCAGCTCTATTCTAATATCAGAGAAATAATGCTCACGCTTAGGAAAAAAGAGTCTTTTGACGAGCAAAATACCATCTTTCTTCAAAACGTACTATAATTGAATTGCTGGGACAGAATGAATTTCCTGAGGAGCGAAATGATTGCCTGTGTGGTCCACGGACATATATTTTTATTATCATCTAAACATTTCTGAATTTGTGCCGTAAAAATTGTTTTATAGCTATTTTTGATAATTTCTAAATACATTTTAAGGCTTGTTTGATGTTGCGTAACATGTCATGCCATATCGGGTGAAGGCTGGACAAATTTAAAGCTAATTTTTATTCTTAGATTACATGCCAAGGACAACACCATCCGAGTACTGCTGGTGATTCAATAATTTAAAGTTCAAGTAAGTACGAATTGATGCTAAATTGTTCCATGGATTCTTTGAAGGATAGGATTTTCAATCCGAATGTATGGTTATAAAAGTGTTGGTGCTATTTGAGATATTCTGATTTTGATATCATTTGAAAGAGTTTTACATGAAGTTGATAAATATGTTAAATAAATATTGATACTATTGCCTATTTTATATCAGGTTAATTATATGGCTCTCATTATTGGATTTCAGATTCTCATATATTACCTTATGTATAGCGATTTTTGTCCAATCACGTATCTTCATAAAATCATGAGACACACGAATTTTATTTATAAAGAACATTCAATAAATAACGAATTACCAGATTCAGACGTATTAAGTTTTATTTCTATATAAGAAAAGTCACCAATAAATTTGGGATAATTATTTCATTTAGTTAGCAATTATGTTATTCTTTATTAAGAATCCAAAGGTTGTTAGGGCAATTACCGAATTACTTTCTTTATTCATCGTGCTAGCTAAGAGTTTAATGATCAATTGAAATAGCACACCCGTATAATTGCCATTATTTCGCTTCCATTAGCTGACTATAAAGCACAGGACTGTGTGTTCACTAAATGCCCGAGGAATTTTAAAAATCAATAAAAAAATGGCATGCGATAGAAATGTATGGTTTGCGGCCTTACGCTTGAGATATTAAGGAATCTTATTCCATCTAGTTTCAATTTTAGTCAACATTGCCCCCGTAAGGTGACGCTGCAAATATTATGCAAGAGATATAATTAAAATAATAATTGGACATTTTGCCTCTGGCAGCGTTGTAATTTCAAATAGGAGCTATACGGAAAAGATATTTATTTAATTTTTACAACAGTCCTGGCAAAATTTCTATGCCAGTTTTTATTTTTCATATTTTGCAGCGTCTTCTGCCGGTAGTAATACCAATTAACTTTATAATTCGTTAAAATTTTCCGTTTTCCCAGCCTATGAAAGGAAAAGATGTCTTTCTATCATTCTCCACCTTTTTTTTTAATTCATTGATTTTCAGAATCAAACAGTCATTTTAGGACACTTTGCATAATTCTTTTTATGAATGATCTTTTTTGTAACTTTTATACTACTTATATTAGTTGATATTTTCCATTTCGTATTGGTTCATTATTCAGTGCATACTCTTATAAATACAAATAAAGCTTTCTCCCTCTCTCTCATTGATTATCCTACAAATCCTACTCTAAATATGTAAATCCATTTCCATCATCTGCTATTTGTATCTCTAACATTAAATTCAGTCTAATCTAATCTTATTTCATCTAAATTTCTTTTCTGTGAATTTACGATGGGCTCACCTGGTTGATGAGAGATTCGCTTCGTTCCGAAATTGCTGGAGACATACCGTCTTCACTTTGCCACCTTTTCGAAATGGGGGTGGGCCGAAGAGGTAGAGTGGCGTAAGGGGACGGATAATCGTTGGGCGGCGCTGGAGTCGAGCACCACAGCAGAGGCCGGGAGTTCGGGTCCACGTAACGGAAATTGGACGTGTGGCGAGACAGAGGGGTGCTGCGGGAAGAGGCATGCTGCTCCCCGAACTCTGCAAAGGAATGATTAAAATAACTTGATCAAGAATAATATAAAATAGTTTTCTAAAATGGTTTCTTAGAAGTATAAACTAGAAATTGGTCATAAATGTTTTTAAATCAAATTAGTCATTAAAAAAACTTTTTCTTTTTCTTTTGTATTGCTATAAAATGATGACAAAAGAACATTTTTCTTAGAATCAGAAACCGACTTTAACATCATTTTGTTTTCCTCAAAATTCATATAAATTAATAAATAAATGAATATTCCAGTACAGTATCATTATAAGAAAACTATTGTGAGATATCTAATTTTATGCAATTAGAAGTAATAGCAAAACATCAATTTAATAGTTAATTTTGCCGACGTCCTGTTACAGAGTTAGCACGTCATTCCCGTGATCTGGGCGTCTTTATCTGTTCTGTCTGTAATATGATTGAATGTTCCCTCCTGTAAAAAGCGGCTATGCAAGCGAATGTGATGTCTTTATGTAATCTGTTGTCTACTTCTGTAAGCCTGGTGTGCTACTTAATGGTGCACGGGGGTTTCTTAAGGTTAAAAAAATAGTTAATTTAAATTTAACCGGAAAAATAATTGATTTTAAAAAATAAAATGTTATAATCTTTGGTTTTGTTATTCAAGTTCACTTCAAGAATAATGTCCATTGATTCCTGTAGTATTTGAAGAGACAAAACTGTTTATAATGCAAAGAATGCTGAAGAGTGCGATATTAATTATTGAAAAATATCGGAGAAAAATAAGTAAATAAATTTTAATCCAGAAAAATTTAAACAAGCAAGTGTAATTTATTCAATTTATTGTTTAACTATATTGTCAAATTGTGTTCCAAGAATTTATTAACTTGCTCGAATTGAGATTAAAGAATCTTTTTCTATTTCATATATAATATGGATATTAACGGTATTAATCATACTACATTAAGATCTGACGTAAGAGTGTAAAAATATCATTTAATTATAAATTTATGTAAACTGAAATATTTTGAGCAGACAATTTTTTTTGAGATATTGTGATAGAATCATAGGCTTTATAATAATTTATTACACCTCAACCAATCAATTTAGGAAATTCAAAACATAACTAAAGATAAAAGGTATCACAACAGATTTATGTTCATTATTATTGTCATAATTTTACCCGGAAGAATTCTGAAGACTTAATTTTATGATTGTTAAAGATGGTAAAAAAAAGGAGCTGCTCCCTAATAACTTTTATCTCATTTACATAGTTTTCGGTTAAGACCCAGTTTCCTTTCAAAGTAAGGCAGCTTTTATAGCTTGGTGGTTAAATTTCAGAAACCCAAACATTACGTTATAAATATTTCATTACAGCATTTAACTACAACCGTTTCACAAACAAAAGTTATTGAGTTACCGCTGAGTGCGTGTCCGTCCCTCTTGAATCCCGACCGTGCCGTGACGCGCGTAACATACACGCACGCTCCTGCGATGACGCACACGATCACGACGCACGAGATGACCACGGACAGAGAGATGACCAGAGTTGTTTGGTGGGACACTTCCTGCATTTGAGTCATGGAGGAACGTTCGAAGCTCGGATCTGCAAACAACAAATGTCATCAGTGCTGAGAAGACATCGACATCCTGAACTGTTTATAAAAACGATTTGATCTATTTGGAGCAGCAGACTGGCGGGTTGTCTGCAATGAAATAGTTTCTAGGCTATGTTTATTTTTCTTGTTGTTTATATTTGAAACAGTTGAACACATAAGAGGAATTTTTAATCACCGATTACACATTTGGGTTTCTATTTGTAGGATCTTATAACAAGTTTTTATGTTTCTCTTTCAAATAAAATATTTTAATTCAGGAAAAAAAAATGTTATTGCACTTTATATATAGAAAAATCTAAAAAATTTGAGATTATATAATGCCAATAATGGAAGCACCATATTATATTACTAAGCTGTATAATCACATTTGTGTATAATCACAAATGTGATTACATACATTACTCTGATGCAAGGCCGGCTGAATGCGATCGAATTATGCCCATGTTTCTAAAGGCTCAACATCAATAACTAATTTTCAAACGGAAAGTGCTTTCGGAATTTTTTTTATTTTTTAATTTCTCTTAATCATACAATTGAGCATTACTGTATGATTCTCAGACATTTCATATTTACTTTTGCTTTAAATCTCAATACTGATTGAAAATGTTATGAAAACAAATTTCTAAAGAAATTGTAATTACTCAAGAACGATTATCCTTTGGATACACAACATCGGGTCCCAATTAAACAGAAAAATATTATAATGATATCATCATTATAACATTTACAATGAGACATGCAAGAAAATGAAACAAGTATCTCATATTCTAACAGTTTTCATATCAAATGGTAATTTATGAGTTTATGTAATAAATGCTTTCTGTCTAATTTATTAGTGATTTTTTCTGATTATTCAAATACTAATGTTATAAAAATATTTTAATATCTTATAACTTTAATAAAATAATGTAGCTATTAAAATAAATAATTAATGTTCTAAAATTATTATACTTAAATAGTTGACTTAATAATGTTTTAATAATTAAAATATAAACACTATTATAGTTCAATATTTTATCTCATAGAATTTGTTTTTTTTTTTTGAAAATTAAAAAGGCAAATAGGCCAATAATAGTTTTAAGCTATCTGCTTGTGTCAATCCCTTTATTCTTGTGGCCCTAGACAACAGTCTAATTGGATATATGCTATAGTCAGAAATCACGCATATTGGTTTATCCCTTTTAATTAATGATATATCGAAGAACCCCTGGTATACACAAAGCAACTCAGTTTGCTCATAAAAATTGCAAATCTTTATAATCTATAGAAGCACCAGAATTGCGTGTACTTTACAAAGCTACTCTAGGAACTTCTGGATTTGAACTAATCTACTCAGAAAGAAAACATTAACAGCTAACGCTTTTTCTTGAAATTCTAGAGGAAAAAACAAGCTTACCTGATGTTTTGCCACTGACCGTCCCAGACGGTTTACTCTGCTCCAAGCCGCTTACTGCTTGGATGTACAGGTAATACAAAGTGTTTTCTTCCAGATCGGTGAGAACATAGCCGTCCTGGTAACTACTCGGAATGGACTTCTCCATCCATTTGCTGCCTTCCGCTCTGAAATGAAGGGTATGGCCTGCAGAGACAAAGGGAAACATACACTTATGGCTAATGATAACTTTTATGGCAGTAAATAAACTGTTACTAACTGATAGGAGGGTTCAGGAAACTGGAATAAAATTTGAATTTTTTAAATTCATAAATATTTAAGAAACTATGAATCCATTGATTGTAGATTCGCTATCAAAATTAATTAAATCCATTCATACTTTAATTAGTAATCTTTGAATTAAGGTATTAACTAAAGGGTAACTAAGGTATTAATTAAACAAAGGTATTGTAAATAATAAAAACTAAGATATTAAATTATGTTTTATGAAAAATGCAGTAAAATTATAGCATTTTTAAATTTTTGCTTAAAATAGATTTAAGTAAAATCTATAAAATCTAAATAAATCTGTTAAAGGTCAAAATTTAAAAAAAGTATATATATTATTATTATTATTTGGCTGAAAAGAGATGCGATTTAAAAAAACTTTCTAAATTAAACGTTTTCCAAATTATTTTCCCTAAATCGTGGTTAAATAAATGTAGTTCATTGTTCCGAAACTTAAAAAAAATCTATTCAATTTTTAAGTATTGAGGTTTGATTGCTAAATAATATGATATTATTTGTTTCTCACAATGAAGTTTTAAAGCGATTACAGAATATTTTTATATGAACAGAATTATCTAGCTGAAAAAATGCAGAACATATTGACACAAAATGAAAGAAAAATGAGCATTTTATTTCACTTTGTAATATTTTTCATTAAAAAACTATAAAAAGTTAGAACCTGATAAAATTTAAAAACACCTTGAACTAAATGGATTCAATTTAATGTACGGTCTTTACTAAACCTGTAGAATTTTATCTGACGGTCTTTACCTTTCACGAGTATACAAACGCTATATCTAAAATATAAAATATCTGAAATTTGGTATTAAATTGTGTAACTCTGTATCGAATTTTGGTATCAATCGGTTCGGAAAAAAATGCGTCAAAAATACACATTTAATATTCTGATAGTTATATATTATTCTTAATCCAATGATTCATCGCTGACTATTACGTGCTAATAGAGAAGTGCTTGCATTTTGTTATATACAAATTTGTTACTAGAATATTTTATAGTTTGAGCAAAGAAGTTTCAGTGTCATTCTTTCAAAATTACATTTGAATTTTCGGGAAACGAACGTCCTTTAAATAATAGCCTATTCTTTGCTCTTTTTTAATACTTGTCTAAATATATCATTTTTTGAATGCTTAGATATTACATACAGTGTCTAGAAAAGTATGTAATAATTCACATATTTCATATTTTGTATAAACAGAATTTGCCGTTCTATAGATTGCTTAAATATTAGACGCAGCACCTAAATAAATATACAATAATTCATATATTTCATACTTTGTCAAAATAGCATTTTTTATTCTATAAATTGCTTAGATATTACTCATAGTGTCTAGAAAAAGTATGTAATAATTCATATATTTCATGCTTTGTCTAAATAGTATTTGTTATTCAATAGAATGCTTAGGTATTACACATAATGTCTAGAAAAAATAAGTAATAATTCACATATTTCATACATTGTCTAAAAAAGCAAAACATTCTATAAAATACGCGTGTTCTGTAGAAAATACTTTATTCGTTTTTAATTCAAATATTCAAACTGCTAGCATTTTTATATATAATATAAATAAAGTGATTCTTCGTTTAAAGATCATGGAAAATATTTTTTGTTAAAATAATAAGTCGAAAAAGAGAAACAATAATATGCTAATTATAGATGTGAACCCTTTCATCCACGAGTATACTTTTTGGAAGCGACCTTTGATCTTTATGTGAATCAACGGATTGCAATAAAGAATGAATCAGAGTTGCCGGTACCTCAGTTAAGCCATTAGAATGCCGGTCACGTAGCAGCTCATTAAGCGGTGGTTATTTTGAATACTTTTCGAAAGAGACGCGTGATATTTCAGCGCGTTAACTGGCCATCGCCCGTCTACACTGTCTTCATAATCTTTTAATGAGTGGATTATTTTATAACCAGTCTTAGTGAAAACTTCACTAGTTGGAATTTGGTAGCTATAGCAACCTTAGCAAGTAATTGCCAATGCTGATAATGAAATTCTGAAAATCTCTCCGGAAGCAGTACAATAAAATGTTGTCCTTTTCTTATTAAAATGTTATTTTTATTCTTATATTAGATTAGAGAAAATATAATTCAGGTACTTTTTCATATTAAGGCGTTTCAGAAAAGCCGATTTCTAAATTTAATACGTTGACGACCATGGCAATTTTCAGAAATCTGGTCTAAAATGACTGATTTAATAACATTATATTACTAAAAACTTTAATTCTAGAGCATAGTTATCATCAAAAAGCATAAAAGTTTATATA
>JAOUZG010031391.1:1346523-1386521 GCA_026289955.1 Argiope argentata
ATAAATCTTATTAATTATCTCATAGTTGGCTTTTATAACAGAAATCTCATAGCGGAATTCACACGCAGACAAGCTCCGACATAGTTTAGAGCAGTGGTCGGCAAAGTGCGGCTCCGCAGTCGCATGTGGCTCTTTGTCTCCTTAAGTGCGGCTCATTGTTCGCATTAATAAATATTTATTAAGTATGAAATTTAGTGTTATTTAGTGAACTACTTATTTAGTGCAATAAAAGTTTACTAAACAAGAAGATTTGGCTCCCACTTTTTTTAAAACTGTTGTAATGTTCACATTTGGCTCTTTGGCGAATAAATTTCACGACCGCTGGTTTAGAGCATACTGTGAAGAAAATAGTTTTAAGAAGTTCCACAAACGATAAAATATTATTTCATTTCTTGAATTTGAATAAATTTTTATTATTATATTTTTTTGTTCGTTTTTTAATAAATTTTCTGTTTGTGAAAGCCATTATTGATAGTTTGTCCTTTTCCCGGACGCCATCTGTCGATATTAGCAGTGGTATATTCCGAGTTTAATCGAAGCTGCACAAAAATGGCAAGTAAATAAGGACGAGATAACTCGTAGCTGGCATCCTAGAAAAGAACGCAATCAACGAGTTATCTCGTATTTCGCAATACAAGTGTTAATTAATATCTTATAATTTTAAACAAGCAATTCTTGTATATTATCTATCTATCTATCTATCTATCTATCTATCTATCTATCTATCTATCTATATATATATATACATACATACATACATATTATATATATATATATTTCTTATAACTTAGAAATAGCTCTAATAATTAGAGCCAAATTTCGTATTTAGATAAGGTTTTGGCTTTATAAATTTATCTATATCGGTGTATTTCCTGAAAAACAAGCGATTTTACAAACACACACAAATGTTTTTTAACTAACTATAAGAATAAGTATATTCAGCTTCGGTTTTGAAATGAGGACACTGAAGAATTGTGATCAGAACAATATGAATAACGCGTGTTTTGCGGGTCCTTGGTTTGAGTCGCGAATTTCGCTGAATTTTTTTACTTATGTATTTATATTTAATATTTTTGTTTTTTAAGTACATCTGTAAAGGTTTCTGTCCTGACGAAATGTGAGTTTAAACAAAATAAATACATTTTTATAACTAATTATTAGAGATCTATCTATAAATTATTTGCTCTAATGCTGGCGATGTCATTTAGCACCACAGTGTGGCTGATTCAGATAATTCTGAGTACCATACTGCTTTGTGGCCAGAAATGCGGAATTGGATATATTTCGCTCAATAAATAATCCAATAGAGAATTCGCCGTACATCTTTATCATACAATTATTTACAATATATATCAATACTTGTAAAGTTGAATTCACACTAAAAAATACCAATTGTAAGATTTCGATTTCTAAAAAATATACTGTGAAAACTTATTTATAATGCAATACTCAACAGTTTTTTACTATCCTTCAATATGCTTAGCAAATGCCCATCCCTTATATAATAATGCACTTACTATACGAAACTCATGAAAATGCAGCCAATTTAATAAACCATATTTCTAGGAATAAGTGATATTACAAAATACGTACTGTTGCAAAGACAAAAATATGGTGCAACGTAGATTTTTGTGGGAGAAATTTTTACAAACTACAAATTTGATGAACTTAAGAATAACAAATACTTAACAAAGTTTAAACTGAAGCAATGGTTTATGTCACGTTCTGAATTTTTTTAAAATTGAAAATGATTTTCTAAATTTTTTCAACGTCAATGTTCTTAGCAATATAAAAAGGTACCCACGCAATGTTCCAATTTTGAAGTCGTTATTTCCTGACCATCGAAGAGAGATGGACGTCGCAGTGGTGGATTCCACCCACAAATCGGGAGTTTCCAAAGTTCCTAAACCATGAAAGCAAACACACTAAGTTTCTTTTTAAAAAAATGTTTATATAATTATCAAAAGTTCTTAAAGTATGAAAACAAATGCAATCCTTTTCTTTTTAGATCTGAAATATTAATATAATTTCCCGATGTTCTAAAGATATAAAAATAAACGCAATCAATATTTTTTATTATTTTTCAGTTTCCAAATATTTATATAATTTTCCAAAGTTTGAAGACATAAAAAAATACAATAATTTTGTTTAGAGTTGAAATTATATATTTTTTCAATGCTCTTTATACATGATTACAATTACAATGAATTTATTTAGTATTGAAATGCTTATATCATTGTATTAAGACATGGAAACTAATACGTTTTTTTTAAAGTTTTGGGAATGCTTATAGCATAAGCGTATTTTACAGCTAATTCAAAAATGAAATATATATATATACCATATAAAAACAAATGATAATACTCCTTGGCATTTCTCTATTATTTATTTCCCTTTAATATTACAGAATATTGAAGCATAATGGTTAAATGAAATAAATGAAGGAAATAATTAATGAAAGACGGATTTATCAAATTTCGAAGATAATTGCGTGAATCTGCCTGAATGAAAAAATAACTTTTCCGATTTTTCTGTATTCCTGAATATATGCATAATGCGTAAATTGGATTATTTGTATTAGGTATGAAAATTTTAATTTGATTTAAATTTTCACTTATTTTTACTAAAACTATTTTTTATTTTGATAGAAACGAATAAAGTATGAAAAATTACGAAAGAATAATCTAATACGAAAATCTGACTTAGAATTCCATGTTTTAGAAATTTTTATTATACTTAATTATACATATTATTCGAATTATTTTCTTCTATCAGTCCCATAAAACAAGTTTGTAACGAATTGGGCTTACTAACAGAAGGTTACCGATTCAAGACCAGATACCACTAAAAGATCACCATCTATGTAGGTCTAGCAGACCTTAAATTTCGAGTTGAAGACAACCTTAAAAATGGAATGTTAATTTATATGAATTAAACTAATTTACCGCACATTTCCTGTAAAGAAGTTCGCATGTATTATACTTTGTAAGAATGCTTAATAATTTCATAAAAGCAACTCATTCAAAAATACCAATTTCTCTCGTCTTTCCAATGACTGGTACAGAAGTGGGCCCTTTACCAGCTCTGTTGTAAGCCCTTACCACGATCTCATACTCAGTGTTGTCTTTCAGTCTGTCCAGGACGTATTCTTGAGATATGCTAGGTCCCAGAGGAGCCTCACGGTACGTGTAAGGAACCATAGAATAGGATTCCATTGAATCATATTCCCGATAACCCAGTTCGTAACCTTGAATGGCTCCATTGCGTTGATCAGGAGCAGGAGCCTGAGGGATTAAACCATAAACAAATTAATGACCATTAAACAATGAAGTATGTAAAAATCCTTAATTAATTAAAAATCATATAAATTTATGTAATTAGAAATAGGGTAGTTAATTAAGTCATTAAATATTCTGAAAAAAAAATATTTTAAACAAATTACAATCAGTTATCAAATTGCTATAGACTAAAAGACATAAACAGATCTTATTGTATCTGGTTACTATTTTCATTTTCTATAGAGTTTTCTCATAAGAGAACAATGGTCAATAAAAGTTCAAAGAATCTTCAAACTATTGTTAAAAGGCCAGAAATTTTTACCATCACATTTTTAATATTTTAACATTTTCAAGGATACTATAATATTTTGTTAAAATCATTGTGGTCCATATTGGGCTTTTCTATGATATCATTGTGATTATTTTCTCAACAATTTATATTTTCATAAAGAATGAAATATTGATATTTTTTCTTAGAATAAAATGCTAAATATGTACTGGACCATAAATTTCCTCTTAAAACCATAAATGTTATTGCAAAAAATAAGCACATATGAATTAAAATATTTCAATTTAATACAAATTAATGAAATAATTTGATTGCTAATGACTATTTTCAAAAGGATAAAAATATTTCATATTACAAAATATTAATAATATAAAAATCAAAGAAATACTTTTTCAAATTATAAATTTATTTAAAAAAGCACTTTACATACATTTTTAATCAAACAATCAATGCGTTGAAGTAAAAAAGTGTATCTAAAAGATATGCATAATTTATATTATATATGTATTTAATTTTAAAAAGATTATTTATATCTATAAGACGTTTAAGTATTAGTAATAAGATGATTCAGTTCCAAATGATTTAAGTACTGAAATTACAATAATGGCTCATTTTTTCTTACCTTCCAACGAACGATCAGTTCATTCGGCCCGCTCGGGTAGACTATGAGATCAGTGGGATAGCCAGAGGGAGCTAGATGTGGAAAACACAAATTCCGTTATGATGTTTACAAGTTTCACGAATGATGCCATACATAATTTAAATCATATTTACAATGTTTCTATGAAAGTTTCTAGCAAATAAAAAAATTAATTTTATAAATATGTGTAAAAAATATACGTTTTTTAACGTATCTGTTATACGTAATTTTTCGCGTATTTTTAAGCATACGTAAAATATACCATTAAACGTCAAAAATGCACAATAGATTTTTAGGTGAAATTCTATTAACTATTTAATAAGCAATCCATAACCTTGGTGTAAGTTTGCAAGACCGTCTATTAATAATTTTTTAAACAGGGTTAAAAAATTATAAAATGAGATTAGTTATATCGATTCTTGTTTTCACCTTAGCATTGAACTTCAAAATAAAAAAATAATAATTCTCTCATAATGATCTCGCTGAAATAATTTCCTCTTTCTACGGTGAAATATTGTTTGCCAAAAGAAAGTGATTCATTCATAAATGTAGTCACTTTTATTCCAGGTTAATGTTCTTTCTACGAAGCGTTAGCGTGATCACAAATCTTTGCCAGTAAAATATTATAATTAAGCGACTGCTTGGAAGAAATTGTGATAAATTTCTCCCTACAAAAAATTATGAGAAAATGAATCATGCCACTTTTGTATTCTACAACATTTATTAACTTCTTATGACAGCTTCTCTGCATTAAAAATGATTTTTTAATACAATTTTATGGAAGAAAAGATGAAAATGATATATGCAGTTCCACGACTCGTTTAATTTTTCTCAAGAATACTTTGATGAAACACAAACAATTATGCGTTGTTAAATAACTTCACTATACATTCAATAAAATTTAAATATTTTGGTTTCTATAAAACAATAATTTTTCAAACCTTTATAAACATAATTTTAAAAAAAGCGATGGTAAAACACTTTGTTGAAACGTATAAGATTCAACTAAGCTAATAAATTCATTTAGACGGTATGGCATGTGTATCGAATTAGTGAATTATTTAATATTTTAATCTCCAATTAAATAAAAATAATAAATAATTTAATACTGAAAAATTATGTGAGGATGTTAAATGTCCCAAGTGTTCTTTATGTTATCAAGAGAATTGGAATAACAGAAAATTTTCTGAAAAAAGAATACGTCATCTAATTAAAAGATTAAATTAAGATCCAACCACCATACCAGAAGTCTCTCATCTTCTTTTCGAGGTCCCTCCCACGTGGCGTAAGATATTTAATAAAATATATTTCCTTATATTAGTTACATTTTATGAGTTTCTAATCTAAATAAATGTTGTTTTTACAAGCCATAATTACAACAAATAAAGCAAATGAAAGTATTTCAAATTATTACTAGTAAAATCAATTGTCCGTGCCAGATAAAAACTCAAAAACACATTTTCATTAATTTTCTGATATTGATATTAGATCTTAAACAAAAAAACATATTTATAATACATTTCATAACGCTTTTATTACTGCAATAATTATTGTTTGAAGAGATTAGGATTTTTCAAAAGTGATCCCGTAGTTTACAAAAAACAGAAACAATTCTAATTTGTTCACAATAAACTAAAAATACATTTATTATTTTTTAAGCTATGAATTTTTTGAATTTTTACTTTTAGGCTTTAAGAAAAATTTCTCCGAAAATTTTCTGTAAAAAGAGGAAAGTTTTAAACACACATTATGCGTATAGTTGATTTTAAATAACAAACATTAAATTTAAATTTTTTTTCGTAAAATATAAGAGAGAAAATGTAATACAAAAATTCAAAGTGCCCCCCCCCATCCTCCAAAATGATACTTATCAAAACAACAGAAAAAAAGTATACCTCAGATGGATTAAATAATATTAGTGTAAATAATAAGATTTAATCAATTTATTGTTTTTAGAAATTCAGCAGCGTGTTTTTACATGCTCCAAAAAACTCAAGGCTTCTTTGTAAATTTGCGTAAAGATATATACTCACTGTCCTCTGATGTGGTGAATCTTACAGGGACAGACGGAGTACTGGAGCCGAACTCATTGTCAGCGATGACTCTAACAACGTATGATGTTCCCGGCCTCAGGCCCGTAAGGACCTGGGCATTCTTTTGGCTCTCGACCGTTTCCTCCTCCAACTTAGGAGTGGAACCTATCCAAATGAGAGACATCAAAAGCATTAGCACAAGGAATTAATTTCCAGGCCATTAGAGATGGAAAAATTTAGGGCTTGTTCAAGAACAATTAGTTATCTGTTATATTTATGTTATAACTGACGCACTTTAATCGAACTTCTATTAAGTTCTTTTGGAATATCCACAATTTTGGAAGTATTTTTTCAGCATTCTTTTGATATTAAAATGATTTATTATTAATAATATTAATGATTGATTTTCATTTTGAAAATTATGACTCATTTATTCGATTATTTCATTTCTGTTTTTTCTGATTTAAATATAATTTTCTTTTACGTTTTTTAGGTGAATAAGATAGATATGTCATGTTTAAGATTTCTTCCATGCTAAACATGAATTGGGAACTCTATTTATTTATTCTTTATTCATCCATAAAATAAACATGGCAAAAATGAAATAAATCTTAAATACATCAAATTTAATTTTTTACAGAATTAATTTATTATTATTCCACCATAGATTCTATAACATGTAGTTTTTGTTTGTAAAATGTTGCCTTTATGAGTTCACTATCTGAAAGTAACTAAATTATTTAATGTGCATCCAATAAATAGTGCTACATTTCGGATAGCTAGCTTATCTTGTGGTCTTTAATTATTTATTTATTTTATTTTTTCTGTTCATTTTGTTCGAATAAATTACTTTAATTATTTTTTCTATAAATTTAATTGCTTATTACAGTGTTAATGTACGATTAAAATTGAAATTTAATTTAATTAATGTTAATCTAAAAAAGTGCTTTTTTCTGTTATGGAAGAATGTGTTTTTAATTGTGAGATTTTAAAAGGCTAGACATTCAGTGTATATGATGTCAGTGTGCAGATTGAAAGCATGGCGCTTAATATCAACCACATAAACAACGTCTGAGAAAATGCTGATTGATAATCTTTTTTTAATAAATATATATAGGAATATAAAATTATTTTTATTATTTATGGTTCATAAAGGTGTAAACCTTTCTTTCCAAGACTAGGCTTTCATTTTAGTTAAGAAAGGAGGGAGATCAATGTTGGTAGCCATTATGAACTCTAAATTCAAGTAGGATGCATTTTAGTGGTTTTGAAAGTTACAGAAAATATAATATTTTTAAAGTGTAAGCAACTATTAGATAAATATTAATAAACATGAAGTAATGAAATGATAGATCAGCAATTTCCTTTAGAGTTCAGACACCATAATTTCACTAAATACACATATCTTTATATCTCTTATATACACACATCTTTTTAATCCTGATTTTCTTGTTTAATCTTGTTAGTTTATTATTAATATTTATTTTTTTATAATTATTAACCCATTTTTTTAAAAAAAGATTATCGTCTAAGCATAAGATCTTTCGAGCTTCCTCTGTTGAAGTATTTGAAGCTTAACATTTTACAGCGTAAGTTTCAAATGGAGAAACTTTACCTACACTGACATGTAATTAGACATTTCGAAAATAAAATTTTCATAAAGTTATAAAACTATATCTCTTAATGAAAAAATATTGATAATGGGCAGTAATTCTAAATATGCTAGAGTGAATGAATAAAATAAACAATTACGTACTTTAACGACGAAGAGAAAAGACATCTACGTTATCAAACGCATTTCATTTTTTGTGTGTGTTGAAGCTTTTTTAAAAACGCTCAACTTTAAGCGCACAATATTTTCATAAAAGCCTACTCCATGACCATAAATTCTGAGATTAAATATGAATAATAAATTAAATCTTTATTTTAGTATTTGGTACTAAATACTTCAATTAGAAAATACTGTTAGAATTTTTTTTAAACTTCATGTATATTTTTAGAGACACATTATAAGAAAATTAATGTTTCTGATTGTAAACGTATGAACCAAAGAAATTTTTAAAAATCATATCCCTGCTGAACATTTTTTTAAAATAACGATGATTCTCATCTAATATGGAGAGAAGTATTTCAAAAATTGTTTTTCTTGACTTTCATTGGTGCGCAAAATCTAAGGAGGTTAACAGATCAATCCATCAATCTGTTCAGTAGTATAAACCCTCACCAAGAATCTGACTTTATTGATCAGTTGTGCATTCAGAAATAAAATTTTATTCAACTTTACAAAAGGCATTTTAACTCGCACGCTTTTGTTTACATGAAATTGGGTTTAAAAAAATCTTGTTTAAAAGGAATTTTTCCTCCAAAAATTAAATTGATAATCAAATATACCATTGGAATATGTACTTATCAGTGATATTATAGATAATTTTGTACAAAAAATTCCAGCAAAGAGTTGTGTTTAAACTAATACAAACAATAGTATATCCGAAGATTTTTATTATCATGTGAGAACATGATTTTGTTTTGGTTTGAGGTTCTTGAAGCCTCAAAATGCTTAGAAAACTATAAAGATGGGTACCAGATTTGGCGACTTATCACAACAAAAAGTTACAACTTGATACGAATGACCGCCATGTGTCCGCCTCTCGATATATTGGCGCATTTGTATTCTGATAGTCCCATGATTGTTTAAAAATTGTTTGAACCGGTTAATGACTTAAATTAATTAAGACAAACAATACCTTAAAAATAATAGTGTTTGCACATGATAACATGAAATTTGAAATCACAGATTTGAGTTTTTATATAAATTTTTTATATACCATTGCTTTATTATTATATTTTTTTACCTGTATCCCTCCAATACTGAATGGTGTAGCGAGTGATGGGACTGTTTCCTGCATAAGGAGTGGTCCATTCAACTGTGGCTTCTGTTCTCTCTATTTGTTTTATGAGAATGTTCGATGGAGAAGCAGGGGGCTCTGAAAATGATAAGATCTTTTAGAAATTTTTAATAGAATAATTGAATTTTACAGAAAAATATATAATTAAACAACAATTATTCCAATTTATAACAGTGTTACTATTTTTTAAATTAACTACTAAGCCATGAATAAATTAGACACTTAGTTTAAAATAATGATAATTAATGTAGAATAGAACAGTTATATAAAATACAATAGTGTAGAATAGTACAATGGAATACAATAGTATAGAGTAGTAAAATAAAATGCAGTAGTAAAGAATATCATAATAGTATAATAGAATGCAATAATATAGAAAATTGTATATATTATTTAGTATAGAATAATGGCAATATAATAACTCCACTCTTTTTCATAACGTCATTCTCATTAACTTTTATTGATATAAATAAATATAAATAGATATGCTAAATTCTATTTGAAGTCTTAAACTTTTAACTTTTATTAATGTCACTTTTACTAGAATATCCAGCACCTTTTAAGAAATATAATTCGAAAACAAACTGAATTTTAACGCTTTAAATAATACCGAATCATATTAAATCAAATAGAAATTTACTATCTGACAGAATGCTTCATATTTCCTCGTTTATTTATTTACCAATTGGAGGGGAGAATCACGGGTATTTGACTCAAGACTTTTAGCCTCTGAACATAATAGATTAATAGAATAATGGCAGGGCAACGAGATTATTAAGTTGTTGTGTAAGAGATATGAAGAATTAAATAATTAGTTAATAAATTATTAATAAATTGGCAAATTCGGTCCAGAATCAAGTCGGTAGTAAAGCTATGGTGATGTCCTAGCCAGGTAAAAGAAGAAGAGGTTGCTTATCATTTTTTAGAAGGTAAGAGTCTTAATCTTTAATTTCTTTACTTATGAATGGCACTTTGTCGATTTTTTCAAAGAAACACATTGAGAGTTTGTTATGGAAATCTTACAAGGTTACAACAAAAGAATCTTTTCAGGTTCACCTTGAAAGCTTATAACCTCGGAAGTAATTTGGAAAGAAGATGCGACCTGACGATAGCAGAGGACAAGTTTAGCTATGTAGATATTTTCCGAGTGAATTCTTACCTAATACAAGTAATTTGATGGTTTTGTCTTGCTTTCCGTAGCTGTTGGTGGCAGAGCAGATATAGATTCCAGCGTCTTTGCTCATCACTCTTGAAATATAAAGTTCCGAGAGAAGACCATTTGGGAGGGGAGTCTCTTGAATTTTGTACCTAGAAAGTAAGTACGAAATTAGACAAGTATTAAGAAAATTCTGGTCTACATGCAGATGTAATCCGAATCATCATGTCCACTATAATCGTTTTGCAACATATATAAAGTAACCAAAAAGGTAAACCACTTATCCATATTACGTACTGCATGACTAGGTCATCATGATAATAACATATGATTGTGTCCTCAGTTATTAAATGGCCATCACTATCTATATGCACGGACTATTATTGAATCAAGTATGCCTTATATTTGAATGAATGGGGAAAATTACCACCCACTAGATGAATTGGAAATTGGCATCCTAAATCGAAATATTTCCCATCCATGTATTTGCAATGTCCTTTAAATTTAAACACACAGGGGGACATGTATCTAATATTTTTACTCCTACTTATTCTAAGGCATTCGGAAAAAATAAATGATTGGAATGCTGTGACAACAAAAGCGGAAATTACGGATGAGTACTATAGTCAATCACTGGCCAGGGTAAAATCCCTTCAGTAGGGAGGTATGCCCCCTCATCTGTAGAAGATAGACAAAACCACATTATTACTATACCCTTCAGGATTATAAGAACCCTGGAGAATATAGAAGTCAGATACATCCATACATAATCTGTATAAACATAAATTATTCCCTTTTCGATCGATGCAATTTTTTAGTTATATATATATATATATATATATATATATATATATATATATATATATAAACTATGAATCTAACTACAAAGGGAATCATCACAATTTTATTTAACGACCGCGTATAATTTTATCTTCAATATGAGCAAAAAAAAATCCAGAAAACCATTGTAATTAATATATTTTATTGAAATCTATCAGTCACTATAGTAAATTTATACTTTTTTTAACAATTAAGTAAAAATATATGTTTGACAGTACGATAACGTAATATTTATAATTGTACAAATTGTTGTATAGAATTCCGTAAAAAATATTTCAATAAAAAAAAGGGGGGCAGCAAAGTTATTTTCAAACAGAAAAGGATGCTGTGAGTGGAAGCTGTTGAAGGCATCTTTTAAAAGGAACATTTCCGTTTTGTATCACAGGTTCTTCTATAATTCCATGAGCGTAAACTCTCATGAATGTTACTACTTTATATTTAACTATCTGGGAAACTAGGCTTCGCTAGACAATTTTTTTTAAGCTGGTTGGGTAGGATGTGAAGTTTGAACAGTTCTTGTTAAAAATAGAAGATCGAGAATCCTTGAGGATTTTCTTAAATATTTCCTTAAAATGAGCCTTGACAGCTAATATGTAATTAAATGTTTTTTTCAGTTTTCCTAAGCATTATAAAGCTTAGAGGTTGTCTACAAATACACATTATAAGTAAACTGTAAGAGTTCTTTTGTCTAATCAAAGAAAAAACATGTTCAACATTAATTGCAAGCGAAATTCGTAAATGTTACTTGAACGACAAGGTAATTGGTTTACAAAATGGTTGCCTTGTTATTATTGGATATGGAGAAACGTATTCAGATACGGATAAAGTCACATAACATCATCCCCCCAGAATTTTGAGGTACCAGTGAGTTAATATCCTATGGCAACAATGCAAGTAACACTACAAAATGTCGCTATATGACATTATCAGCGTGAGAATAGATAGAAATAATAAACAGAATATGAAATTACGTTCTCAAATTTCAAGTTATCATGTGTTATTTAAGTCATTATCCAGGAAAAACCTTTTTGAAACAATCACAAGACTTCTTTAACTCCACATAACTTTTTTTAAACTTTCATTTTCACTTTTTCTAGCTAGCAAACAAAGTTTTTCGCTACCGATTTTGAGATTAAATAATAGCTATGATGTCATAGTTCTACGTCAACCTTTTAAAAATGCATCTGCTGTGAAAGAACCATGGTCAATAGCAAAGCAATACTGGCAAAAGCAGGCCAAACTTTTAAAACCGCATCAGCTTTCAAAGAAACATACATAATAATAATGCAATACTGATAAAAACGGTATTGACATTTTTGCTTTGTTCATTGCCTACGTGATTTCTAGATTATATTATTCGCCTTCAATTATTCAAAAACTCATGCTTTGTTCATTGCATGTACGATTCTGAGCTTCAATTATACGTTCACTTATTCACCTTCTATTATTCAAAAATCCCTAACGAAAACAACATCATATACTCACATGATAAAAAGCTCTAATAGTTAGTTATAAAAATTGTTCGTGTGTTATTTTTATGAAAGACACCAGTATAGATAGATTTAAAATGCAAAACCTTTTCTAAATATAAAATTGGGTCCAAATCGTTAGAACAATTTCTCAAGTACACGAAGTAAATGTACAAATACACAAGGATTGCCCATTTAAATTTATACGATATTGTATATTCATTAACATCCCTTAAAAGATAAAATAAAATCCTTGCCACGTTGGGCATAGCGTTGTCTAAAAGCAAAATGATAACTCCTACCTACTATCAGTATTATCCATGTACTCTTTGGCCCATTTCACTTTGATGGGAGAGTCTCCAGTAATGTCACATCGCAGTACGGCCGAGTGTCCACTTCTGGCCTTCTGCGGGTGATACGCATCGTGGAATTGGGGAGGAACTATTGCAAAGAAAAGTGCGTTTATCATAAAATATTTCAATTATCAATTTGTAAAATTCATGACAATTCCCGTCTTAAAATTATATAAGTCACGAGGCACATATTCTCTGAAGCATTTGAAAGAAATATTTTTTCAATGAAAACTAAAAGAAATCATTTTCGAAATTTCTAATGTAATAAATAAATTTCTTAGAAATGCTTTTTTTTCTTAGCAGCTAAGTATCATTTGCTTAAGTTCTCTCTCAGAGTCCGACTTAGCCTAGTTGGGGCCCGGTGCAAAAAAATTTTTCGGGCCCCCTCTGCTTTACTACTTTAGTAATGAAAAACATTCATTAGATAATAAAACGTAAAATAAAATTTCTACTCGATTTGCCTCCCCCCCACTTAAGTGGGAGCCCAGAGCAGCTGCCCCTTATGCCCCTGCCTTGGTTTCTTACATGCTGTAAATAAGAAAAAAGAAAAATCTACTGACAGTATGCCAGTAGACTTTTCTTTTGACCTAACTGGTTGGTATAGCTGCTGTTCCATTAACTAAGAATTTTAGTACCCTCGTATACATCATTTCTATAATCTCTAATGACACTAAAAATTGTTTAACTTCCCTTAAAGATACTACATCACTGTATGTGTTGAAAAATTATTGCCTATATTGATTACACAGTAATTTATTTGATAGTGAGGAATGTAGCCTGAGTGAAATGACTTGAAGACACATGTTGTCTTTTATGTGGTTTATTCGTTATCAACAATAAAAGGGACATTATTACGCCATTGTGTAGCAGACCTAAAGATCTACACATAAAATTTCTTGGGAAAGAGTCGAGATCATACTTTCCCTAGTACACGATGCAAGCTCACTACTGCTGGGGGGGAGGCTAACATCAATAGTGAGACCACGTGGTATTTACATAATTTGCAGTTGCTCTTCCCAAGATGACCACATGGTTAATTGAACTCTCAACATGTGACAGTAAAAATAGGAAGAGCAGTATTGAATCCCTGCATGCATAACTGTTAATGTAGAAAGAGCAATTAATCTTAAAGGTTAGTAGGTCTTTTCCCCCAATAAACTGAAAAGTGAAACGAGTGCTTTCTTGTTTAATCTTCTAAATTCCTGTCTTAAAAGGATATATTACGTTTCGCTCTGCCGTATCTGTATGCTGAACTTACAGAAGAAGGTGGGGGGGGGGTATATAAAGATATTAATTTTTAATAGAAATTCATTATGAATATCCTTATGAAATATTTAAAAAATTTACTTCCACAATAACATATTGGTTGAAATGCAATAATGGCTAGTAATAAAAATGATTATTTTATTTTTGTAAAGAGTTTAAAATATTCGTCATTCTAAAATAAATGATAAGGAAAAATTTATTAGATAATCATTTTCGTATCTTATTATTCGATTTTGATAATAACGAACATTTTAATTTTGTTAATTAATTATGATTAATTACATAATCTTCAATATATTTCACATTTTTGCACCAGAATTTTCTTTGATATATTAACAAAGCTTTCACTTTTCATATTTACTAAGCTATCAGCAAAATTATTCGATGATTATATTTATATAATTTCAATGAAACGCTATTCTACTATAAAAATCTCTGTCATAATTCTATAATTTATTGAATCATTCATTGCCAAATTGTGCGAAGAATGTTACCTCATTGTAAATTCTAAATATATTTATTTTATCGTTAATAAGAGGTTTCTATATGATACTGTCTCCAAAAGACAGCTGTTTTGTACTGCTGGACAAAATATTTACCGTGAACAATTACCGTGACTGTTTTTTTGATACTTTCGCCTATTCCATTGGAAGCGCTGCATTCATATTTGCCTCCGTCATCCGAATGAACGTCCATCAAAATCATACTTCCATTCATCAGTGTACGGTGGCGCCCTCCATTGGCTAAATTAGAAAAAAAGTAAATTTAAAACCATTTAATTTATAAATTATAAAAAAAATTCCGTGAACATACATTTTATACCGAAAAAAGCAAATGAAAATCATCAATAATTTTAAAATTAGATATTTAGAAAAAATAAAATTTTTACCTGAGAAGATTTTTCCTAAATAATCTACATTAAGTTAATTAACAATCTTTAAAATTCAAATTACTTTCAAATTTTGAAAAATACAATTTAAACACATATGATATAAATAAGAATTATTGTGTGATACACAAATTCTTCATCATATATATATGATGTTTTCATCTTCCCCAAATTAATATTTAAGCGCTGTAAATTCGCAAAATAAAAATAAGCTACTGTATCCAAATAAATATATTTTTTTATAGAAAAAATAGTTTTCAAATACATCAGTGGTAAAGTTTATATGGAAAAAAACTTTTTACAGAGATTTTAAGCAAAAATACAAATATATTTAATTATCTCATTAGAAAAAAATGCATATATTAAACTAAATATAAATCTTCTTTTGATTATATCCGATGAATACTTTCCAAAATGTCCCTGCAGAAAATGCAAGACCGTATTTTGAATAAACAAAAAAGGCAAGTACCAATAATGCATAGAAAAATTGGAGCCCTATAGAATTTTGTGCAGTTTTTTTTGCAGTTTTTAGGTTTTTTTTTTTTAATTTCTTCCTATTTTATTCAAGAAGCCATTGAGTCCACCTCATTCAAATTAAAATCAAGAGTTTTTAAAGTATTTTTAGAATACTATTCTAGTTACATTCCAAATTAACGTTTGTAAATTTTATATTAAGTTATTTTAAATTTCTAAAAAAAATTGTTGCTAAAAAAAAGTCGTTACAATTTTTAATCACCATATAGATCGTGTCTAGAAAGTTATGTCTTTCTTTTATTATTATTTTCTTTAAAATACAATTGTATAATTTTCTTTTTTGCGTAACAATGAATCAACTTTTTGGAAAATAATCTACATTTAACTTTTTACTATTTCATTGTGTTACAATTTGCAACTTAATATTGTTTATAATAATGTTAAATTAAAATATTTGGCTTTAAATGTTCGGAAAATTCAATAAGCCCTCAGATTTCTATTTCCAAAGGGACTTTAGAAAGTTTAATCTAGCTCTACAAAGGAAAAGAAAATTAAGGACTTCGAAGAAAAAAATGGTTAGAAATTATACTTATTTGTCAAACAAACAAAAAAAAACGATTATAAAATGTGCAATAAAAAGGTATTGCACCTAAAAATAAACTTAAAACTAAATGTAAGCACTACAGGAATTTTCCTTTACCACGCTGCTTCTGCAATATATTGGGGGTAGGTATCTATGCTAAATATTTATCTGTAATATTTTTGTGAAATATTTTCAATAACTCTCTGACTCATATTAAAGAATTTAAGAAGAGCATTCGGAATTTTGTGACCCCCGTTTCATTAACATGATTCCATACATGATCAGGACTTTTAAAAATCCTTTAAATTAAAAAAAAAAGTCAATGAGAATAAAACCTTCAATTGAATTTTTACGAAATAATGGAGTGAAATTTAATATTTTTCCTTATTTTTTATTATTAAATTAACTTTCTTTATTATTTTATTTACTTCAATACAAAAAAAAAGGAATCAACTTCCATAAAATTTCTAAAATAAGGAAATGTAAAATTTTATATTCTTCATTAAATTTTCTTTATTAATATATTCTATGACATTTAATGATGACTCAGTTTATAAAATATTTAGTCAACAGGAATAAGTATTATATAAATGTGTATAAAATGTAAATGTAAATGTAAATAAATACGATATATTTGGAAATCTTCCCCAATAATTTTTTTACTCTTCATCTAAGCCATAGAAAAATATTATCTGAGTAATTAGTGAAATATTTTCATTAATAATTCACTTAATATTATGAACTTAATATACCAGTTTTGCTTCCAAACATAGTTATTTGATATTTTTTAAAATTGAGGCAAATTAATGTCATTGTAATTCCAATATCAAAACCAAGTGGATTTTGTTATTTTACATGATAAGATAAAAGAATACATTAGTATTAGATATTATAACATAACTATTAGATTAGAATTAGAAATTATCGTTATATTATAATCAAATTATTGAAATTTTAATTATTAGACATAGTTATTAAATTAAGTAACATCTATAAATAGTATAAAATGAAGTCTCCTGAAAGCACCTATATGTTGAATTTACAAAAAACTCGAGAAATTTTAAGTTATTTAAAGGATATTGAAAATATTTGCATAATTTTGTAGAACGTTTAGTAGAGAATGTTTTAGTACATTGAAATCGTTTTAAAATAAAAAGGGGTGTTTTATAATTGCGATTTTAATTTCCTTGTTTACATTCAATTTTAAACAGTGATTCAAATCTCATAATGCCGAAAAGAAGGAAATCCAACCTTGAAATGATCACCTGTGTTTTGTCTGCAGACTCATCATATTTTTACACTTTGTAACAGTCTAAATATTTCTGAATGTGTACTTTAAAAAAATATTTTGTAGCTTTTTTTGATAATTTCTAAATATATTTTTATGTTTGTTTGATGTTCCGTAACATACCCGTTAAGTTTAAAGCTATGTTTTGTTCTTGGATGCTATGTCACTGGCAACATCGTGTGGGTACTTCACATTTTTGATACACAAATAAAACCTCCAATCAAATTGAACCACGCAATTTACATGAGCAGAAAAGTTTGCATTGGGTCATGAATCCTATTGATTTCCTTTAAGAGTACGTGACAAAATCAAAACTTTAAAATTAGTTTTTATTTTATCCCATTGCTAAGAATGTTATAAAGGGGCAGTTGTTCATTCCTTTTTTATTTCTTTTTTTTAAATATCAGCTTTTGATATAGAGGATGAGCCGAATGTCTCTATTCAGCTGAAATTCAAGAAGAAAATTAGGAGAGAAAAAAAGATCAAGATTTGTTCTATAAAGTCTAAATATACTTCGCATGCTTTGAGATGCCGCCGGAATGTAACACAAGCTTTTCCCTTTAGATCACGCCTTCGATTGAGCTATCTTCTAAGCCTTAATTGAAGTGCTTTAGTGACAAAAAAAAGGATTTTATCTCATCTCTGTTACACGAAATGTTTCAAGAACCGAGAATCATTAAATCTAATGACTTCAGTTTGCATATCGAGATAAAGAGGCTTCATTCAATGAGCGGCCATTCACTTTTTGTACGCACAGAGAGTAAGGATAGTATTTCGAACGTACTCTCACTGGACACCTTTGTCCACTGAATTTTAGGAGATGGGATTCCCGTTGCTGAGCAGTCCATCCTCAGATCGCTTCCGTACACCACTTCCGTGTCATCTGGAAGAACATTCCACTCGGGACGCTCTGAAAAAAAAATCATATCAAATGTAACTTAATTCTAATGTAACTTTCAATACATAAAGCGTTGTGCAAACTCGAAAATTTTGATTCTGCTTAAATTTTCCATCAATTTCTCCATCTGCAATTCATATACAAATCCTCCATGATTTACCATCATTGATTAAAAAGTAAATTATCATTGCTAACAGCGTAAAAAATACGTTAAAATTTTATAAGCTGTATACAGCAATTCAAATCTAGCATGAATCCTTTAATTGCTAATTATTTTTGCTTGAAATGTTGGTTGTTTAAATTATATGAGTGTGCTTTTGTGATTAATGGCACTTGCCGTGGGCAAGCCCCCCGCTGATACGATCAGCAGATTTTAAGCCTAAGAATTGCGTCTCTTTGTTTCACACGTAGCGCCACCTAGGGCCAAGAGTATGACTTAGCTACTCACACGTCACAGCCCTTTTTAGGGGGAGGACTTCACTCATGCAAATTCATTCATTCATCTCAGATCGTAATTTAGACCTAGAACAGAGAGCGATCACCAGTACCCCCAGTGGTATTACTCTCTACATGGAGGACTTTGTAACCACGAACAGATTTAACGAGCACCAGCCGCCATATACACGGAGAACCTTTTGGCCGCTGATCTTCGAACCCGTAACCTGAGGAGTACGAGTCGACGCTCTTCCAACCAGGCCATACCGACGTTTAAGTTATATAAATGCCCAAATGATTGGTTATATATAGCCACGGCTCTTGACACAGAGGGAGCTCGTCTTCGTCGTGATCTAGGCCTCCCGGTTTCGAGTCCCGGTTATGGCATGGTTGTTCTTCTATGTATTATCTGTGAACTCTGTTAAAAGGGGCTGTGCAAGCGAATGTGTGTATGTTATCCTCATTTGAGCTAGAAGCCAGACTTCTGCCCTCGGGTGCTCAGGGGTCCATACCCTTAGAAGCTACCTATTTCCTTTGTAAAGCGGACACGGGATCATCATCATCAATGATTATAAAACAATATAATTATTCAAATTATGTTTTGATTTGGAAATATTTAACACTTTCGAAAAAGAACAGTTATAAAATCATTTCAATAAAAAAATCTGACAAGTAACAAATCGTTAGTATAACCTCTAAATTACATATTTATGTACGATATTTCATAAAAAAATAAAATCCGAACCAAAAATATAATACTTCATGTATGACAATTTTGTTCCGTTCAACTTACAGGACGAATTTCAAATTTGTTTACTTTCTATAAAGAAACGAAGAACTAGGTAATAGAGTCAGACATAATCATCTTCATAAATGGTATTTTTTACTGATTTCCATTTGCTTTGTAAATCGTGTATTCGGAAATATATCACTTATCATATTTGTATTTTTTATTTATGAGGCATAATAGTAAATCAAAACAAAATCGGTTACAAAGGTTGAATTTATTTCACCATTTTGTAAGAAATTGCATCAAAATTTAAGGTAAATGACCGCATTAAAAAGTCGATTTTTTTTGCGCATAATGATAAAATTCTTTTATTTAATAAAGTTTGAAAGAATTCACATTTTGATTCCACTTTTTGGGGAAATTATAATATCTTCTTAAATATAAAATATGAAAAAATATTTTAAAAAATTAATATAATCATAAATTAAAATTTAATAAATGTGTTTTGTTCAAATATATTGTAATAAATTCTCAACATATTCTGCAGTTCCTGAACTAGAGAATACGTACTCTGTTACTTCAGATATATTTTATTACATTATAGAAATATATTAGCACATTTTTGTTCTTCACAATGTAAAAGAAATTGAAAATTTCGTGTTTTAACAATGTTCAAAGAACGCCAATTCCAATATTTAAAGAATGGATAGAAATACAGCTTATTTTTTTAATTCGGGAACTAGATAATATATATTTTCTAGGTTATTTGCAAAATTTTAAGCAAATCATTTGATAAGCCTTTAAACGAAATGATTTTATGTCTCTTTTTATCCAAATAAAGCACTCTTTTCCATTTTTAAAAACTTTTATCTTTTAACTACTAAAAATTGGTTTCATAAGTATTTTTTCAATATTTTTAATGCAAATATTTAAAAAATATAGCTTTTTTCGAGCATTTTTTAAATAGAATTTTCCGATCGTAGTCATATAAGTGTTATTATTCTTATTAATTTGAGTCAGTGATTATTTGAAACATTGCTTCTTTTCTTTATTTTTTAAAGATAAAAAGACAATTTTATTTATAAATAAAACGCATAAATATATTTTTTAGCATGCCTTATTAATTCATTTTATTCCAAAAACAAGGTTTAATCTCCAATAATGATAATTAAACATGATATCTCTTAATATTTACCGTTAAAGATTTTGCTGTTATTATACTTTATTACTGAAAAGAAATTGTAATACAAAACATATGACATACAGTTTCCAAATTTTAGAATTATTTAAAAAGTTTCAAAGGATGCCTAATATTAAACATATATCGATCAAAAACTCCACTTTTGTCTCCTTCTTTTATCAAATCTTAATGACAATTTTTTTAAAAAAAAACTATATGGAACTTTTTATACAAATAAAAATGGATAAAAACATTTAGAAATTTAATCTGTCTTTAAAATATAAAAAAAGAAAGATTTTATTTCTGATGGGAATGAAAAAAAAATAAGGAAAATTATATGTATAAAAAATAATAGAAAAAATAGATTTAAGGGGGAAAAAATATATAAAAAATTAAAGAACTGAGGCTTGTAAATAAATATTCCTTAATTATAAAAATAATAAAAATTTTATGAAAAAAATATTTTAAAAATGTTATGCCTTAAAAGCATATAAGAAAGAATTAAACTGAAATTTCGAATTCAAAAGAATAAATTTCAAAAGAATAAATCTGAAATTTGGTAAATCAAAAGCATTTAAATTCAGAGAAAATCTACTCACTCTTAACATAAATCTTACATTTTGCAGACGTGTATTCTTAAAGAGAGGCATCAGATTACCCACGATATTTGCTTTTAGAAATGAAAATTATTATGTAATCGTGTAACAGCTCTAACTTCCTGGTAAAGGTCATAACACAAACAAGGAAATGCAAATTAAAGATGTATGGCATAAACTAAGGGGAGGATTAATCTTAATAAAGCATTTCCTTTTCTGGCCTGAGATCAGTTATGGAAAGATAAAATGCAGGTACGTATAATAACTCTTTCAAATCTCATGGTAAGTATTATAACTCTGATATTTGCTGTTACTTATAAAAAATCTTTCATATTTGGTGAAAGGTATTATGTATATTATCATATCGTTTCGACAATACATCTTTTGCGTTGCCAATTCAAATAAGATATCTTAGTATGTGTTAATAAATTGTAGTTAGTTCTAGGTTTTATTTTAATCAAATTTTTGAAAGAAGCAAATGTCTGACAGAATTCAAGAACAATTATTTAACCGATTTCTATTCGAACTTCAAAGAGTTTGTACAAAAATCTGATCTGCAGTTTAAAAAGACATATCTAATCTAAAATATTCTGTTATAACTGAAAATTTGTAGTAGCATTTTCTAAGAATTAAATAAAATAAAGTATTATCTATTTTATATACATTCTATTCCAAAATTTATAGTTGTTTGTTTATTTCATTTATTTGTGCTTTTTAGTTGGTATATTGTTATTGATATGTTCTGAAAAAGTTATGACAGAAAATAAAAACAATAATCAAATTAGCAATTTAACTTCACTAGCAAATAATGCATCTATAAAAAGTATTAAAATGTCCGAATTTTCTCGTTTTCCAAAACAGAAAAAATATAGAGGTTAGTTTTGGAACCCTAATAACTCCGCTTTACCTGCCATTTCTCTACATCTGAAAACCTTATAGCTATATACTTTTAATCAAAATGCAATTATACTTTTTCATGTATTTATCGAAAACGAATTTTTCCTACATGGAAATGGAAATTAAACGAGATTTAATGAAAATCTAATGGAAACTATATTTTAAATACATAATATATTTTCAACTTGATTAATTATTTTTGATGTCTTGCAGGAACTTTCATATTTGAATTTTATAAAAATTCTGAATTTTGATAAGATAATTCAGTTCCAAAAAACGATTGCCAGTGAAGACTTTGCCATGCAAGGAATTTAACGAAATTCGGAATAATTATGATGGCAACATCTAGTAAGTTTGATGGATTTGATAATCAATCTTATTCCTACTGCAACATTTTTTAAGAAGTATAGTATTCAAAGTATGTATGTAATTAAAAGTGGAGAACTTGAGAGAATTATGGATAAATAGACTTTTGCCATTCTCAATTTGTACGCTTTTATTTCAGAAGAACAATATTTTATGCAAATTGGATAATATACATAAATGAATGAATTTGCTATTTAGGAACAATCAAAATATGAAAAATTTTGACCTTGCAATTAGATAAGCAAAACTTTCCTTACGATGAACGCTTAGTTTTGAAGCGATTGATAAATGTACTTTTGCCATTAACAAATTGTACGCTTTTATTTGGTAAGAACATTAATTTATGCAAATGTCATTATATTCTTAAATGAATGGATATGCGATTCAGAAACAATCAAAATATACAATGCATTTGATCGTGCAATCAGATAATCAAAACTTACCTTCCGATTAACCCATGATTTTGAAGTGATTAAGACAATTTTATAAAGTTTTCACAACGAATTCATTAGTTAAATTATGTTTTATATACAGACGTTAAAATTTTTTGAACAAAACTCATTCTTAACAATATCAATTCATTCTCCAATAGCCATAAAAATATATGCATATGTAATATAAAAGATTCTAATAATATTCTCATCTAAATGAATATAATTACTTATAACTTTCATTGATGCAAAATTTATTTCATCAATGCTGCAAGAATGTTGCATTTCAGGGAAAGTTCCGATATGCTTGCTTTGACATTTTCAATTTTAGTTATGATAACTCATTCAAATTTCTAAAAGAAAAAAGAAAATGCTCTGTTTTTAGAAAAGTTGATGTATTATTTATACTTTCGCTTTATCAGTTTAGTTTGGTTGTATTGGCGTCCCATTGTGCAGCAACACTAGGGCTATTTTGGGATGGACCTCGTAATTTTGAACCAATGTTATATGACGAGGACGATACCTGAGATGACACCACCCTCTCCACGCCACATCAGACCAGCGGTAGGACGTTTGGCCCGGACGGATTTAACATGCGACAGCCCCCACCCCTTATACGACAGTTCTTTTGTGGAGTCGGGTCTCAAACTGAAACCCTAGGGCTCACAAGCCGAAACCTTACCACCAGGTCACCACGACCCAAAAACTGCTTTAATATTGAATTTTTCATAATGGGCAGTGTAGATAGTGCTCAATGTGGATTTTATTTCTGATTTTTTGGGTAGTTCAGACAATGTACCATTAAATCCTTATAAGCTTATTGTATCGTGGAGTTTATTCATTTCATAGATTCAATTCACTTCATAGGTAAGTTCTACCCCATATCCAATTATAACATCCTATTGTGATAAAATGTTAGATAAAGAGTAGAAAAAAATCATGTAATGAAGAATCAATAAAGAACAATCATGTGAAGAATCTAATGCACCTACAAATGTTGTCCACCAATTAATTGAAAAAGAAAAAGAAAAAACACTTCTCATATTTTTTAAAATCCTCGTGTAATAAAGCAAGAGTTTGAGATAACATACATCCGTAACGTAAAGATTAACTGATCCCACCTCAATTTATTTATGATCCGAGCTTAACCAATTATCTGATCACACAATGCCATAAAATTCTTTTGCTGGAACATTTCCGCTAACATTTTCAGTCATAAATTCTTTATTATTCCGTTCATTATTATTAATCTGATGCCAGCACGTGCAACTTATCCATTTCGACAGGTCTTGCCATTGTTTCCCCCCCCCATCTGAACCTTAAATATCTCATTCCGTCTATTGAATAATGCCTCGTTATCGGAAGCAATCCAATTCGACCATTGTCTTCATCTCTCGTTCAGCGCTGAGGACCTCAGAGACGCGAGCAGGGACAGCTAATAATTTACCCACTTCCTTTCCAGAAGAAAAAATGAACAGATTGGACAGTGCTCTGCTAACTGGAGCTCGGATCAGGGATATGAAAAGCGTCTTTGCCATTTCTCCATCACACTGATTAGCATGTCCGGTTCCCTCGTAGGACCTTGGCTCGTGAATTATGTAGTCCAATAAACAGATCTGTGACAGATGGAAGAGAAAGACAAACACTGGTTCGCTGGGTGGCCTCATCACAAAAAATCCGATTCATTTATTGGAAAAGATAGCTTGTTCAGAAAGAAATATTTTGTTTAATATTTGCAGAAAAATACAGTTACTATTTTTTCCAATTAGTTTGTTTAATTAGATTAAGGTCACTCTTTCAAGTAATATATAGTAGGGCAGATTCTTTAGATTTTAATCGTAATAAGGTGAAGGATACGAAATCTGAATTTACATTTTATTTATTTATTTGACCACATTGACCACATATTATAACCAGACAGCTCAAGGCAAACCTATAAAATTTCATTCTACTCTATTCAATGAAGTGTAGATAATGGATGTAAGATGATATAAAAAATCGAGGTACAGTGAAGACAAAAGAATGGGACATTTATTTCTATTTAAAACACGAATATGAGGCAAAAAACATCTTCATTTCCTAGATTCATTTTATTTTTCTTAATTCGCCACTGACATCCTTCGAAAGCCCATTTAGAATCAGTAAATCTAAATAGCATTTAGCTTGAGTTCATGGCTTGAGTCTTATGGGATATCAGATTTGTTGCTGTTACTTATAGCACTTTTCAAGCTCGCTGATAAGCTGGTCAGTGATTTAAGCCAATTGAACGTCTCTTGTTTTTCAGAAACGCCAAATAAGGCCAAGAGTACGACTTAGTTACACGTACATCACAACCATTTCATGGGGCGGACTTTATTCGTGCATTTCATTCTTTCATCCATGGATCTTAATTCAGATCTGGAGCAGAGAACGATCACCCCTGAACCAGTACCCCCAATGGTGTACTCTCGATACGGAGGAGTTTGTGACCACGACAGATTTAACGTATTCCAGCAACCAAACACACGGAGAGTTTTCAGATGGCGGGTGCGAAATCGCAGCCCAAGAGATGCGAATCCAACGCCTTACCAATCAGGCTATCCTGGCCCTGATATCAGATTTCGAATATACGAACGTTGATTCAAAAGCTGAAAATCTGTCACTAAGTGACTACGTTCCCAGATGTTTCGAATGAACGGAATCAAACCCTTGTTTAAAAAAAAGTGCCCCAAACTCTCGCCTTTAATTTACAAGTTGCTTTTGTTTGCTTTTGCAGTCATCGATTTTAAGCCGAGGTGCGTCTCTTGTCTTTTAAGTAGGGTCAACTGGGGCCAAGAATACGCTTTAGTTACTCATACATCACATTCGCTTGCATTGCTTTACAGGTGGGCACATTCATGCACCTCACAGATAATACACAAAAGAAAAACCAGACCCTAACCTGGACTCGAACAAGCGACGTACAGATCACGAGGAAGACGCGCTCCTTTTGTACCAGAACGCCAGTTTAATTTACAAGTAAATAGTATACATACTATAAAATAACTTACAAATTTTTAAAAAAAAGCTTTTCAAATTTTTTTAAATTACGTTTAGTATAATCAGGTTTAGTGTACTTAAGTTGATCTGAAATGGTGGTTAGCGTTAGTTGTTTGTAAAATTTTTAGTAAAATGGTAACTAATTAAATTATGAAATTTTTGTCCTCAGAAGGTTTTCCAATTCAGTACATACATATACTCGAAATAAAGCGACAGACGTTAAAATGTGGAGACATTTTGGAAAAACTCTAGCCTTAGTATATGCAAAACACCATTTATGCGAATACATAATTTTTTACTTGAAATAAATTAAAGGTTTATAGATAACTAGGTTATTCAAACTAAGACCAATTTTTAAAGAAATAGAGCAAACGTTGTTCCCCATCTAATATGCCAAACAGCAAATAAGTTTCAACACATTCAGACCTAAACGCGTTTGATGTAGAGAAAATTTCAAAAAGGTAATTATATCTGGAGTTTCATGAGTTTCTGGACTTTATTAGCATGGCAAATAGATATCAGGTAGTTATATTCCTCAGATTCTGAGATATCTAAAAAAATTTAAAACCCAAAACAGCAAAAATTGTTAAAATATGAAATTGTTTAAAAAATATTGTTTAAAATATGAAATTCGTGATAAAAGAACTGATTTCAAAAGAATACATAAATTGTTATATTCCAATACGTATAAAATTTTTTTCAGAAAAATCTAATATAAAATTACAGTATTTTCATTTTTTTAAATTTAAAAAACTAATCCCTACTTTTCTTTCAGATTCTATCTATTGTAAATCACAAATTCGAACAGCATAACCACTTTTGGAAACCTAATAACCATATTATATAACGCTTACCTACACATGCAATTTCGTTGATCTATAACCTTATTCAAATTATCTATGTTTGCATCAACAACTAGTTACCAAATAACTACATCAGACTTCGTTACTTTTTTTTTTCTATTCGCTTTTTTTGTTATCTTGTATGATTATACGAAACAATTTATCTGACTCAAATTTGACATCTTTTGGATGCATTATTTTCTTTTTGTTTCTTTTTTAAAATACAATTATTTTGTCTGCTATTTTAGAAACTTATTAACTTTGGACTTTATTGCGTCAAAACAAAAATTGTGATTTTTTTTAATTCTCTCTTTTTGTATATTATATTACATTTTGTACTTTCGTATATTTAATTTTTAAATTTTTTCAGTAATCCATTTTTTTTACGGAGGAGGAGGAAATCATTGCGGAAAAATTTATCTTTGTAGCATTTTCAATACATTTTTCATATAATTTATTAAATATTTATGATCATTTTGTCATTCGAAAAGTGTTTTTTTTCTACGTATGTGTCATGATTCTACGAATATCTAGATTTCCAAAACAAGGAAATTACCTTATTTCAATAATAAATGTTTACAAAAATACTTTTATATATGCGACCTAGTCTTAAAAGTTTTTACCTTTTCCTCAATTTATCTTTAAAATATTTTTAAAAAATGGTTAAGTGGGCAAACATAGACTTAAAAAAATAAAACGTTTGGGAGAACATTTTTTTTTTCTGAAAAATTGCATGGATTTTATATTCAAAATTTTACAAGGCGTACTCTAAAATACAAAGGAGTTTTTTCAAAAAAAAAAAGTGATGCCCTAATTCTACTTACTCTGTTCAAGTTTTAAGTCTTAGTATTCTGCCTTTTTCCCAAACCATGCGAAGGGGCATCGGACGTAAATATAGAATCCCTCCGTGACAGAGTAAACAGAGAGTGGTGCGGAGCGGAAGGCTCATTTGAGCCATAACGAGTTCAATTCCAAAACCGGAGTTCTATCGGGAGTGGATGGAAGGTGGGGGAGGGCCATAAATTATCCAACCGGATGCATGGATATTTCGGGACTTTTTTTTTTCTTCGCACCTCTGCTCCGGAAGTGCTCTCTTGCTCCGAAACGTCCATATTTGCATTTGTTTTGGGATCTTCAAAGATTAGAAGATACCGGCGGAATTATTCAATGGCAAGGATTTCTTTCACCCTTTCATTTCATAACTCTTTAAGGTGAATAAAGCTTTAAAAATTCTTTTTTTAAATCAGAAAAGGATTGTCAGAGTCAAAAATTTATAAATAAATAAAATGTAATATGAAACACTTAAATGATTTTTTTTAAATCTATGTAATAAAATATTCTATTTAGTGATTATATTGTCCTTTTAAGCGAAATTGTCTTTGGTATTGTGGTGATTTTGAATTGATATTGTGATGATCTTTATATTCAATACAATGCATGCAATATTCACGCATTAATTTGACAAATCTATTATTCACAGGTCATCAGTTACAAACCTGTCAGCATTTGTTTTGGTACCTTCAAAAATCCAGATTATGGCAGTGAAAATATTCCATGGAGGTGGAATTTTCAACTGTTTCCCTTAAAAGTCAGCTCTTTCATTTAAAAAATTCTTTGGGAAGGATAAAACTTCAGTAATTATTTTAAAAAAATTAGAATGGTAGTCTCAACACAAAATTTAAAATAAATAATATGAAATATGAAACAGTTAAATGTTAAATATTTTTTATCTATGAAATAAAATATTAAATTTTGATTTTAGTAGATTATATTTTATTTTCTGATTCTGGTTTTATTTTATATTTTAGCTTTAAGTAGAATTATCTTCGATATTATGGCAATTTTGAATTTATAGTCGATACAAAGATTGTCATTTTCATGTATTACTTTAATAAATATGTTACAAACATGTACATGAGTTATATTGATGGTTAATATTAAACTAAGAAATTTAACGTAGTCTTTTAATCTCGTAGCAATGCCATGCCCGACTCACATTTCGCATTATCAGATAACTGATATATAAATCAGATGTTAAATAAAAGCACAAGATAATTTTTTTAAAAATTAACTGGGCACCTTTGAGTACTTCTAGTGACTTTTTTTATATAAAGCAAAATTACAATAAATTACACGAAATAGAACGCATCGGTTAGTTAGAAATTTAATTAAATTCTAAGGTCAAAAAATAGTGTATACTTTGTTAAAAGGATTTTCTATAGCAAGCATTTCTTTAAATAATTTTTTAAGACAAATAGCAAAGAATCTGATAGAGAAGATGGGAAAAAGTGTGGTTCAAAATAATATTGTATTCAAAATCATTTAAGGTCATAGGGATATAGTATATAATGGCAGGGATGAGTTCAGGCTATAACTTCTGTCATCTGAGTAATATTCAACTATTTATTAACATCTCAGTCAATGAATTCGATTCCTAAAATAGTATGCCCTATTTGGGGTATGGATTTCTTACTATCAATTATTTGAATATATAACTGTATTTATAAATGTATTGAAATATTTCTAAATATCCAGTCACTGGACATAAATTATGACCATTGAAATTTGGCATTGGTCAGATGCTTTAAATGTTCAGAAGAAAGTCTGATTCATAAAAATGTCATTACTGCTTTTTCAAATTCTCACTTAGCCACTTTGCTTTGCTAATCTTCATTAAAGATTTCAATTTCTGCAAGGACAACTTAGTAAATGCATAATAAGACAAAAAAATACAAATATTTTGTGTTATTAATTCTCGCATTACATGGACCAAATGCCACTCTTTCCAAGGACTGAATAAAAATTATACAGCAACATTAAACACATTGCCAGATGTTATATTGATGCCAGATGTTACTATTAAAATGATAAAATGAAATGTAACTATTTCGAAAATATGTTTCAACATAGTTATTAAAAGATAAATAAATTAAATATCCAACGAGACATTAATTCTGCATCCGGTTTTAGTAATGAAAATACATACTTAAATATCACAAGACAACTACTCATTCTGTTCTTCAATGGAAAGTGAATTTTTGATAACATCAATGATAATGAATAATTATTAATCACGAGTTGGCAACGTAATATTGGTCATGAATTGTCTTTTCCCTCCACTGCACACAATTCGTGCAACAAGCAGGTTTAGAGAAAGAAAAATAAAAAATAAAAAAGGAAGGAAAGAAAACTAAGGGGATTTTTTTTTAAAAAAAGGCAATATTTTATTCAAGGAGGATTGTTTACAGAACAACTACAAAAAAAAAACATACTTTCATTTGGGTGTGCACAACATTTATTAAGTTTTATATTTATTACTAATTTGTTCGTAGTGAACTTTTGCACAACATTTATTAAGTTTTATCCTTATTACTAATGTGTGATTCTTTTCAAACTATTCAAAATAACTATCATTCACTATATATCTCAATGTAGACAGTATAGATGTATACAAATGCTTATGTCCTCCCGGTACAAAAAGAAATGTAGTACCGAATCCTAAAGACTTTATATACATCTGGCTCACAAATATTTATAACACTAAAGCATTTAAAATTTTTTGATTTAAATTCAAATGTTATATATGCGTAATTTTATGAATAAGGTCTTTAGAGGGTATTCTAAACCACGAACCTCAAAAGTATTTTTCATTTCCTACTATTAGTTCACCCTCTCCCTATGTACATTTATTTATACGTATATCTTGTTCAAATTTTCAGTCGTTGATAAAATGATTTTTATTCATCCATTCAAATTTAGACGCATTTCTTTAAACTCATAGCGGATGACACTTAATGTTAATACAGTTTTATAAAATGTTAATTCATTTATTAAATTTAATTAATTCTTATTACTTTAAATGGTGTTTTAGCAGTTTGTAATGAAAATGGAAATCAACAGGCAGGTGCTCAATTGTTACAATGCAAGGACTTCAGTTTTTCTCACCTTAAGGTGAAGCATGCGAGTTCAATTCTTGCAAAAATCAATATTTTGATAAATTATTTATATTAATTGCGATTATTTAATAACAAGTAACTAAAATAAAAAATTTCTTTGCTGACCCAAGTAGGAATTCACTTTTTAATTTTTTTTATATTACTTGTTTTTAAAATTAGAACATATAAGGTTTCGCACTCTGCACGATGTCCAGGCTATCAGTTTGAAAGATATCTATTTCATTCAAATAATTAATATTTCAATACAAATCTAATTAACAAATTTTCCTATTATATCCAAATATTTTGTGATTTTGTTCAAAAACCCAAGTTTGAAAGTAAGGATGAATTTATATTTTACAAATTCATCAACACTGGATTTAAGATAGTGAAAGATTTGGAATTTGAAATATATACGAACTACGATCTCTTTCGCTAGCTGAACGATGATTAATGCACTGTGGTTGACATTTCTTTAGAAACTGAGTTCGAAACGACTTCTGCAAACAAGCGATATCAATGGAGTGTTACACGTGTTGAAATTTCTGCCCTTTTTCTTCTTTTGTTAGAAGCTTGGTGAAATTCCACAAGAACTCTCGTGAAGTGCACTGGAATTGGACCTAAAATACCACTTATAAAACCATTAAAGAAACCAATGTACAAACCACGAAGACCGGTTTTTTTTCTATGTCCGGAGAAGAAGTGGAATTCAGGCAGTGTTTATTAACGCCACTACAAAGACCGGAAATTGTCGATCATCTAATTACTTTCGTTTAACGCCGGGTTGCCTGGTAGGTACTGCCTGTTGCATCAAAAGAGCACCCCTTTCCCTTTCTCCCCTTCGTCACATTTTTTTTGTCAATTTTCTTTTCCTTTTTTAAATGTTTTTTTTTTGTACCCTTTCTTTTCCTTTGTTTAGCTGCACATGGTGTCTGATGTGCGATAAGTACGGTTCTGACATACTGATGTATTTTCAACTATGATTGATGGATCTTTGTGTCATCCAATATTCAGTTTCGGTTCATAAATAAAGTTTCATGTGATATTTAAATATATATCTCCCTTTAGTACCAATATTTTATTATTTCTTTAAATGTTTTTTTATCTTCTAAATATAGGATTGTTGTAAACCATGCGCAAATCGTATTGGAAAAAGTAATGTATAAAGCATGTTTTAAACAATCAATTCCAACTTTAGATATTAGGAAACATTCAGGAATCTAGGAAAAACTTTTTATTAAATAATCACAACTGTTGTTCTTCTGTTTCGCTTTACAACGGAAAGAGGGGTGCTGTGTAGCTTCTGAGGGTATGGACCTCTGAGCACCTCAATAACGATCACTTTTGACTCATTTTTATATATGACTCATTTTTCGGTTTATAAGCGCTGTATATTTGTATAACTTTGCTCTTTTCACATTTCTTTAATCTGTTATTGTGCACAACACATATTTTAGTGTTATATTTTGAAGTTTTTAATTAAAAGACACTATTTATATTAAAAAGCGTTTACGGCCACATTGGAATTTAAACTTATACGAAATAAACATTTGATCAATGCAATTTAACCAAGATTTAATCTCCATCCTTTAGGAAAAAGTCCAATATTAATTACAAAATATATTTGAAATGTTAAGACATCAAAAATGAAAATCTATTACAAATTATATAATATATCAAAAATCAATTTTTGATTGATTCATAAAAATAACACTGTTTATTATGCCAATGAAATTATTAGAAATTAAACATATATAAGTATATGTGTATATATCATAATCGTATTTGAATTACTTGAAATTATCTAACCTTTATTTAGTAACAATTTTCTGAACTTTGAAAAGGGAGTCCCAATTAATTCTGCATTAAACTTTTCCTTTAATTTATATCAAATTTTTAATTTCTGAAATTAGAGGACTTAATATCACATTCTTCAGAACAACTAAGCATAATGTCACATTTCATCAACAGCTGATTACAATTTTTAATCCCATCAGCAGCTGACTACAATAATTTAAATTTCTTATTGAGTTAATATATTTTGACATAGTCTTTTAGCATTTTAAAAACAATTCGTCACACATCATAAAGATGCTCCCAGTTCATTGCTTAAATAATTCCGCTGCATTTCAATTCAGGTTAATAAAACCAAGCCAAGTGTCACCATACTAATAAAGCAAGATTTTTATTTCCCTTTTTCTTTCCAATTGAGAGTCACTGTTGTGTAAGCAATTTAAACATCAGTAAAACCAGAAGTGCAAACAAAGAAAAATTGTACCTTGTAGAATTCAAAATGAATAGTTACGAAAATATAATAATATTAATAATATACATAAAAAATAAATATATATGCAATAATGTATATATAATAATAAATATATAAGTTACAAAATTATATATTTTTTTCAATTTTGGCAGCTATTTAACGATCTCTATAGTTAATCTGAACATAAAGATATAAAGTTATATGCCCTCTGATTTTTATTAAATGATTCGTGTATCACTACTATTTCACGCAATGACAGTTATTTTATATTTGCAAAACATTAATTTTATATATGAAATGGAAATATCAAATTATTGCAGAATTTTGATATATTAAATATCCTAATATCACAGCGCAGTGTGGCTAAACTTAGATATTAAAAGCTCAAAGGTTATGCATAAGGCTATTATTATTTTTCATGTAAAGGAAAAACAGAAAACAAACTAGCAACAAAAGGATATAATTAGAATAGTATAACTTATTTTAATAATGCGGTAAAATCAAATTGTGCTCTAAATAAAGGACGTAGCAAAAACTACATTTTATTTGGAGCTTATTTGCAAAAAAGTTGTTGCTGTTATTGTTACTCAAGGCTCTTTACAAGCCCCTGACACACCAGTCAGCGATTTAAGCCAAGTGAGCGTCTCTTGTTTTTTCAATAGCGTCAACTAAGACCAAGAGTACAACTTCACGCATCAAATTTACCTGCACACCATTTTTTTACAGGGGTGGGGGACATTCACACACCTCACAGATAGAACACAGAAGAAAGACCATGGTCGTACCGGGACACCTAGTGTTCGGAAAAGAAGTGCTACCCTTATGTCAGGACTCCGGCTATTTGTTAAAATAAAATTATAAAACAAATAAAAAAAATATTTGAGAGTGGAAAAAAATTCCTTTAATTTTGACATATTTTCCACATATATTGAAAAAGTTAGCTAAAAGATGTAAAAAAGAGCAAGAGTCCTTTTATCCAGCTACATGTATTGTATTAAATGAAGGTGAGTCAAATAAATAGTAAAATCAACGCTGGGCAGATCATACTGTTATTCATAAATTCTAGATGCATTTATTCAATTAAATCTTCGGGAGATAAATTGGAATTTCAAATTAATTCCCGAACCAATTGTTTTGTTTCTTATAGATGCATCATCAGGTCTTTTTATTGTAGTAACTCATGATTCATCTCAAAACATGCAAATGCATTTCCACATGAATAATATTTTCTTTTCATTATAAAAAACCATTAAATTCATTCTCTTTCAATACACAATGCGCACTGTATACAAAGCATGAATCACAGAAGCGAGATCCATTCCCAAGAACTCGTTCACCCAATAGCAGATCCTGCAAAGGAACCGCCTAAGCAGAGATAATGGTTCGCACCGAAGACTTCGACAGATGACCTCTGATCGGACAAGCGTCTTCACAATCGCTGCAAACACAATTCTTGGAGTGCCCGGACAACAAGGGAGGGAGATATCGCGCTCAAAAGACTGCTTGGGGCGGATGATAAGGAGTCTTGACAGTGATTAGACCCTGTCTTGGAGACGATTGTTTTCGGAGATAACATTGGAAAAACGATTCCGAAGAAGAAGTAGTCGCATTCAATCTGCCAAGTTGGTGTTTACGTGATTTTTCCAACGGAATTTAAAACCCGTATTAATAAAAATCGAAATTCCACACTTCCTTGCCTCAAAACTAATAAATAGATTACTTTCAACTACTGTGAAGGCGTAGTAATGTTCATAATAATATTTTGCGATAATAATAAAACAGCAAATATTTTATTAATTAATAAAAATATGAACAATTATTTTTTATTAATATTTTATTAATTTTGTTTCCATTGTACAAGTACATCATTTATCGTACATGGAAATGACAAATGCTTTCAAAGTTTGTGTACTAGTAATTTCAACATTCTGAGATTGTCACTTTTCGACGATTCAATTTCACTAAGAAGTATCGCACGGAAGGACGTAAACCATTTTCGGAAATAATTGCTAAATGTAAATATCACCTTCTTTCTTGTCTCCCCTCTCATCTATTTTGCCTAATTAAACCCATTCTAACGCATGCGCAAGAGCGTGGAAGGTTTTAGAATACATTGGCAAACAATAGTAAACATGATTTTAAAATAACTATAATATAAGAAAGAGGAATTTAATTTTTCCTTATGATGTTAAAAAGATGTTTCACTTTTAATTTGAAAATTATCTTAAGCTTTCTTCTTAAAACTGTTATTGTTCATTTCAAGCTTTTTTTTATTTAAAGATCTCTAGAGATTGACATATTGTGTTCAAAATCGTTACTTTCAAATTTCAAATTGTAAAAATGTATTAAAGTTGTCCCTCACGGTGTTTCATTCAATCAATTTTAAAAATAATTAGGAATTTAAAAGAAATTTTATATTTTTACTATTTTTAAAAACCGTTTTGTGGTTTTAAATTTTTGAGGCTATTTTTATTTTTCTTAGCTATTTTTTTAGTTTATCAAAACACAGTTGCAGAAATTAGAGATTTTGACTAAATATAATATTTTATAAAAAAGAATAATTTGCATTGAAAATATTATCTCTACGTATATACCATGCTAGTTTGATTTGTGAATACTTTAATTTTTTTTGAACATTTATTGTATTTTAAAAGTTTTATGTTCTTTTCACAATTGATGAAGAACAATAAAAATGTATAATAAAGTATTTGATGAAGTTTTCAAGATAATTAATTATAAAAATTAATTTTCATTAATTAAAAATTCGGAAAACAATTATAGCCAGAGTAACTTTGGATATATAAACTAATTCCAAACACTTCACTTTAAGTATTGTGAAAAAATCGGATAAAGCTTAAATTCAGGGAAGAAAATTTTTCAAAAAGCAAAAATGATTTCTGACTCAATATCTATATAATCTGATTATTTCTATTTAATTATACTTTAAAAAAATATTGTCTAGGAAAGAAAGCAAAAAATGAAAAAAACTAAACTGAAAATACAATAAAGAAAAGGATGCACCGAAATTTTTGCCAGTGAGGATTCATTACCTTTCTTCCATTTTACAAATTGTTTGAGATGCGACTTTTTGAAACCTCTTTAAAATATATAACTTTTGAAAATTATTATTTATCAAATGAAAAGAGATTAAAGAGCATTTTAACGAGATCATTTATATTCCTAGCATTCATCCCTCGATGCAATATTATATCCATTAGAGTGAAAATGAGTTATTTAATTTTTTTAAAAAAATATTAATAAATAATCAGTAAAAAAATCATCAGCAGCTAATAAAATTAACTATAATAAGTATAATATCAAATATTAAAAACAGAGCAGTAGAAAAAAAATAGGAAGAAAGAAAATGACATAGACAAAGAAAATTCTATCTTTAATGCATAAAATATTAATTCGCTTATTTAACAATGGATCTTCCAAATCTAGTCAATAGAATGAACTTAAAAACAATTATTTAATCAAAATCAATACCAAATAATATTTCTTTTTACAAAACATAAAAAGGATTGTGGTGATGATTTTAGAGTAAAATTGAAGATATTAAGCCTTGCAGTTTCAGTTATACCATAATCAATAAAAATTATTAATATTAATGAATATAGGAATAATAATAAAAAAATAAAATGAGTTCAGATTAAGGCAAAACTGCTGTTATTCACTCTGAAAGAATTGTGATTGTTTACTATTAATAAAATAAAGGTTAGGTCTTGGAGAATAAGGACCCAAAGTCCAGGAGCTCCGCCAAAACAATCATCACGTCATCGTGTTTACTGTTTACGCAAAATCAAGTTTCAAAATCAATTTCCATATTTACAATTCATCTCAATCACTTATTTACATATTTATTACTTTTTCGAATATAAAGACAAAATTAATTCTATTACATATAAAATAAAAATTTAATAAAAAGAAAATATTCTTATCCATTTTTTATATTGGTAAAATAATTATTTCCAAAATATAAATGATCAGATTTAACTCAGTAAAAAGCTGATACGATTTGTAAATATCAGAAAAAAATTTCATATAAATATCTAAATCATATTTACTTTCATTTTTTTAAATTTAAATAAAATAATTGATATTGATTTAAAGAATTTAGTTAATAACAAATTTTTGATTAAAATGTAGCAAAAATTAATTTCAAAATAATCAATGTAATGAAATGTTAATATAAAGCGGATGCTTTTATTCGAGAAAAATAAATTCTTTTAATGACTGAAAGTATTTTAGTTTCTAATTGCTCCATTTTCGATAAAAGTACAAAGGTGAAATATTAATGGTAAAAATCAAAAGGTTTCGGATGATATTCAAGCTAATCCTTTCTTGTAAAATTTTAGTAGATTTTAGGAATAATTTAATATTTATTTTCCGTTACGTTAACTCAAACACTGATATTTCAGATGAAGTGATTAATATTCACATCAATCACTTTAGCTGAATCATTACTGATAATTTAACTGTGTTGATTTATAAGTTGATTATTTATTCTACATATCGTGAGAAGAATATTTTTATAACATAAATATAACTGTATATTTACATATAGGTATTCTATTCATTAATTCAAATAATATAAATTCAAAACTAATATCCGAGTATTTTATATATTTTAAAGGAACAATTTTATACTCATTAAAATACAATTACATTTATTTTAATGAATAAACAAGATGTTCCATTAAAGGACTATTTATAAACTTATCTAAACCAACAAGGTTTTTTTTCGAAATTCTAGAGATATATTTTTTCTTTACTATATGCAATTATTTGTATCGAAAAAATTGTCATCACGGAGTATTGGAGATGAAAAACCTGCCGTTGAAAAATGCATAGTAAAGCTATGACAGAAAATATCTCTATTATTCGTATTAATACAGAAACTTCGTAAATTATCTAGCTATAAATTCTACTATTTAAGTTCTAGTCTCTAACTGAAAAATACTTAATTCTAGTTCTAAAGCTCGAATGCATTTCAATTAAAATATTCAAATAGTTGAAGAAAAAAATCCATCCAATCATTTGCAAAGGCATTGTTTAGCTGGAAATAAAAGTTGTTAAAAAAGGAAGAAAAGCAATTGATGTTTTTTTTTCTCACATTAGTCCTGTTCCCTAACTGTTTCAGAAAAATGGTTAAGGAGAAATTATCTTTAATTAATACTTCTCTTAACTACTTTGAAATTTGATCAGATATAAGCTTAATGAAAGTCTATAGCAGAAGAATATTCTATAGATTTATTTCATTTTCTGTACCTTAATTCTAAAGTAATAATAAATACTTTCAAATAAGAAATTGTGAATTTATTGCCTGACAATGATTTTCAAATTCAGTAAATTTTTGTGGGTCACATGTGACACATGAATTTAATACGCTTTGTCTAACTGCAGAAGGTTGTTTATTGTTGCAGGTCAACAGCCATCTGCCAGTTAACCAGTTTACAACCATCTACTAACTGCTGATGATTGTTAACTGGTTGTTTAGGTTTTCTGGCATGAAAGTCACATGTGGCCATGCTGCGCCAATCAAATGATATGTTTTAAATGCAGAGTTCGAGTCAATTCAGAGAAACTAAGATTTAATTGTTCCTTATTCACATACAATCCTGTTAGACGGTTATTCTTTTCATGCAACTTGTTTCTGAATATAATTACTTGTTTCAGACACGATTAGAAATAATTACATTTCGTTACGAGAAAGAAACACAAGGAAAGAGAAAAATAAATATATTTACAAAATTTTGATTTTCTGTCAAACAAAAGGAATAAAAAAAAAGAAGAAATTAAGACCCCCCCTATGTTTATACTTTTAATATCTCAAAACTAGGATGCTTTTTTTATTACTAAGATTTAGATTATTTTTCAATACTAAATGCAATTTTTGAAATATAATTCTCCTGCATGATTAAGCTGCAAAATGTATTGCCAACAAGTATAATTTAATTTATGAAATTTAGAAAAATAGGCAAAAAAATCAGTAAACTTATTTACAAAAAATTTTTTTAACTGATAATATTATGTGATTTTAAAAGTTACATAACATAAACTGAAAATAAAAAATATTATTATTAAAAGAAATATTTATTCATACAATTTTAAAAAGTGGTGTGATTTTTATCGAAGCACATTATGAAATTCACATCTTAAAAATAAATTATCAAGGCAAAATTTAAAACATGCTATCATGATTTTGGAACCGTAATTTGATGATTTATCAAAATTATACTGATGGATATGCAGTTTTATGAAAAAATTACAGACTGCACAGATCCTATTAATATGGCTGCAAAAACTGCGCAGCAATAAGAGTTAAAAACTTTAAAAATCCTTTATTTGGTACCATAGTCATTTTACTTTATGTTTAAAAGATTATAAAACACCAATTTTGAATGGTAATGGTAATTGTACCGTATTCGAGGAAGATAATGGTCATTCTATTAGGATTACCTACAGAAGAGACATGAATATTTTTGATGACTCTTTTTTTTAGATATTTTCAATACATGTATGCAATATTTTCTCCTTATGAAATGCAATTCACATTTTCTGGGTTACTTACATCACAGACCATATAATAGTATTAAGGAACATTTAGCTAGTTAGAATATAGTACTGTGATAGTCATGACCGATCTTACTAAACTGTATTGTAAGAAATTTTTTTACAGTATTCCCTCTAAATTTGGCAAGATAGATGGAATTTTCCAAAGACTAAAAATTTGAATCCCGTGCTTTTTTTTCATGGACGATATTTAATTGCATTCAATGTAATCCATTTAAAATTTAACCAGTTTAACCACCTTTGTAATCTAGTGCCAAATGTTCCAATTGTTCTGTCATAATCTTAGTATTCCAGGAGAAAAAGATGATCCAGATCACTATAAAAATATTTCTATATTATATATATATATATATATATATATATA
>JAOUZG010031391.1:1397900-1414126 GCA_026289955.1 Argiope argentata
TTGAAGAAAAAGCATATTTTGATGTAACTTTAGCATTTACTTGAAAAAACTAGGATTGTTCTAGAGAAACATTTTTTTATAGTTTTTCATTTTCATGCAGCATTACATGGGTAACAATAATACATGGGTAATATAATATTTTTTATGATTAATCTGAAAATTAAAAAAGAAATGGAGTATTTAATTAATCTATCTAAAAAGCTTGAGAATTTAATAGAGGCAAACATATAAATCCCAACCAGCAAAGCATAAGTTATAGTTTGAAATATTTACAGTCATGCTATGTTGTAATTATCAGCGTCGTGTAAAACTTATTACTCGATGCTGCGTAAAGCTTTTAATTTTTTATCATTTTAGGAGTCGTTGGGGTAGTCTGAACTCTTTGTTCCTGCCTTAGAATTCGACATTTAGCATAGAACACCTGCAATTATGATCTGCTTTCAATGTAATACCACTTTATAAAAATCTCTGAATTGTTGAAAGATTTATCATTAGACCTTACTATTTGAATCATCTGTAAAATTAGTACATCTTCAGATATTTTACAACATCGTTTAAAACAAATTTTATCCAAAATCGCACAACTGTAAACTCTCCAAAATAGTGCCTATATTGTATAGGCTATTATTATATAAGCCGCTCACTTTTATTGCCATTTATTACTAAAATTAAAATCTTTATGGATACTCCTATAGTTCGATAAAAATGTATAAAATATTTTCAAAGAATTCCAAGGTAGTTCTAACGTAGGTGTCATAATCAATAACCCAAGTCTGTGATTCAGACCACCTAAGAATATTAGCTGCCACCGTCCTAAGAACAGTGGTGGCCTCGTGATTTGGGCGTCTGGGTTTGAGTCATGGTTAGAGCACGGTTGTTCTTCTAAGTTCTAATTGTGAGGTGTGTGAATGTGCATCTCCCTCTGTAAAAAGGGGCCATGCAAGCGAGTATGACGAGTGTGTATCTAAAGTTGTACCCTTGGCCTTAGTTGGTGCTACTTAAAACAAGAGATGCATGTCTTCGGCTTAAAGCATCTCATATGTCAGCGGGCTTGTCCATGGCAAGTGCCATTAATAACAACAACAACAACAAGAATATTAGCTTGATTTTTCTATTTTTTACAGTAGTAGATAAATTAATTTGTTATAAAACCATATGTAGAGAACCTAAGTGTATTAAGTTTCAAAGTAGACGTGAATCAATTGTGACTCACGTAGCAGCCAATGTGCTAAAAAACATCTTCACTCACCATATACAGTCAGGTGCGCCGTGTGATTGGCAGATCCTCCTGAGTTAAGAACAAAGCAAGTGTAGTTGCCACTTCTGGAGCTGTCCACAGATTTGAGAAACAATAACGAATATTCCTCGAATGTCTGTATTCTGGTCAGAGGTTGATCAGTCAAAGGCTGACCATCTTTGGCCCATCGAAAATCAAAGGTGCCCGAACCGTCGGCCACAGCGCACGTGACGGTCACTGACTGACCCTTGATGACATCACTGGGAAAGGTAAAAGGCTGGATGAAAGGTACACCTGGAAAATGAATTTAAAAAAAGGATTGAAAAAGATCAGGAAATGCTATAATTTATGCCATAAATTAAAATGGATTTTTTTGGTAATTTAAGTCTTATAGATAAGTGAGAAGAATGTTGACTGCAGTTTTATATTTAAATGAAGATGTTAACCAGGAGGACATTCATCTCAGGTTAAATAAGTTTCTAAAGATAGTATTATAATACGGTTAAATAAATAATTTTTCACAATCTAAACATATAGAAAAACTTTTTATTAAAATTAAACTTCTCAAAAATTCCACCCGAAAACGGATCAAGAATAAGCAGTAATTAAATAAGATCATCATTATTATAGTATGTCAGTACCGTAATTCATAATTTTTATTTGCATCCCATAATTATGGTGCATTATATCAAACATTTTCACAAAAATCATATAAAAAGCATATTTTACAATAAAATACTTTAAAATATTTGCTTTAACTTATGATACTTAAATTTTTGAGCCATAATTTACTTTCCATAATGGGTATATATCCACCCTCTTGTATAAAACTGATTAAATATTAAAGAAATCTTTTGAAAGAAATCGTAGATATGGATCAAATTTCGAAAGAAATCGAACAACGAGAAGCTTCAAAATATTTTCTGTATCGATTTCCTTTATTATATGTTGTAATCAAAATAGGAATCGGGACATAAATTGGAAATATAATTCGATTTTTTAGGTATCTTTTTCTAAATTCATTTTTAGATGTTTTTTATTATTTAATACTGATTTCAAAAACTTAGAAAAAATATTACAATTTTATATTATTTATAAATCCCATCAAAATTTTTTATTAAGTTAGGAAAGTAATTTTTCTGGATATCATTTCTAAATACAGGTGTATACCAAATAAAATATTTGCTAAAGTAAAAAAATAAATAAAAAAAACACTTTTAATTTAAATTTGAACAAATTTCAAAACTAATGCATCACTGTAAAAAATTAATTTCTGAAGGCTGTCAATTTGGCGGTATGAAACTAAAACGAGAATTTGCAGCGGAAATAAATTTATGGAAGCAAATTTAAGCAATTTATATGATTTAAATGGAATGAAATGGAGAATAAGTTATTCTACTGCGCTAAAATTTTTAAAAAATTAGAAATTAGTAATCAAAATCAGAATATAAATTAAACATAGATTCAAAATTTGGATGGCATTTTTCTCATTAATTTTATAGCACACATCATTTTTAATAGAGGAGTTAAAAACTAATTCCAATTGTAGAAACACATTGGCTGAAGTTTTGAGTTCTGAAATATCATTTAAGACCTCTATGTCAACTTATATCTTCCTACAGATTTTTGAAATTGTGCCTCATGAATAATTTCTCGCATAAATTAGTGTTCTACTTTTTTGATATGAAGATGAATTATTCTCAATTTATCGATTAAAATTATGATCAATTTCACTTTAAAATATTGGTCAAATAAATTTAGACTTGAAAATTTATGAGTTGAAATTTTAAAATAAAAAAACTCATTATAAAGAGATGATTTAACGCAGAAATCTAAATGATAATTCGGAAGTTATAGCATCTTGTTTTACAAAAACAAAATTTAGTTTTGAATTGCACTTATTCGAGAATGATGGTAGATATAAAATTAACTAGAAACATGAATTAATAATACTATATAAAGTAGTGAAAAAATACATTTATACTTTTGAATATTAATACTTTGGGTCGTCTAAAACGTGAATCTATGCTTAATTTCTGATCTGATTCTGAATACTAATTTTGAAAAAGACAAATTTAAATTCTAAATTTATATGTATAGGTAAAAAAAAAATTTGCCAGCAAATAAATCATATTTTTTGCTTAACAAATTGAGCGCAATATATATACTAATATGTAATGTAATGAGTGTCTCTGATGCTATTCATATGACCATAATAGGTTGAAAACTAATCTTACTGAAATAAGTAATATAAGATAAATTAAGTCAATTACTACGTAGATCAACAATTTTTTTTGTTTCAATTACTTTTTATTAAAAAATCACAATTAATATAAACTATTTATCAAAAAAAAATTGATTTTAGCAAGAATTGAAGTCGCATTCTTCCCCCTCATGTGAAAAATAAAAATAACCGAGCATTTTGCATATTCCCTATTGATTTTAATTGATTCCCTATACATTACAAACGTTCAAAAACTCTATTTAAAATATTAAAAATTAATTAAATTTAATGAATGAATTAATGTTGGAAAAAACAGTATTAACATCCATTGTCAGCCCCTACAAGTTGAAAAAAAATGTATTTGAACTTGAGTGGATGAATAAAAAGTACTTTTTTAACGGTTGAATATATATATATATATATAGATATATATATATATATATATATATATATATTGTTACAGCGCCACGAAAACACTCCAAACATTGCGATGTTTGGCGAGGAGCTATGCGCCAGGTTGGTTGGTTTGGCGAAAATAATAGGCTAAAAACCACTGAATCTCACACGTTGTTTTGAGAAGTTTCGTGTGTTTCGGGGCACGCGCTTCCTTGGCTATATAAGGGACGAGTAGCTGGAGTCAGTTAGTTTTTCCCCTCTCGGAAGAGCGGATTAGTGAGCTCTGTTTGCGTTTGCTGTTAACGTTGTATTATTGAGCTCGCTGCGATTTACTGTTGCTGTGCTATACGATAGCTGTTTTGCAGTCTGTTTTTATTGTGTGTAAGACTTGTATTTACGCTGTAAGTGACTGTCGACTACTGGATTGTGTTTATCTGAAATTTTTACTTTATCAAGTCATCTGTAAAAGGCTGTAAATAAAGTTGTGTTGTCCTCAAGTAAAATCCATTCAATGCGAAACCCGCTACGCTAAAAACGTAACTATATATATATATATATATATATATATATATATATATATATATATATTTATATATATATATATATATATATATATATATAGGAGAGTGTAAACTAATAATAGGAACTGAAAAAGAAAAGAATCCAAAATTATAAAAAAACCCATTAAAACAATTAAGGCTTAAAATTAAATAAATTATAATATCAGCAAAACTATTAATATAAATATAATGAATATATTTCTCTAATGAGTATTTGACATAAGTAAATTATATCCATTGCGATGTAAACAGAGAATCCAAATGAGACGACGTGAGAAAACACAATAATGATACCGTCTGGAGGAACATTAGAGGATAATTATCATTCAACGTCCCGCGTGTCAATAGACCCCACAAAACAACTGTCGTAAAGCGTGTAATGAATTGAAAATACATATAAATCGTTTAAAATCAAATCACGTTCATTTTCTATAGCCATTGTTCTCAATAATAAATTGATGGAGAAAAGAAGCCTTTCTCTTTCAATAATTGACCTATTATGTTGTTATAACCAAATAATACTTGAAAAACCAGTGGTGGAAATCAAGACAGAGCTGAAAACAATCGACATTTTTTTTAAGAAATATATTTAAAATATGGAAGCATGGGAATGAATTTTACTTATCACTATATTTCCTGTAAAAATTTTTAAAATTTCAAGTAAATGTAAAAGAAAAAATTATATATTTTAACAAAGAATAAGAAGTATAATTCATTTCACTTTTGTAGAGAAATTGTTTTAGTAAATGGTGGAATTAGGTTAATTGCCATCCTAAGTAGTAAGCACTAAGAAATTTCTCTTTTTTTTAATAAATCGAATTTAGTTAGATGTCTCATTATATTTTTAATAAATATAAGAAAAATTTAATGTAAGCGTAGTGTTGCATTTTTAAACTTAATTTTTTTAAATTTATTGTTGTAAAAATACAAATTTTATGTACATGTATTTTAACTTGTGATTGCTTCAAATTAATGCCAAGAACAATATTATTTTAATTCCTCTATTAGTTCACTCTCCCTATATATATATATATATATATATATATATAGTTCAAATTTTCAATCGCTAATATAATAACTTTATTTATCCAATCAAGTTCAAGTCATTTTTTTAACGAAATAGATGACATTTGATATTAATACAGTTTTTTCAAATATTAATTCATTAATTAAATTTAATAATCTTCTACTTTAAACAGAGTTTTAGCAGTTTGTAAAGAAAATTTAAATCAACATGTAGTCTTTCAATCGGTTAAATTTGGGGGGGGAGTAGCATTTTTGCACGGGAAGGTTAAGAATACGAGTTAAGTTCTTGTGAAAATCAATAATTCTTTTTAATAAGTAATTGAAAACTTTTACATTAAGTATACGTTTGATTCAAATGATAGCTGATAGTGAGTTAATACTTGTGGCTTAGTGGTTAGACTGAAGGAATTTTCTCAAAAAATGAAATCGAGATTTAGGTTCAATCCCGATTTTTCTCCTTAAAATCTTTGCCATCAATTATTGGTCATTTCTCCTACCTAACCTTCAGATTCAGCTACGTGTCGAGAAGAATGAAAAATTGCAAGGAAATTCTCTTTCTATTTTTCCACAATTTTGTGATTCTATCATATATATGTAGAAATTTATATTAGTTGTAAGTTATTTAATTAAAAGTAAATAAACATTTTTATTTGTTACTTAGGTAGGATTTGACTTTAATTTTTTTATATTACTTGCTTAAGTAGACACTTGTTTATAAATGCTGTGATAATAAAATGTGTGAGAGAAAGTACATACAGAAATTTGGTTAATTGTATTCAATAAAATGTTACTATTGTTATAATATTTTCAATTCATAGATTTTTTATTACATTTATAAATTGATTATTAGTAACTAGACTAATAATATTTTATATCCTAATACCTGCTACCTTCTTCGAATTTAGATCTAGGTCGCAGCCAAGACTACCTAATTGGAAATACGTCACTAGATTCCAATTAATATTTCACATGCACCCTTTAATTTGCATTGTAGCATGTCTTATTTAAATCGCCAATAAATAAGCAAGCAAATTCGAGGTTCAAAGATTTATCTGAACCATTTTTTTCAGTCCAGAAATGGAAAAGATAACACTCCTTCACTTTTAAATCTCATTTTTAGAGTTTCTCATAAATTTTAAAAATGTTATATGCTATAAGCCAGATAAAAATAAAAATTGGAAAAATTTCAGGGGTGTTTATTATAATTTTTATAAACATGAATGATTAAGAAATTGAAATAAGAAGTTAATTTCAAAAATAAGAAAACCTATATTTATTTTTTAAGAAATAAAGGAGATTTAAACTTCTTGCTTGAAATATTACATTATGATAATATTTTAGACTTTCAAATTTAATTTGTAATGATATAGAGAAGATAACAAGAATGCAATATAATTCTGGATATATATAAACGCAATTACTAAAACCTACAAAGTATTATAGTACACTATATTTACAAATATGTTTAGTTAAAATTGGATATCTTTTTACTGAAATTAGAGAAAAAAAATCAGTTCATCCTTTTATTTATCACGTGAGAATATAATGTTGTTTTGGGAATGGTTCTGATGGGACAGATATAAAAGAAGGATCATTGGAGATAATTTACTATAAAATTAGACTTATAGAAAACATTAAATATCATAATGCATTTCTTTTGTTGGCCGATTGACAACAATTTTTGACATGAAATTACAGTTATAGTCAGGAAATAGCATACCGAAAATCATTGATTTAAATCATTCCGTTAATAAATTATTGCATTTACATGCATGCAACAAGTAGGCAGTCAACCAATTGACAAGTTCAGTTCAAAATTTGACAAATGTCTATATTTTAGACACTAAATATGTTTACCAAACTGTATCTACCTGCTCATTAGTTAGCATAAAAAATTCTCTCTATGATATTAAAAAAATACATTTAAATCATTCAGATAGCTAAAAGTCTACCACTATAAGAAAATATTTAAACTTTTCCTCATATTTAACATCATATTTTGGCACTACTAAATTTCCTAGGTATATGCGAAATTAATGTCATTTAATCAATGCAAAGAATCAAAGCAAGAACTTAAACATAAGTACTTATAAACATCAATATACTATAAGATCAAAAGTTTTTCTAAATCAAGAGGTCCTTCTCAGTGATCGAACAGTTGCATTTTTACCAATATACCAATAGAAATCGAAAATAAATACAATCTTTGGAAATTTTGAATTTCGTTGTCGGTCGGTAAGTAATATTTGGATACGCCTTTATAATTAAGAAAAAGGTGGATGAAATATTTAGATATTAATCATGCAATGCAAACAAAGAGTAAGTAGAGAAGAAATTGAGGGCTGAAATAAAAAATAAATTCTTACAAGAATATATAAAGCACAAAAAGACAGACAAAACTGGAATTCATATTTCTTCTCTATTACCCTGATCTTCAGTAAAACAAGTGATAAATGCTTTTTCATAAAAGTAAATAACACACTTTAAAATATGATAAATTTAAGCCAGATATTTCCTGGAATGTTACCAAATTACGATTGTAAATATTATTGAAGTTATAACACCTCAACTTAATTGCTCAACTCGAAATACCACAGTATCCCGCTTTCCTAATTTTAAATCTCCTTAATCTAGATGTTTTTGACGATCAGTTTTTCGAAAAGAATATTGGCTCAGTTTAATTTCAATTAAATTTCTTAAGCATAATTTGATGTTGAAGGTTCCCTAACCATGATATTTTTAAATATGTGACGCAATAAACTACGCTATTTTAAAGCCTTGCACCTATTCTCTTCATTAGATACATAAACATTCCGAATAGAATCAAGAATCACGACGCCTTTAGTCAGACAGAATCATATTCAACTGCTATCGCAAAATGACAGTATGGGATACTTTTAAAAAAAATAGGGAAAAATTCATCAAATAATGAGATTTGTAAAACTAAAATTTACATATTTTTATAGGGACTATTTATTAATACATATTAAATTTTGTAACTACAATAATTAGTCAATCGTTCTTTTATTAGTACACTAAAGGGTAGAAATTTGTTTTTGACTATTTTCTTTTTTAGCGTTCATTAACCATTCTAATAAACATTATGAAATGTTCAGATAAATTTTTTCTCCATTTTTTTATGATTCAATAGGCAATTAAATTAAATTAACCAATAATAAAACCGCAAAAAATATTAAAATAGCAAATTTTCATCAAAAACAAATGATAATTTCAGATTTAAAAATTCTCACGTATCAGATAAACTATGAATTTCATCTTTATAAATTTTAATAAAGTTTAGAAAATTCAAGAAATTTAATTAAAATATGAGGCAACAGTGGATAACAATGATTGCCCCAAAAAATGTAGAATGTCTCATTACTTAAAGGAAGCAATCGTCATTTTTTTTTCTCTCACAAAATTAGAGCGACTTTATTCAAATAAATTTTGATACCAACTATTTATTTGTAGAAAATAATTTACATTTGTAAAAATACGAAGAATGTTTCCTTATTTTTTAAATTTAATTTTAAATTAACCAATAAAATACTAACTCTAGTTATCCTTTGTTTACAAATGGGCTATTGACTTATCCAAAAATAAGTCAATAGCCCATTAAATGAGTTATTTACAAATGGGCTAAAAGAGTTAGGAGGTAGAAATTCAGGACTATCCCAGTTAAGACGTCTTGCATTTTGCGTTAATTTTTTTTTATTTCTGATAATCAGGAAAAAAAGATTTGACTTCAAGATATGCAGGTATAATTGTTTCACATCATTTTTCTCAAGCAACATTCTTAGATAAAAGTAAAGAAAACATACAATTCCAGCTCTTTTATTTTTAATGCGTTGTACGCAAAACAATTTAGCGTTTAGAAAAATATCACAACTCTTTGCAGAGTTGATTTAACACTGTATGTATATTAATAAATTCTGTTTAAAATTCATTCATCAAATTTCATCCATCTAGCTCTCTGTATTTTTCCTATATCGTGTTTAAATACACAAGAACCAAAACTATGTGATTCTCTTTTTAATAATCAGATTTCTCTCAAGACACAGCAAGTCATTTAACTGACTAAATATGATATTTCAGTTTTTTATATATATATTTCCTACATAATAAAAACATTTCTGTAAAATCTCCAATCTTCCTTAAGTAATCAATCAGATCAACGATTTTAGAATTACAACTGTTTTCAAAAAAATCCAATACATTTAATTTTTTGTCCTTTACAATTGAAGGACTTTTTAAAATATATTACAAAAAATAATTATTTTTAATATTTAATTTATCACTTAGCGATAATAGTTCCAAATATCGATGAAAAAGATAAGGCATTTTAATCCATCATTTTTCATTTAAGGACTGCAGAATTCAAAATTTCTGTAGGAATTTAATTTAGGAATCTTGCAATTTTCTTATGATAATTTTGATAATTTATCTTTTTTGAAATATATTTTTTTTAAAAGATGAAATTATTCTTTATAAGCACAATTATCTCAGAATAACAGAAAATATTTAAAATGCATTCAATTTTTAAGTAAATATATGAATAAAATTAATAGTAGGGAATTAAAGATTGATTAACTTGAAAATTATTGAATTTTATCCATGTTATTTTTTCACTTTATAATATTCGGTTTCTGTGTGCTTGGTTGATATAAAAGAAACATTCTTATGGAATTTTTAAATAATCGACGACTCTTTTTTAAGAATTATTGTATTTTATATCAATTTATCAATGCTTTTACTTGGAAACATTTTGATGATCTTGAAGCATTTTGTAATATTAATAATTTAAAAACTATCTCAAACATTTTCACACAAAAATAATAAGAATAAAATTGGAATTTATAAATTTATTTTTAAAAATGCAATATTTAATTTTTCTATAAAATTTACTCACCAGCTAGTTTAGCATATGAAACAAATCCTTTCGCACACAAAATAACTAAAAGGGACAAAAACCACATGTTAAACCTTGGAGTTCAAATTTCTCTTTTACAATGAAGCCAGCTTTTGATCCTGGACTACACCACAAAAATTAATGATACAACTTTTTGTCCAATTAACAGCGCCATTTGCTCAAACGAAAACCATCTCCAAAAAAAAATATTTTAAAAGAAAAAAAAGTTTATTTTACGCATATCACGTGTCGAAAGGGACACACGCTGTCAAAGCTTCTCCTCCTCGTAGTAAGAAACTGTCGAAAACTCCGAGCACTTAATTATCTCCTTAGAATAAGCAGAGATGCAATGGAAAGTTTCCGGTGTGACTTCAGCGCCATCTATCGTTTATTATGGAAGCATCCAATAGAAATATTTCGCAGAATTTTTTGAGAATAACGGCATGGAATGTTTTTTGGACCGAACCGGGGATAATTTAGAGGTTGAAAGAGTTCATGAAAATGACTCATTTATACATCGCTGGCTGAATAACTGTTGATTTGCAACTTCCGTGACATCAGCCGTAATTCACCCTATTCCGCGCTCATTTTGAATTAGGGAGAATTTATTCCGAATGCTCATTCGGTGCGGGCATTTCGGAGCTCGTTTTTGCACGATCTCTCGCGGACTTGCGAGATAAACACATTAATATGCATATTTGGAAATTAGAATTTGTTATTGCATTTAACTCTTAACTGATTGCTTTTCTTTCACGAATTTCATCTCTATCGGATCAACTCTTGCATGAATTCTATTGTAATTTATTAATATTTAAAGATGGATAGGTTTTCAAGAAAGCAATTTTATTTTTATTAAAAATATAAAATGCTTATGGAGATTTGTTAGTAATGTGGAGCCAAACATCAGTTTTTAAAATATTATTTATATCTTAGATGCGATTTAAAGTGTTTCAGTTGCTTCAAGGGTTCATTTTTCATCATTTCTAGCTTTTTACATTTGTATTGCAGTTTTGAATGCATTAATAAATATTGTCATTTTTTTCTCAGTTTAAATAAATAAATAATGAAAAAATTTTGCAGAAAGCATGCTTACGTTATAAATCAAATAGACAAGGAAATCAGAGAATATATTTGAAAGAGTCGTCTGTCCTTACATATAAAGGGTGTTTCCAAAATTGAAAGACAAATTCAGAGAGATGGTAGTAGATATCAGGAGGCTAAATATTGACCCTACAGCATAGGGTCTCAAAAACATTTAGTAGGTGAAAATCTCAAAAATATAGGGAGTTCTAAAATTATTGGAAACGGTAAAAAATTAATAAAAAATAACAAATGATGTATCAACGAATTTCATTTCACTGAAATAACTTTCTTAAAAGTTTTTTTCCGGGTGAAAACATATCTATTTGATGATCAAGAGGGTTTTAAATTTCCGAAAGCGGAAAAGGAAAAAAGAATCATTACCTGCAAAAATATTAAAACTTAAAAAATAATTAAAAACTCGAAAAAATAAAATAAAATTTTTACTCTTTTATAACCACGTAGTTTGAAAACTGAAGATTTTTTTATGATATTAAAGAAAAAAAAATTGAAACCAGAAACCATCATTATCAACATCAGCAACAATTGTTGCCAACATCAAAAGTATATATATGAATGTAATGATATTTTAAATCTAATTTAAACTTCACCAATTACCTGATTCTGCTCTCAATTTAACGCAATAAACTTCAATCTAAAATCATGTTTTAATTCCTGATCCCATTCCACTTTTTGTCTTTAATTAACTCAACACGAGTTCTAAAATTGCTGAATCCATTAAGAGCCGACAAGTTCTCACATTCCGAGTAAAGGGATAAAATCTGCCCAGGCAATCACATTTTTTAAAAAAGATACCTATGATTTACAAGCCTGTGATTGACTCGTGTTGTAAATTCCTATTATAATATGTAATACTAGGGAAAGTTAATTTCTCTCTTTTTAATGTTTCTTCTACTGCTTGTGCCTTCCGTAATGAAAGTAAAACAAAATTAAAAATCTCTTTAAAAAAGTAACTGCTTCAATATTTATACATTTACACACACACACACGCTAAAGAAGAAACAAATAATCAATTTTATAAGCATTAAAAAATTGCAATTTAAAAACTATTACAGAAATGAACTGGTAAACTAAAATATATAAAAAAACAGAAATTTATAGAAATTTATCGAGTGCTTTTGCTGCTACTACTAAAGACCAGATGAACAAAACGACAGTAAAAAAATACCTTGTTAATAAAAGGAAAAAATAAAATAAAATAAGAATACGGCCTGATGATTTTCTCAAGGGTCGCCATCAGGCAGGGATTTCACCAAGGGATTTTTTTTAATGAAGAGTTTGATTATTTGTCCAATTATTGACCTTTCGGGACCCGAAAATCCCTTGAAATGGAGGCCTAAGAGATACACCATTTTTATAGGTACAAACATAGTTGAAAATTACAGAAGAAAATAAAAACACACAAAAAATATAAAAGAAAAACAATTATTAAAAGATAAAAAGAAGAAGCAAAAGGGTAAAGAAAATGCCAGTAGCCTTTAAAAATATCATGAAAAAAAAAGAATATCAACTCGTTCCCTCGTTTTATAACGTTGGTTATTCATTAGAGAATGTCAGCACCATATAGTTATATAGAAATTTTAATTAAAGAATTGTTGGTTATCTTCTAATCCACTGGCACGAAATAAAATAGATTTCACTTCATATATAACTAATCCTCTAGATGGCGCTGAGATTCGACTTTGTATAATACAGAATTTTGATTTTCTGGGGAAATTAAAAGCTTATACAATCCTGAAGCGAAAGTTAAAATGAAGATAATGGACGGGCTAGTAGAAAATTAGCTTAAGAGTCCAGCTAATTAAAAATATTTACAGACGCATGGAAGCACGCACTCACATACATACACATATGCGAGCACACATTAGTTCTACACTCTGGTTTGACTGAAGACCACCTAATCCCACAAAGGCTAAATTATGAATTAGTTTTAAGAGTATGATATTTTAATTTTAAATGGTACGCCTGTTTTTCATATTTAACGCTCTTCGATGTTTTATTCGCCGTAATATATACTTAAAACGTTAGTAAAAGTAAAAGGTAAAAAATATCCTATTAGTGAAAAATATTGAAAGGCATATTGTTTTTGATATCTCGAAAGACAATTATTCTGTCAGAAATGAAATGTGCACATTTTAAATGAGAAATAATAATCGGTGAAATTCATGGTGCCTTTTAAGGTTTATAATTGTTTATGGAATAAACAAAATTAAATTTCATATATGATCATTTTTAGGCAAGACATTATATAAAATCTATTTATTTTCAAACATTAATAACTCTACAAAAGTTTATTATGCTTATTTATATTTCGATTTATTCTCTAGACAGCATTATAAACTTTAAAAAAATGTGAAATTTTGGACTGATATCTTTTATAGTATTTTAGAAACAGTGTTTGAAAAATTTATCTGTTTCGGTAAAACAATATTTTGGAACAAATAAGTCTACCATTTTCATTTTAAATGAGATGGGAAAAAATGGACTTTCATTCAAAGATCCTTAGATTGGTAGGTTTCCTTTGTTTCTTTTTATTTAATTTTCAATTTCGGAATTTTCATTAGTTTTGTCTTTTTCTCCACTCTAACGAATATGTATTTTTTTGGTTTCTGCTCAACTAGTATCAGCAGATTTCAATATTTCTTCTATCTTTTAACTTGAAAATTGATCTTAGCTAACCAGTAAAAATTGTTATAAATACGATTTAAAGGTTTTCCGCGCATCGATTGTCTGAAACAGCAACAGAGAAAAAATTATAATACTGGCAATCAAACTCATTCTGAAAACATCCCAAATAACCTCTAATGCATTAAAAAAAGTGAAATATGACAGTGCATTATATAGAATTATAAGCCAGATTTAGTAGTATTTGTAGTACTCAAATCAAATTTTGAATTTTTTCCCCAAATTGAAGTAAATTCCTCTTCAATGCATTTCACTGTCAACATACTGAGAGTTTCAAACTGAAAAGTGAAATCAGAGGCAAGATGAAAAATAAAATGTCATAAAGTTATCTTGAATGATTTTTTTTTATCCAAGATTATTTGGCTTCTGTATACAATATCTGTATTAAAATTTTAGGAGTCGTAAAAATGCTATGCAAGCTCAATATGGTTGTCCACGGCAATTTTAACTACCTAGTGTCTCCAAACTTCCAATTTCTTTCTTTTTTATTTGGTTTACAAGAATATTTCATTCTAAATGCCTTATCATTCAATATCTTTAAAAGAAGTTATTCCGTCTGAAATCTTAACTTAAACAAACACTTAATGGAATGGTTTAGAGATTATTTATTATTTGCTCAGAATTGTATCTATTTCGGTCAATGCGATTATTCATCCTAATAAACATCCTAATAATCTACAGCAATTATTCATCCTAATCTGACTTTTAAATCGGTTATTGGGTATAATTATGGTAATTAATAGGAATAATAATAATAATTGTTATTCAGACTAACCTAATTATTAACATTAACATATAGACAATGCAGATTATTTTAACCAGATATCGTTTATGGGCTGAATAGTATATATATAAATGATATTAGAGCATGAAATATGCTTGGAATTCAAAACTTTATATAGTGCAGGTCATTAAATTGGAAGCACCAAATTTAGAATGTAGTTATAATAACCAAGTTCTTGGGTATTATAAGCTCAATATAAAATATTATCTTTTCTAATTTTTTTTTCAATTTTTATTTTAAAAAGGTTATAATTTTAACTTCAAAGCATGTGACTTGGTGTAAAGTCTATGTACCAAACTTTAGTCCTCTAATTCAAAACACATTTGTGTTATCGTACTTAAAGACAATCGTATTTCCGATTGCGCGTTCAAGGAGGTCTGAAAGAATATTTTTCATTCTTTCGAGTCCGAATCACAGTACACTATCAAGTATCCAGACTAATATGGTGGTACGGCGGACAGGATAACCGGAAAGGACAGAGTTCTAGAAACTCACTTCTTTCCCAACAAAATAAGAAAACAAAGTTTTTATATCAAAGGCACTACACATTATAAATAATTTTTCTCTTCTTATTGAGTATTAAGCCGTTTATTATTCTCAAGCCATGTAGAAATGTGAACACGGACGGGTCCAAGTAAATCACAGAAACAACTGCCGGTAACGGGTCGAGTTAAAAAAGAAGACTCTGCGCTGGTAATTTATTCATGTTTATATACTACACTTTATATTTCAGGAATTTATTAGAGACAAGTAATATATAAAAAAATTAATCAATTCCTTTTTTGGATATTAGGAAAAATTTAGGAAGTTCGGAAAATCTTTATATTTATTAAATAATTATAATTTTTGTTCCCGTGTTCTGCTTTACAACGGAAGGAGGGTTGCAGTAGCTTCTGAGGGCATGGACCCCTGAGCATTCGGATTACGATCATCTTGGTATAACACCCCCAGTGGTATAACTCCCGATATGGAGAACTTTGGTTCGAACTCGCAGCACTAGGGATGCGAATCCAACGCCCTACAAACCAGGCTATCCCAACCTAATAATTGCAACTGCTATAAAAAACTATTATAAAAGTGAGAAAGTTAGTTTTTAATTAATTAAAAAATTAATACTCGAAAAAACTGTATTAACATCAAATGTCATCCGCTACAAGTTTTTAAAAATTACTTGAACTTAATTGGATGGATAGATAGATAGATAGATAGATAGACAGATAGACAGATAGACAGATAGACAGATAGATAGATAGATAGATAGATAGATAGATAGATAGATAGATAGATAGATAGATAGATAGATA
>JAOUZG010031391.1:1421245-1493300 GCA_026289955.1 Argiope argentata
TGTGTGTGTGTGTGTGTGTGTGTGTGTGTGTGTGTGTGTGTGTGTGTGTAACTATATGTTAAACTCTAATTTCAGGTGTAATTAATTTCCAAAGTTATGTCTTTATTTAGCCTTTAATAACTTCCTTCTAGAGTGCTCTATTATTTCCTGATCCATTCTTCTTCCATGATTTTTAGGCAGGAATCTGTAACTTGCTTCAACTCAAAATAATTATGTGTGTAGAATGATTTGAATAAAATGGTTTATAAGGAGTGGACTATATAGTTTATTTTAATGCTGGTTCACTAAAATACTAAATGCCATTTCGATCATAATACAGTATCAGAAGTTAATTGAAATAACTCACTGTCTTTTCCAATGAATTGGGTGCCCGCCAAACACAACACGAAGTATCCATTGATGCTACAAACATTAGAAAATACCACAAGAAATACACACAAGAATCATCATTTCAGTAAACCAAAAAAACCCGACTTTATTCAACATCGCCACGTAACGACTTCCCCAACAGCCTCTCGAATGACATGACCACAACATGACTAGTACGCAGCAAACACCTGCTGAATAGCTAAGATCTTAAAGAATAAAATTAATGATATTTTAACTAAATGGACATGGGGATTTACAAGAAAAAATAAATAAGGAATTACTGAATAAATTAAGACTTAAAATAAACTAGAATAATTAATGAATAAAGCTATTTTTTTTAAAGCAGCTCCTTTAAGCAGTCCCCAGTGTCACTCTCTGGCGGTAACTTTTAGAGTTATAGTCTTGAGAAACCTGAACAATGTGATTCCATTACACACACACACACACACACACACACACACACACACACACACACACACGATTATTTCACTTCTGTGCACTTAAAATTTGATTGTTAAACATACTCTTATTTTATCGAAAATTAGTAAAATCAATTTGAAATATTTAGGAAATGTTTTGCTTGTAAAATACAGAATTTTCATTCAATTATATACTATTTTTATAAGATTACAAAAATAAGACAATATAACGTTAAAGTAGTTTATAGAAATGTAAAGTGATTTTTTTTCTAAATTTTCGAGAAAATATGAATACAATTAATAAATAAAATTTGAGTGCTCTTGAGCAAATCAGACAACAATTGTTTCTTCCCAACTTTAAGGCCAGATATATCGTGTAACACATGTAAAAAATTACAGCTGGATACCATCAATATTAATAAGGATATTCGTATTGCATTGAGCTGAAGTTGAATTGCTCTCCAAAAACGGTCAAACGACAAAGAATCTTCAAAATTCGATATTCTTTAAACTTGATCCGAATAATACAAAGCATTATAAACATAATAAATATACCTACAAATTAATTCATATCAAACATTATAATAAATTGGGCATCATAAATAAAAAAAATGTCATTATTATTTTTTGCTGAAACAAGAAGGTTTTGATATTAGGTAACTAGATTTAAAACATCCTTAAAAATATTTGGGTATTGTTTAGCTTTTTTAATTTTAAAGATGTGTCTATTACTAATATGAAGAGACAAAGCCATTTGCTATAATGAAGACTGCTAATATTAAAAGAAAGATCTCCGATATTTTTTTAATGTTTCTACAGGACGTGCCCACTAGAATTGTTATGGAAAACTAAGAGAGGCATTGTAGTTAAACTGAAATTGAATTTTCATTTAAGCTCACAACTATTTTATGCAAAATAAATTTGGGTTCTGAGTAGTCGGCAAAATTCTTCAATACCTGTGGAAACTCAGGCGGAAACTAGTTTCCCATTCGCAACTCTTATAATAATTAAAAGAGAAACAAAATTTACATTTATAAGACAAGAGCTGGAAGAAACTCTGAATTTTTGCATTTCATAAGATCAACGATAATATCGCTCTTATATTTAAGTATAAAATTATATTAGTTCTTTTAATAATGTCATAATTGTTTCGTAGCTTTTTTAATGACCTGCATCTAAAATCTTTTAGAATCAGATTAATAAGAAAACTTTGTTCATTTCCAAGTTTCCCAGATTAAGTAATTTTATTTAAAAAACTATATTTATTCTAAGTTATTATTATTTTTGGATTTTTGGCAATAGTGTTAAATTAACTAGTAAAATTAAAAGTGTAATAATGTATCGTGATTCATGTCAATACTGTTCTAGGAAACAAATGATTCCTAAAATTTCCTTGTATTTAATTTTGTTTTTAATTTTTTATTCAAAGTTATTTAAAATGTCTTGATAATAATGTCTGATTCTGTATCTAAGACAAAATATTTTCTTGGTAAATAGTCAAATGATAATATTGCTTTTTAATTCATTTAATTTTGAAAAATGCGTTCCTAAATATGAAGTTATTAGAACAGAAACTTTTCTAAATCTCATATTTTATGATAGATGAAAGCATGCAAAAATCGCTAAGTTAGAAAAAGGACATAAACCAAGATTGTTTGAATTAGAATTTATTGTTTATGAATTTGATTCAAATAAATGCTGATTAACCCAAGGATACTTTTCCAAACAAGCTTAGAAATGTTTTAAAATTAACAGTTTAAACTTCAAAAATTCATGTTTTTAAGATATAGATTGAATTTAGTTGTTCAATCATTTTAAATATGATTTTATTTAATTTCTCTATTCAAATTAACAGTTGGGAATTCATAAATCGCATTTATTTCATATAAAATAAGGTATTCAACTATCTTAAATATGATTTTATTTAATTTTTTTTTCAAATTAGTTTTTGAAAACAAAAAAGAAAAGTCAATGCTTTTAAAGATGTACACAAGATTTAAGTGTTCAATTCTCTTAAGTATGATTTTATTTCAGCAGGTGGTATACAACGTTAGCCGTTTTAAATATTTGAAATACTATCTTACGAAACTACCATGTTTATATTCTTATTAAATAAATGTGCAATCTTATTTTCAAACCAGAATTTTACTGTGCACAAAAACCAAATCTTGCCTTGACCAAATGTCAGTAACTTCAAATTTAATTTATTTTGAAAAAAATGAAGAATTGTTGATACTGAAAGTGATGATGATGATGATGATGTCGTGTCCGCTTTTTACCGCGGAAAGAGGGGTGCAGTAGCATCTGAGGGTATGAACCCCTGAGCACCCGAGGGCAGAAGTCTGACTTCTAGCTCATATGAAGATGAAACACACACACATACGCTTGCACAGCCCCTTTTTACAGGGGGGCACATTCACCTATCTCACAGATAGCACACAAAGGAACAACCATGCCCGAACCGGGACTCGAACCCGGGACCTCCAGAACACGAGGCAGGCGATCTACCTCTATGCCAGCAAGCCAGAGATACTGAAAGTATTTTATGTTTATGAGAATACAAAAGAATGAAACCAATGATTCGAAATTATGCTTTTATTGTAAAAGTATAAAAGACAAACACAAGTAACAGTATAAAGTGAAAAGTACAGGTGAAACAACATCTTATAACATATCACAGTCTAATGAATTGATAACATGGCTATTCAAAAAACATACATTACTGATCAATTTTTTAAACGTTTTTAAAATTTTTTCAATTACCTTAATTGCTTGATTTATTCGTCTTATTCTTAAATTTAATAGTTAATTTAGGATTTATTTGGCAAAAAATGCATTTTTTGATCGGACATATCCCAAAAATCATACCTAATGCATTTTTGCTTAATTTATAACATTTTTGAAGGAAAGGAATTTGATGCAATGAGAAATTTTCTGACTTTTACACTGTAAATTGATGCCTGTAAATGAGGTCCTAAAAAGGAAATTCAAAAGGGAGCATGTAGTTCCCGTATGAGTTACTTCCATCACTTTAAAATCATCGTAATTAAAACTGAATAAAATCACGTGTTTTTTTTTTTTCAGATTTATATTAGAAAAATTGTCCGACATGTCCTTTGTATCAATTAGCAACAAAGTCTATAAGATGTGTTTGACCTGCATGAACAACAATGAGCCCCCACACCATGATTTTTTTTTACATTTTTTTCATGCTACCCAAAAGTATTTACAAGACTTTTTTTCTTTGATTTTTTTTAGAAATGCCCGTGTTTTGGAAATGTATACAAGCCGTATTCAGTTTGCCGCTTTGGGATGTAAACACCTGAGACTTGAAATGAGCGAGATTTCGATCCTCCTTACTCTACAAATACTCATTCCATTCATTTTCATTAACAAAATCGTAAGCCAGTATTCCGGTTTTCCTATATGCATGCTATTGATTTTTGAATAAGAATTTACATTACGCGAATTTGAAACTTAGTAAAACTGCGAACATTTTAAAACTCGTTAATTCTTAGATACTTAAATGCTCCAGCAATTATCTCTAAATCTCTAATTCTGATACCCAAATTGACATGTTTGGTATCTATTCTCAGTTTAATTTTTTCAACAATAAACCAATCATTCACACTATATGAACATTATTTCAACATGTAAATTCAGGAAATAAAAAATAAGAATTGCAGCATAGCTGAACAACATAACAAATATAAAAGCAACAATATATGATTGATTGCAAAGCACGCAGTTTTTGCTAAGTTGTATCATAAGAAATTGATAGTAGAACACAAAATTTTAACGCTAAAATTGCGCATCAGTACCACTATTCAAATCAATATTTCCCAGCAACCTAATTTGAAAGTGAAGTTAATGCTTAAATAAAAGATACCTTAAAGTGCCTTAATTTCCTCATCCGCATTAACATTTAAAGCATGAAAAAAAATTGCTTACCGCAACCTAAGCCTTTTATTTCTTTTACCCTTCAGCCTTATAAAGGCTATCTATAATATTTACCAATCCTTCAAATTGTTAAGCTTTTCTAATAGAAAAAGAATCTGTAGAAAGAATGCCTCAAAATATCGCTCAGTTCAAATGAAATTACCGCCTCCAGGCATCGACATGCTTCTGACTGACCATGCTGGACTTTTGTGTGTAGGTGCGCTCAGGGAAGTTGGCTTTGCCAGCATATTTCTGCTGCTGGATAGGTGCACTGGCTTCGGGCGCATCAGATTTGATCACAACATGGGCAGGATCATCACTCTTGGTGCCTGGTTCGTTGGTCTTGACGTTGGCTCGGAATCCATCCTTGTCGGCAACGTATTCCACCACTCGATGGGAACCGTCTTCATTCCTGACAGTGTAGCTACCGGTCACTTTTCCACTGGCATCTGCAGACTCACTTCGAGCGCTGCTGCCACCTGTTGCGTCAGCTTCATACCCGAAAGAGTAGGGGGATGGTTGGTAGGAAGGCTGGGCTTCAATCTATTGTTACAGAAAGAAAATAGAAAGATTCAAATTAAATCATTGTCTTGAGATTTGCAATTAATATTACATTTGTTGATTGATATTTAAATCTACAATGCTACTAAATACAAACTACGAAAAGGTTGATCAAGACTAGCTTTGTTCTATATATGTGAGGCTTTCAAAGTACAAATTAGTGCAGTTTATTAAAAATTTATCTAAGTATTAAAAAATATTTTGAAGAATATAATAACAAAATTGTTTTGAAAAGAAAGAAAAAAAAATCGTAAGAAAAATCAAGAAGCTAGCATGGAAGACTGGAATGAAGAATAAGTATATTATGCATGAAAAACCAACCTAAAATAATAATAACTAATTTTTTTGTAGGAATATATCTAAAATTTAGAAGATAAATTAAATATCAAAGTTGAGTGCATAAGCAGCAACTATCAAATAAATCAATTAAAAATTAATCTGATTACAATAAGATTATATTCAAAGAACTTAATTGAAATATCATATATATTTAAATGATTGCATTATTTCACAGTTTTATGATGGAAAACTTAAAATTTCGCACTAATTGATATAAACATTAATAATTATGTGTTTAAGTCGAACAGAATTCTTTAAACCTAGCTAAACGAAAGTTTTTTTCATGTAAAACCATTCTTTGTTTATGGAAAATAATGCTACTGTATTTTCTCGAGGAAAATATATTTGGAAAAGGCTTCATTTTTCTTCTTTTTAACATTGCATGTTAAATATATAATACAATAATACTTACTCTCTGTTGACCTGCGAAGGATGACTTGAATTGCCCAGAACTGGATGCCATCGCCGAAGCTCCAGAGTGGAACTGACCAGCAGATGCTTTATACTGGGTAGCTGAGGCACCAGATTGGTATTGACCCTGAGTGGCTTTATAGGCTGGGGCACTGGGAGCCTGGGGAGCTTCTTGGGGAGCAGTGGAATAGAATTGAATGTCAGCTGGAGAATCGCTCTTGGTTCCGAATTCGTTGGTGTTAATGGTGGCTCTGAATCCAGACTGATCAGCCAAGTAGTCGACGGTTCTCTTGCGTCCGTCATTTCCAGACAAGCTGTAGGATCCGGTCACTTTGCCAGATCCATCGCCGGATTCGCTTCTGGAGCTGCTTCCATCTTCCAACTCAGCAATATAGTTGAAGGAGAAAGGAGCGTAGCTTTCAGCGCCACCGTTGGCACCACCATACTGCATGGCACCCTGATGGAAAATAAAATACATCGTATGGTCTGAATGTTGTTTGAAAGAAATTTATTTCAGAATAAACAACCAGTAAATGTTTTTTTTTAATTTTAATTGCTCTCATGTATTGTGTTGTTCTAACCAATATTTACATTTCCTCTTGTGTAAAATATTAATACTGAGGTATTTAGATGTTTAATTATTAAAATCAACCTTCATTTGGGGAACACACGACCAACTCTAATAATTTCATTTTAGTTAAATTATTTTTAAAATACTGTTATAAAAACTTTGGATTTAAAATACGTTTTCTTTTAGAAATTTATTGCTGGTTTGAAGATCAACACAATGTCCGCGCTCTTCTTGTAAAATAATCAGATCTGTATTTCGAAATGATAATTAAAGAAACTTAGTGACATTCAAATAAACAGAAGAAATATTTATTATTTGCATTAAATCTCATTTTTAAAAATAAAAACATCAGCTGTAATATATATATATATATATATATATATATATATATATATATATATATATATATATATCTCCTGAAGTAAAGTTTCAAGATTTAACATTGATTTTAATGCATCTGCAATCTAACTCTCACTTTTAAAAAAACAGATGTAGATATATTAATATTTTTTCCCAAACTATCTTGTTTTTCTTAAGATAAAGTTTTAAAATTAAATTCCAAGAGCTCTCTAAATGATTCATCAGTGAATCATATCCAAACTTTATTCCATCTTTTCATTACTAAACATATTCAAAGTTGTAAAGTTTATTAAAATAATATGCCATATTTATGTTCCACTGGCTTTGGAGTTAATATTATAAATTTAATCGTTCATTTGATGATTAAGTGTCACTTATGGTGATACCGCCATCATCAAGATAATTCTTCTCCGACAACGAATTTAAAAGGTAGCAATTCAATATTCAAGGTAAGTATTTAGTACAAAAAGCCTAGACTTTGTGATTTGGTTAGCCATGACATCAAAATGAATTCATTGTCATCCTGGGGTTATTGGAAAATATATTAAGTATGGCTGTAACAAAGCAATTACCTGTCCTTGGTAAGAAGACTGAGAGTTGAAGGAGGCGCTCTTAATTTGGCTACCAGCACCTACATGACTCTGTTGAACAGGGAAGGCAGCGGGAACTCTCTGTTGACTGAACTGACCAGCGCTGTAGGTGGGTGCAGGGGCTTCTTTTGGTGCATTAGAGTTAAACTTGACATCAGCGGGAGAATCACTCTTGGTTCCGAACTCGTTGGTATCAACGGCTGCTCTGAATCCTTCGTGGTCAGCCTGGTAGTGGATGGTCCTTTTTCGACCATCAGCAGTGGCCAAGCTGTAAGAACCGACGACTTTACCGGAAGCATCAGCAGATTCGGTTCTTGAGCTGCTTCCGTCCTCCAACTGGGCGTCGTAGCTGAAGGCATACGGGGAAGGTTGGGCGTATTCCTGCAGAGTGAAATGCAGAAGGTCAAAAGGGTGTTAGTTAGGAATGTGACTGCTACTTTGCTCAGTTGAATAACAAATGTATCATCTGCCTCCTATATATGACGACTGTGTTCTATTATGTGAATGCGCTGTTTACTGTATTAATTAAGGGTGTAGGGAAAGTGTTTACATTTAGAATTATCAAATCGCGCTTTTTTCCGCTTTGGGTGAAACACGTGTTTCTTCTCTGTTGAGTGTAAGGCATGAATTCGTCAAAGAAACAATGACAACAACTTTTTATACTATAATTATATGTAAATCACTTCTAAAGATATTCAATATTGCATTTTTATGTTTCAGATTAAATAAAACGATTTCTATGTTAAGATGAAGAAAAAATATTCCCGAGGTTTTATTTTTCAAGGACAGAATCAAAAATTGATGGCATCCATTTGATTGGACAGGCAAAAAAATCCACCAACATCTTTTGTTAAAATAGATGAAAATATACATTTTGTAACCCTAATAAAATGGGAGTTACATTTTAGTTATCTAATTTGATTTACTTTATTAATATGTTTAAAATTGAATTTAACATTTTCTTATTTACGAGGAAATGTGACCATTTTCCGAAGAAAAAAAAGAAATTGAATAAAATTAAGAAATATATTTTTGATAATGAAAACGTTAGCTGAAGTTCTTACCTGGATTGGTTGTTGGTTTACTGAAGCAGAAGCGAATTTAGTGGCCTAAAAATAAAAATAACAGCACAGTATTGATTAAATTATTCTGAATTTAAAAAAGCAAAGCCTCCCTTCGTTATGGTTTGAACAACGAAAAAAAGAATTGCTAGGTATTTGACAACAGAAATTAGTTGTAATAAAAATAGTTATTTACCTGAATAGGTTGTTGGTGTACAGGAGCTGCAGCATATGAAGTGACCTAAGTAACAGCCATGAAGTTAATAAAATGTTAATAGTACTTGAATAGCTATTATTTGGTTAAAATCAAGGAGTATTTATTACAATATATAAATACTCCTTGCAAGAAATACTCCTTAAAGAATGCAAATAAAATATACGTTTCAGAATGAAAAACATATATATTAGTAATATCAGACTTAAAAAATTTATATGTTTAAAACAAAATCTGATATAATTAATAAGTTATCGACCATAAATGTATGTTTTATTTTTTTTATTGTTATTAGACCGCTTATAGGATTATAAAATATTTTTCTACGTTATATTTTCGGACTTCCTTACGAATCCTGAAGGCGAAATTAGAAAAACCTTTAAATGTATGCATTTCCACAAACGCAATTAGATCAAATATTTCTCGTTTGCTTCCACAAATTGCAATTCATAAAACTTATGATACTTTATTTTCTATTTTTTCAAATCATGAATATTTAAAGTAAAAATTTCCTTTTTGATATTAAAAAAGGTAGAATCCAAGAAAAATTACTTCTATAATATCAACAAAGCAATTCAATCTACTTAATCATAGATTTTAAGCCGAATGAGTGTCTTTTGTTTATGAAGTAGCGCCACTTAGGGCCAAGAGTAGGACTCAGCTACATCGCTCATCACATTCGCTTGTATATCCCCTTTTTTACAGGGAGGCACATTCACTCCTCACAAATACACAGTACGCAGAACACTTGACAGTACACACAAGAACAACCATGCACTAACCAGGACTCGAACCTGGCGTTCCCATATCATGAGGAAGACGTGCTACCTACGGCCGCTACGCCGGGGAAAATGTAATAAAATTAGATAATAACAATAATTTTACAATTCAAAAGTTTTTCAAAAGATCAAAGTTCACTGTTGAAAGCATTGATATAAACAAATAGTCTGCCGTTGCTGGGATTGATAGTCATGTATCATATTTTCCTTTGTAAGTTAAAATTTTGTACACATTAAAATTACAAAGTGTGATAACATTTTACCTCAAGACTTATTCTTCTTCTAATTTTTAATTTTTTATTGATTTAATATAGGTAAATTTATAGATTTTAAAATTTTTTCGATGTACGATTTCTTTCCTGATGAAAAAAGTTCACAACTTTCATTTCAATAAGAAGCTCTAGCCTGCCCTCGAAAATTGTGAAATAAATTTAAAAGGCTCATTAATTGAAGTTTAGGTAATATGGATTAATTAAAAAAATATTTTGCAGCATATTTTATTATAGAATGTAATCGCTTTTTTTAGCTCTGATATAGAGTGTTTATATTTAATAAATCACTGAAGGTTGCCAAAGAATCACATTTTCCTTTTAGATCTTACTTTTCCCGCCAAATGTGTTCATCTGCCGCAAAACTCGTTTTACATCATTTTCTCGCCTGGAAAACTTCATGATTCATGAATGTGGACATAAAGTTTTCTCACCTGTTTTTGTTGTTGGAATGACGAACCTTGGGCGAAACCGGAAGTGGCGGGTGCAGCAGCAGGTTGTTGAGCTGAGGAGTAGAACTGGACATGAGCAGGGGAATCACTTTTGGTTCCAAATTCATTGGTTTCGATTTTGGCCTGGAAGCCATCAGCCCCGGATGAGTAATCGACCTGTCGTCTTCGACCGTCAGCTACGGACAAGCTGTATTGGCCGGATATTTTGCCGGACGCATCAGCACTTTCCCTTCTTGCACTGCTGCCACCATCTTCAAGCTGGGCCTCGTAATTGAAGGAATAGGCTCCAGCATCGCTGCCCAAATTGAACTGAACAGGCTTCTGAGAAAATTACAAGTTTTGAGTTAATCAGTGACGTATAGTTATCAAAGAATTGATCAGGTTAAAAGTAATTGTATAGAATAGATAAAGATGTGCTACCTTAGATTTTGTTATGTTTTTTTACATTAGACTAATGTTATCACTTTAACCCTTTGAATACTAAGCCGGCCCAAGCGGCAGGGTAATTTCTATCCTAGAAGGCTAGTTTCTGTTTCAAACGATGAGGGAAGGATGTAAAACAAGTCGTGATTCTCGCTTCAATTCTTGCAACTTTCTTTAGAAACAGAAAGCGACAATTCAGGATGAATTTTATGCTATCGCTTAGGTCGGGCCAGTAGCGAAAGGGTAAAAGATGATGCAATAGGAAAAGTCATTCTTTTATAAATACATTAAAATTATGTTTGTTTCACAGTTTTATCCTCTCAACTTAAATTTATGTCATAATTTTTTAAATTTAATGATATCACTTGTATTCTAAATACAGAGAAATGTAATTTTATAAAGCTTTATTAAATTAGATTTACGCTTTGATTTTGAAACTATTCGAGAATTGTTTTGGTACACTCTAGATCTTTTGAAGCTTAAGCAGCTGACGGGTACGAAACCTAATCTAACACATCTACCATTCATTTTATTAGTCAATTACATTTATGTATACGGTAGTCAACAGCAATATTTTATTGCTACGAATTCAGTACATTTCACCAAACTGGCATGTATTTGAAACGAATTAGTATCTTTAAGAATACGAAATGCAGAAAGAAATTGGAAAATTCACCTCAGTTATTTAAATATGTGTTCTTCAAACGTAATTAATAGACTGGATGAACTGTCATGTATTTGTTGATCATCATTAAACTACAATTTTATTGAATTTTTAAAAATCAGTGAAAACGTTTATAAGGTTTTCTTTGAATTAGTGTCTACATAGTGTTATTTAAATTTTAGCAGTATGTTAGCTAAACATTAAGTACAAGTCAAGCTGCGTTACTTTGTTATTTGAAACGTAAGAGTATACAAGGAACTACTTACTTGCTCATACTGTCCTGCATAAGTGCTGACTTGAGGGACAGAATACTTCTTAGGGGCAGGCTGGGCGGGGGCTGCAGGTTCAACAAAGGCTGATTTGAAATCAACATTGGCAGGATTGGAACTCTTTGTTCCGGCTTCGTTGGTATCGACGTCGGCCCTGAATCCTTGCTCATCGGCCACGTATTTGACCACCCTCACGGAACCATCTTCGTTGGTCACTGTGTAGCTGCCAGTCACTTTGCCGGACCCGTCAGCGGACTCTTGTCGGGCACTGCCTTCGGCTTCATACCCAAATGAATAAGGTGAGGGGGCTGCCTGTTGTTGGGGAGCAGCTTGGGGAAGTGGGCCTGCTTGGAATTGAGGTGCAGCAGGTTTGTTGGAATGATAGGAGGTAACACTGGCAAATTGATGATGCTATTGAAAAGGAAGAAAATATTTTTTAAAAAATAAAAGCTCGAAAATTCAGGCTGTTTATAGATTCTAATATAGATTAAAATGCCTAGATTTTTTAAAAAATATATACAAATTGGGTTTCCAAAAGAAAGTGGAAATAATTTACACTGATACATTTATTAGTTAAAAGTATTTCATTTTTGGATATGGCAACACTTAAAATAATACTTTTATTTGAAGCAAACTGCCCAGACTTGTAAATATCGATCCTTGCTACAATTCCATGATATTTGTAGTATCCCTCTTGCAATAAATAAAATTGATCTAATGTTATAAACTATTTCACAAAAAAAACTTTAAACTGACGTATAAATATTAGATAACTTTATCTCTATTTTTCCCAGATTCATTTATAATATACCTTTCTTCTATATTTTAAATTCAATGCATTTTCAAATCCTCAATTTGCTTACGCAAATTCGATTTTTTGTTGTTGGTGGACTCTTAAGCTTTATCTTTAATGGTACTATAGTGAGCGTCTAGCATATTCTAGATTAATTATCATTAAAACATATATTTTAAAGTAACTATTTTGTTTCATTAAGGAAATTTGTATAGTGCAATCCACCTAAGATTTTCATAAGAAATTATTATTCAAAATAAATTTTAATTGTTAATTTTGAATTAAATTCAGTTTTAATATGAAATCATTCTATATCTGTAGTGGAATTAACTTAAATTAATAAGGAAAGGCAATTTAAACTGATTAAATGCTTGTCTATTTAAAAATATATCAAATTAAGTTAAGCTTTATAGTATAAATTTTAATATTTGTATTTTAATGGGCCAACTTCTTTTAGCTGAAGTGCAAGATATAATTTTCAGTCCAAAATGCAAAATAGCATAAAAATGGTTAAATAAAAAAAACACATTTTATTTCACTTTTGCTTTTATTAAGGTACATTTTTATGTTCTTATATATATAATTTTAAAGTAAACATCCCAGACGTTTTAATATGTAATCAAAACTTTTAATTCTCAAGAATATATATATTCATAGAATTTTAAGAAAATACCCCTTCCTTCAGTGCGCGCAAACACTAAAAAGTGAAAGAATTACTACCGTTTGACCGTAGTTGAAAAACAGAACAATAACAAAAAGCTTCTGAGAAAAAAAGGTATTTTTGAGGAATAATTCAGTTTAAATAATCAAAATTAATTACTTGTTTTTGTTCTACATTCTTCTTTGATTGGAAGGGTTGTCCATAACCCTTTGCCGAAGCAACAGCGGCAATTGCCAATAAAACGACCACCTGTAAGAAAAGAGAATCTCATTTTTTATTCCTCATAACAAACTATCAAATTGAGAAAACATTTCAGAATCAAGAATTGATTTTTAAAAGATTTATTTTAAGGAAATATTTGATGGAAAAAATGATCATTATTTGATATATGTTACATTTATTTAAACAAATTCCTATTTTTTTTATATATATATTTACAAACTTTAGAAAAATGAAAAGTGGAAGTTCCATGTTTATTAATTGTAAATTTAGTTATTGAGAGATAGTCATTAAAATTATAATAATTGAAGAATTTATATTTTTCAATACTGAAAAACTGAAGCTGCTTTCTATTATAAACATTAGTTACTAAAATTCAAAAATGTTTTAAAAATAGTTAAAGCTTAGGTACGAGAAAAATTATAAATATACAGAAATTAAATATAATTTAATTTTATAATCTTTTTAAAGAATGAATATTTTTCACTTATTTTAAAATTATTTAAAATTTTAAGGGATTAAAAAATGAAACTTGCTTAAAATTATATAAGATAATCTAACCCTTGGATATAACATTAGGTAGTAATAATAATTTTATTTAAATATAATTTCTTTTTAAATTATCTGAAATCTAAGACTAGAGTTTGAGATCCATATTGTAATTTTCAATCAAGTATTATTGGATCTACAAGACCACAAATTATTTTCGTTGCTATATTTTTCAATTATTGTTATAATATTCAGTACTAGGAATTATAAATAAGTAAATTTTAAAAATTTATATTTATTTTACTTACAGAGACAACGCAAAACATGAAAAAAGTAAAGCTTGAAGTTTATACAATAAAACACATCGTAGATGTATAAATCTCTAGTTTAATTCGAAGTTCAAAATTACAGCTGATAATAATCAAGTTAATTAAATTAAATCAATGAAAATACAGTTTAAAATTTATTTTTATAATACAAAAAGAATCTTATTTATTAAGATTTCTTGAGCTGAAAATTTGGGAAAACTAATAGGAAGACCAGTAATCAGACTCAAATTCGAGCTGTTTTTCGAAAAAGGATGCAGAGGAAGGAGATGACCACCTTACCTGTCTCATCATTGTCGGTTGTTTGCTCTGAAAGTGAGAGTGTCATCTTCGGAGATCCGCCATCCTTATATACTGATGAAGGAGCACCGTCACGTGAGAGAAAAGGGGGTGGGGTAGAATGTGATCTGGATCTCCCCGAGTATGGCTCAATCGGTGGTTGCAGTCTCTCAGGCAAGGTCATCTCGGATGAGTTTCGCTCTCTGCCATCCCTAACCCCGTTACAGCACCTGTTGGCGCCCGACGTTTCAAGAGTCTTCCACAATTGGCACTTCATCGTCGCCAATTAGAAATGGCTCACTCCATTCGACAATTGACATTTGCTATCAGTAGATTTTTACAAATACTATAAATTTGACTATGCAAACCACATTTTATTTTTATTTCTAATTTTTTAAAGAAATGTTTTTAAGTGAAACTAACTTGACCTAAAGGCTTTTTTGATGTAATATATTCCCGATTTAAATTTAAATCAAAATAGTAAAATGATCATTAAAGCTTTGGTAGAGTGCTTCAACAATGTATAATTAATATTAGACATAATGTTTTACAAGTTAATAAATTATACGTTTTTTATAGTCTGCATTACATTGCAAAGCAGACTATCCGCAATCTTAATCCTTGTTAAATACGAGAAATCACAAGTCTTTACATTTCGCGAGGAAGGAATCATAAAAAATAAGCGGATATATTATATCTCGTTTTCAAAGAGCTCAAAATTTAAAATTTCATAAGGAAGGAGTCATGAGAAATAAGACTATTTTAGATATATTTTAACAAGATAAAAATTTAAAACTTTATTCAAATTTCTTTTTATACACAGTTAAGAAATGGATGATTATTGATCAATTATCAAAAATTGATTTTAGATTATATATTTACTGTTGATTATCAAAATGTATTTTAGATTATCAAAATATATACTGTATTTAAAAAATGTATGCTATTTTTTGCTTTTTTTTTACAGAAAAAGTTTCTTTCTCACCATAACAAATTATTCTAAATGAAAAGAAAATTTTATTTTATTGAAAGTACAAAATATTTCTTTACATTTTTTTGATTTTGTGCATACTATGTTTGCCATCGTTAGAATTTTTTTAACAATCCACACTTTATAAAAATTGAATTCAGGTCAATAAAGTTTTCAAATAGAGAAGAGAGTAAACTCTAAAATAAGAAGTGATAAAGAATGAATCTTTTTTTCATTTTTCCACTTTAAATGAAAAATATATTAATTTTTTCAAGAGTAAAGAAAGTGAGAGAGAACAATTTTTTAAAGCAAAATATTTTTCACTAGGTATCGATTTCTTTTCATTTTCTTAAAACTTCACATCAAATGTTTTCACACATCAAATGTTTTCTCATTTAAAATGATAATTAATTTTCCTAGTGTAAATAATTTTATTTATAATTCTTAAAAAAAATTGAAGGGGTATCTGTTTTCACGTCTATGCATTTATAGATATATCTTAGTAGACACATATGTTATTTTTTATGACCCAGAATTTTCCTGAAATATGTTATAAGTATTTTCTACAACAGTTGATGTAATCTGTTATCGATCTTCAGTTTTTAAAATAACATAAGTTAACTTTTGCTGAAGTGAAGATATTTGAAAGTTAAACTGTTTAGAAGCTCAGTTGATCAAGGTATCATATTTCATTCACTGATTATTAAAATCATGAAGCGAAGAATTTCTCAAAGGATCAAAACTATCGTCGATAGAGGACATTTGGTGCTATCAGAACGGATGGCATGTCAATAATTATAACGAAAGTATAGAAAATGGATTATGCAAGATTTCACTGATGTTTAAGCAATAAAAAACTTTTATAGACATGAACATCAATATGAAATTCACGAAAATTTTATTAGTGATTATTTGACAACACTTAACCACATGCAACATTCTTAGTGAATTGACTATATAATATGTTGTATCCAATGTTCTAAGCTACTGTAATACTGGATGTTTGTAACAATATCGTTTAGTAATTGTCTTTTGCACTTTAATCGTAAATCTTAATACTAAAGCAAACGTTAGACTTTTAATTTAAAATATTTATATTCTCTATAAACCATATACTCTGTGGGTGAAAAAAGTTATAAGCATAAAGTATTTTCATTTGCGGTAGAATGAATGCTGAATACAAATTAAGTCTTAAGAAACTTTGTCTGTACATTAACTTTCTTTTTTTAAACGAATGACAGTGTGGCTTCTGTCACGTAAGCATAGACAGTTTTTATAATCCAATTAGATTGCACCGTTTTCTTGTGTATATGAGTAAAGGTGGTAAAATCTCTCTTACCGGTGACTGTAACTTACCGCATCTGATGCTATATTTGTGTGTGTGTGTGTGGATTTCATTTTTATATACTTTCAATGGCCTGTATAGAAAAATTGATCATCAGATTTCATATCAGTAATTTTAACTGAATAAACTTTTAACAGAGAACGTTTTTTTCCGCTATCTTGGAAAGTAAGAAAACTTTTTCAGCCTATCAAATAATTAGTAATTAAAATGCATACATTTAAATAAGCAATATCTGAACTTGGATTGGTATTTAAAGTTGATTAGATATTAATTAGCAAGTTTTGCATTTAGCTGTTATGTATTAAACATGAAAGAAAGTGCGAATTAAATCTAAAAAAGAAAATGCATAATTAAAAAGCTTAATGCTATCACTTATTTTTTATAACCAATAACAGTAATAAACAGTTTAACGACCGATTTAAAATAGGCAGTTCATATCAAATTTTCAACTGTGAATGTGTCATCTCTAATCATTGAAATGAAAGTCAAAAGATGCATTTTTCTCTTCTAGGTACATTTTTCAAAAATAGTAACTTCTGATTATATTTCTCAAAGGAATTTTTCTAATTATATTTCTTAAAAACAGTCTTGTATAATTATATTTCTTGAAAACAGTTCCATCCAATTATATTTTTTGAAGATACAATTTTACTCAGTGACGTTTTACTAACAAAAATAAACTGGTTACGATTCAGCAGTCACTTCTACGCAGTTTCACTAGTATTTTTATTTACAAATATGTTTTTCTTTTCAGAACTAGGAATTACTCATACTGGAACCTAAATAATAATATAGTTTATAAAATAACTTTTAAATTTCAATGGATTAGCAATGGCACTTTACTTCTCATAGTTTGTAACCCCAAGATACACTTTATATAAAAGAAAGTCATTTTATGCCTGAAGGAGTAATTCATAATTGATTTTTCAATTAATCAAGAAAATTTGTTACTACTCCATTTTATGCCCTAAAATTATTTCGTCAATGAATTCTTATTGAGATATGTGATATTTATTATTAGAATTAACCATTTGAGTGTGGCGAGTTGAAAAAAGGTTTATTTAAAATTGAAAAGTGCGTTTTATGGTATTACCATACTGTTTCTTCGAGTTAAAAAATGAAGAAATTAAATTTAAGTAACGAAAAAATTAATTCCAAACGATAAAAAATCTGGAGAACGTACTCGGGGGGTAGGAGCATCTGAGGATACATTTTTACTATTTTGGCTTAAAGGTTATGCACAAAAATTCTTAAAGTTAGGTTATTTTAATTTTGATTTAAAGTGCTTATATTTATAAGAATAGAAACACCCAACCCATGTAACCAGGTTATAAACTAAAATTTAATGTATTATAAATTTTATATCTATATATTTGGGATTATAAAAAAAATACATGCAAATTTCCTTCCCTTTGACTTGCTGTATTTGTGATTTATTGTACTCAAATTTTCTTAAGTAGGCAGACAAAAAAGTCTCTAATTAACAAATTTCATCCAACTTTAAACGTAAATCGGTAATTTGGGATTAAAGACCACATAAAGTATTTTATTTTTTTATTTTGTTACATTTTTAAAAGTGTCCTGTTGGAAATAAACATAATTACAAATAATTATCTAATTATTTGACACAAGGACGTTAAAAATTGGAAAGCTATTAAAATTTTGTTCAGTCAAAATCGAATTTTCCCTAACACAATATTTTATATGCATTAATGAAAAAGAAATGAAATATTTGTGGACTATTTTACGAAATCATTTATTGCTTTCTGTAACGAAATTAAATTTGCAAATGATGAAACGTTCTGAAATCGTCAAAATATTCGAAAGTGACACAAATATCGTCCACAGACCTCAGAATTTTCTCGAGCAATATTGACTTTAAGAAACCGCAAACGATTTGGCGATCATTTGGCATGATCTTTCTTAGCTTTCACTGTTTTTATTTTGATTCGTTTACCTTCTACGTTCGACATTTTTTTTTCACCAATGAAAAAGCAGCCCTAGCGACACTCGCAACACCTTAAGTACATCACATTGCCCAGGAGGAAAAATTCCTTTCTTCTAAAATCGCTTTCTCTTTCTTTTTCAGCCTTCTCTATCTTTAATTTTTTGTCTTTTTATTTCTTTTCATCACACGAATAACGGTTCTCTTTTCCGCTAGTAATTCTACTCTTTTCTTGTTCTTAATATCGGGCGCTTCTCATGTGGTTTCCTGGACACATAGATTGATTATTAGATCTACTCCAAAATGGATTTTACTTAATTTTACATATTGGAGAATTGGACTAATAATTTATGATTTTATTTAATGATTCATATCACATAATCTAAGTTTTAACGATTCTTTTATGATTCATGCAATTTCATTTTTATTGTTTGACAAATTACAAGGCCCGCTTTCTTTTACATTACAGCTATTATATATCAGATTTTATATAATGCTTCTTTTTTGATCAATCAATTTTATCCAAACTAACATCCAGTATAATCAATTCTGCCCAACATTTGACATTATACCTGCATTCAGCAATTTAATGTTACAATAAATTAAATTGATAGTTCATAATTTCTTATTAGCAGATCTTTACCTTTGCCTTTATTTATTGAGATACAAAAATAGTGAAAAGCAAGCAAATATTGCTATAAAAGTATTTTGTGATATTTTCCAAGTGGCATATAACAAAAGAATCAAAGTTACTCTCATCAAGTTCCAGTGTGTCTCTTCCCCTCAAAAAAGATTTGTGTACATAAGAAAAACATTCTATCTACTAAAAAGAATTGATTATAAAATTGTTTCACCAACTTTTAGTTCAATTTAGTTTAGTTATATTAACAACCCTTTTTAAAGCAACATTAGGGCTATTTTGGGACTTATCTCATAATTTTGAACAACGGGCAGATGATGAGGAAGACATCTGAAATATCACCCCACTCTCCAAGTTTTCTCCCTACACCAGCGGGGGGGGGGGCCCGACTCACCAGACTCTCTTACACAGTAGTTCTTCGATGGAATCGGGTCTCGAAAACGAAGCTCTTCGGTTTCTAAGCCGAAACTTTACCACCAGGCCTACGCGGTCTTTTAAGCTTTCTGAGACAGATTAATTAAGTTTTATAATAAATTAATTAATTCCTTCTTCCATATTAATAATTTGACATAGGGGAATTTCTGCTTCATCAATAAAGGTCACATCCTTTGTTAATTTAACTCAACGGTTAACTTTGGACTGTACATCAACAAACGATTTTCAAAACTCACTTGACCATACAAATACCTCAAATCGACACAAAAAATCTAACATAAGTTTAAAAAGTTCATCGATATACTATGCATCTTTATAATCTGGATTTAATTATGCTTTTATTCCTCAAGTTTTGTGTACAAACATTGAGAGTTGTCTCCCCAAAACGTTCTTGTAAACTTTTTAATAAAGGTGCAATCACAGAGAACGCCTTATGTGCCAATGGCGTAGAATAATTACGAAACATTAATCTTTGGCAAGGTTTTAGCATTTTTACTGAATCTATTGTGTCATCGTAAGCGAGTTATTTGACTATTAATCTCTGATATGTGGTTAATAGGATTCGAAAATTGAATTTGTGTTTGAGACAAATTTTTATTTATAGATTAAAACAAAAATTTAGCACCAAACTATAATTTTATTTACAAAATCAATTACCAAATCTGATATAATTAAATAAATTGCATCTTTGAAATGTCGCTTTTACATGTCCCTAAAAGTTCTGACCGAGGGCTGATCAATCTCTTTAGGATTTGGCACAAAATATGATAAATATTTAGACTAAAAATTTTAAATTTGTGTACCGGATCTCATTTATCTAACTTTCTTTGTTTTATAGTGATCCTGCTAAATTACATTTTAAAAGGCTGACAAAAAGACTTTTCTCAGCAGATTTTGCTGAAAAACTTATATATATATCTATAAAATTAGTATAAAGACAGTATACCAAATTTCATCTGTCTAGAGTAAAGTCTTATTGAATTATTTATGCCTGACACAGATATATAGGCGGTCATCTAAAAATATGTTTATCGAATTCTTATAGGTGTGAAACTTGACGATTCGTCAAAATCACTAGTTCCAATTTTTTAATGATTGCAACTCTTTCTATATTCTTCTTGTATGAAAACAATAATTATCTCATTTTTAATTGTTTGTTAAACTGATTTAAATGCTTAGAGTAACCATCTTTAAAAATTTCGCTCTAAAAAGATGCTAAGTTTTCTTCTATACTATGAGCTATTTCAATAGAAAGATTTTAATCAGAAAACTCAATTTCAGTTTATATCTTATGTCTTTACGTTTCGTTATACTTTATTAAGTAAAGAAATCTACTTGTCATATAATAGACTAAGACAATTCAAAGTTTTGATAAAGCATTTAGTAGAGGTAAGAATCACAGATTATCTTCCTGTTATGACTTGATTAATTAACCCTTTGCACTCCGAAAAATAATTACTTGCAAAATTATTCACCTTATACAGAGATTTGTTTATTGCTATAAAAAATAAATATACATAATTCGTTTAAGTCGAATTTATTTGAAAAAGTAATCTACATCTAACAATTAAATTTGAAAAATAAATAAATAATACGTCAAAACGATGTATAATCTTTACAGGGATCAGAACTACAATCCGAAATTTTCTCCCAGCTAACAGCAACTGTGGATCAGTTGCCCCTGAAAGTTCTCCAGGAAAATTACTTCTTTCTCGTTCATGGGAAGATTAGATTAGTAGAGTAGTAGTAACTAAGATTAAAAAAAGAAAAAAATCTTTATATTGAAATAAGTTTTCCTTTGTTTATAAAATAGCCACTATCTCCGAAAAAAAAGAAATTAGTTTTCCATTACCATTGCATTGTAAATCCCTTACGAAATTTAGTTTATTTTTTGTGTTTTGCTAATTAAAAATTAATGTTTTGCTAAAAAAAGTTAATTTAAAATATTTTTTAAAGAATCATTATTTGAAGAATTATTTTTCCCAAATTTTTATTGTATAAAGATGAAGATCGTCTTAATTCGACCAATGTATGTGCATGAATAAAATCAGAAAAATTAATAGAAGAATGTATTATTATCTCTTAATGATTAACTTTGTCATGATTTCTAATATTTTTCATTTAATGTTGAGTTTTAGCGCCTTGGAATGGACACCCAGGCTGAAGAACATACCAGACTGAAATTCTGAAACTCTCATCAGTATACATCAATACATAACTTCTTAAAGGATGTCAATATGTGGAAGGTTGAAATCGTTCGTCTTTCATCTTCACCGACCTTCGAACTCATTTCTGAAGCGTGTTTTGAAAGCGAATAGAAGTGAAGAGGGAGTGTCAGACGACCGGAGGCTGAAAAAAAAGTGCGTGGTACCCGACTCAACTGATTTCATTTGCAACTGTGATTGCTTCAGATAAAAAAAAAGCTCCAATGCGGTGTTTGCGGTACTAGAGGTTAAAGAGCGATTATGCGTTTTTTATTCATTTTTTTCATTCCAAAATGATAATCAGGAGCACTCCGTTATGACCTTTAAAATGTTGATTGTGAGCGTACTAAACAGCCTTGAGAAACGTGTGATTTAATTAGAAATTTAATTGGCGGCCATTGCTTTCTTCTTGTCTTTCAGGATGTTACCAAGAGCAAAATTGAAAGGCGTCCCCCATTCGTTTCCTTTTAAATTGTTACACATGCATTAGTTGCATTGCTTGGTAGAAATTTTTTTATCAATAAAACGCCGAAAAAAGAATAACAGACACATATTTTCAGGCAATAAAATATAGGTAGATTAAAAGCAGCAAAAACGTGTGTTTCACGGATTTAATTTATAATATACCTAAAGCAGGGAATGAAAATTGATGTAGCGCATTAATTTCGTTCATTCTTTAACCACGCAACACGCAACTAAATAATTAAATTTTAACATCTTTTACCATTAATAATTCAAAGTTCTTGAAACATTAAAGCGTTAAATATCCATTGAGAAAGCAGATAAAATTTGATACTGTTTAAAATGCTGGTTTTGTTCTCGAAATAAAATAATGATTAAAAATATTTTAATAATTATTTATTTAATCTTTTTTATTGAAAGTAAATGAATATATGTTTATTTAAAACTTATTTTTTAATTCATCCGATCAAAGCTAGGAACAAGTTTTCAGGAAGAATTAAACGATAGAATTATTTCGAATTCCTTTCCACGCGGAAAAATTCACGGTGTAGTAAATTCATAAATACTAATCAAATTCATGAATACCAATGCCTCTTCAAGATCACAAATAACAGACTAAAAGGACATCGACAAAATCAGCTGAAATTTTTCGATCATGACTGCATTACCCTGCAGAACCAAAGAATAACATTCTCAAGAAGTAAATCAAAACCACAGGACCCAGACGGAGCTACATATTTTTGATTCTATAAAGTTTGTCTATACGTTTATACATATCATATTGATGTTTGCAACGTTTTTTATCAACTGTTTCCCCTTTTTCCCCCTTTTCAATCGATAATCTTATTTCTCTGTAAATTCAACCCATTGCTACAATTTGTTTTTAAAAAATATTCTTGTTTCTCTTATTTATTATTATTCCGCTAAAACATTAAATACAGCCCATTAAAAATTAAAATTAAAAAAAAGAAATTAAACAAACAAAACAAAACAGAACATTAAAAACATTTTGACACCGATGGGATTCTCTCTTGAGATCCCTGGATGGTTTGCTTTTTCTTTCTTTTTTCATCGTCTCCCATCCCATCTTGTGTTGTAGGCACCGGAGTTACAGAATGGCGTTATGCATTGGCTAGATAGAGCCAGTTAGTAGTTCATAATATTCAGTCTAAATTTGAAAATATTTCATTTTTCAACATTAAATAGTATTATTAAAGCTGGCAGAAACTTCTAGAATTCTGTTGGCATTCCATTACAATTACATGAAGTTTTAATCTTCCTACATCATACCAGTGGCATCATCCCCCCCATGACAAATTCTAGAGGAATTGCCACATTCAGCTAGTAATCTGACGACCAATCGGAGTATATTTTCAAATGAAAATAATTTTTATTAAAGTAACAAGCAGAAATCATTGAAAAATTTCTTTCTTTGAATGAACAAATGCTAGATATCCCTATAAAATATTGGTAATTATTACAATATTTGTCATGATCTTGAGCCAATGTTCTCAGAAACCGCGTCTTTATTATATAAAGGGGGTTTCAAAATATTTTTGTCGATCTTATCTTTCATTTGGGATTTGTTTGCTACCATTTATACTTTTGAGTTTTAATTATGTAAAATATTTTTAAAACTTTTATTGAGTAGTCGGCAATGATATATATTATATCTAGTTATCACAGTGATTTGCTATTAATACTACAAATGCTTCTACTTCTAGCTTCTACCAAATACCTGGAGCCTGGTGGTAAGTTCTCGACTCATGAGCCCATAGGGTTTCATATTCGAGACCCGATTCCACCGAAGAACCGTAGTACAAAGGAGCCTATTACACGTTAAATCGGTTCAGAGTCAACCGCTCAGGTGTCGTCCTCGTCATCTTACCGTGATTCAAAATCACGAAATACGGCCCTAAATAGCCCTAGCGATTTTTTACAACAGAACGTTAATATAACTAATTTCATTAAGTTAAAACTGCTACCAAATACCATTCATTTGTGGGTCCCGTTTATAAATCAGTTCGAATGTAATTTTTTAATGGGAGGATTGAGCAAAGAGCTGTAGTTTGAGAATTTAGGGTCGGGAGTTCCAATTCTGATGCCACGAAATATCCGATTTGATGAAACAATAGAATAAATATGAAGAACTAATTGAAGTATTATTCTTATCAAATGACTACGATTTTGAATAGCAAATTCCGGTTCCAAATCGCTTTAGCGTAGCTTCAGTACAGGATGCTAATTAATTAATTATTTAACTGAAAGTCCTTTTTTTCTGAAATAAAATGCTACAACACTCTTTGTCTCTCTTTAGAAATAATTTAAAAAATATACATATTATAATTTCGATTGAAAAAATAGTAATTGAAATACTATTTAGATGTTAAAGAGTATTGAATAGTACTTGTTTACTTAGATCCTTTCTAAGCAAAGCAAAGCATTTGATTAAAAAATATCTTACAAATGTTTGCAAGTTTTGTAAAATAATGTTTTAAATGAAATACTGTTTTATCTATATTAAACACAAGATTTCCCATTTATGTTTGAAAAATAATTTCATTTTTCATATTTTTTATTCTTACCTCTCATATTTTTGTAAGATTTTTTAAGCTTTTTTTTGTATGAAATTTTTGATTTTAAGTTCCATTAAAGATTTCAACAACAATGCCCTTTTTTGTGCTAATTTCATAAGAATACAATAATTTTTTTCTCACGAATCACGTCAGTTTTATATACACATTATAAGAAACAATTTATTCACTATTTTCTAATGAGGGCATTTAAAATAGCTCATTCAACTTGAAATGATTCATTCTTGGCAACCTTGAAATCAAGTTTTTTAAAATTTAGCTATCTCTGGTTTCAACACTCATACCTCATATTTGTACCTTATATGGTCTATCTGCGTGGATGTATTACGTTATGCTATTAAAAAAAGTTTAACTATCAAATAACTATCATAAGAATCATAGAAAACTTTTTTCTAATTTTGTTTCAGACTAAGAGCTTTATTTATTTTAGATTTCTAAAAGAAAATACAAATGTGAATAAAAATCCATTTCATTATGATTCTGCCTTATATAACCTAAAAATATAATCAGGGTTAAGATTTATTTGTAAGCTTTTGAAATTCAAACCAACTTAGATATCTGAACCATAATCACTTTTACGTGTATTCGAAAATAATCCGAACAAAAGCAAATGATATTTGAATGGAGTTTGAAGAATATTTAAAATAATTAATTTAATTTTACAAAAAAAGGATCGTGGAAATTTTATTATTAAAAAACATTTAATTTAATTTTTTAGAAAATTCTGCAATTTCTTTTATTTTTACTATACCAATGTATTAGTCCATATTCATACGAAGGGAATTTAATACTTAATAGATGAAAATTGACCTTTCAAATATGTTCTCATGTGCACTGAAAAATCCTTAATTATTCACGCCTATTTGAATAATCATTTGTGATTATAATTCAATTATCTGGTTCTAAGCTCTATTATTGGCTTGACCTGCCACGCCCAACACTATCGTTATCAATATCTAAAATAGGAACTCCACCCTGTCATCCATTCACACTTCTGCATTTGAATAAGAAGAAATCATTGGTTCAAAATTGACAAAACATGATTTTAATGATAATTTCGATTGATTTCCCCTTTTTTATGACCTTTATATATTTCAGAATATTGTATATAGAAATAATGGTTAAATAAAGAAAACTTCCTTTGGAATATATATATAAAAGTTTTTTTTTGTTTTTTGTCTGTTTTGTATAACTTTACCTTAAAAAAGTGAATAAAATTCTCCTTATTTAATTAAACCGACAGGGGAGTGCTGAAAACGGCAATACAGGAATGAAGTACTGTCACACTATTTTAGAAATATTTAAATTGAATTTTTAAAAAATTGAGCATCAAGTAAAAAAAAATTAAGGACTTTTTTTCGAACACTCTTTGTTATTTTAAATGGAGCAATTATTGAATGGGTTTCTAATAGAGTTCAATTAATATTGGAGCTACAGATTATAAGGAAGTGCTCAAAATCTTATTACATTGATATATGAGAAATGAATTATTATTAATAAAATTTTTATAAATCTTTGCTTTAGACTGTGGATTTCTCTATAAACAACAGTTGCAAAATTATTTTCGTTTCTTGTATATCACTTAATAATACAAAAATTTGTATTTTTTGATGTTTTCGTATTAAATCCTAAAATTATTTAAATATTTGCAACGGAATCCAGCATATCATTTGTGTTCTGACTTCTATAGATATATAATCCACATTTAAATCGCAATAATAGGATTATCTATTCAAATTCAATCAAAATTTTATCAATAATTTTTTATTTATTACTATTTAATTACTTTTTTTGTTCTATCAATCAGTAAAAATTGGAACAATAATATATATGCTGTCTAAAAACCCATTTAAAACTGAAAATGCTCTATTTAAAAACCATTCCCATTTCTCAAAAATAATTAAAAATTTTATTTCAACAATGAATTATTTCTATAACCATTCCAATTTTTCTTCGTTTATTTATTTAAAAATATTATCATAATAAACCATATTTTTATAAGAAATGTTTTTTATAATAAATTATTTTTATTGAGATTAAAAAATAATTTATATGAATCAAGTTATTTCTGCTAGTAAATTTAATAATTTATCATTAGACAAAGATAAACGTCTTCTTTATAAACTTTTCATGAAGAAAGATATGAATAATAAACAAAACAAGCATAAAACTCAAGTAACTAATTTTCAATGATTTTGTGTCAGAAATATTAAAATGGTTACACCACAGTTTTAATAAAGTAAACAATATATTGCTCTTATATATGCTTTCCATATGATAATCTAACAGAAAATTCAATATGAGCAATATATAATCAAATAAATGAACCCATTTATGATAAATTATACTTAATTGCCTTTTTTGATAACACAAGTTTGAATTTTGAAATCGATTATCTAGATTAGAAATAAAAAAGAGTAATCAGTTACAGTAATCGAACTTATGCCGTCTTCAAAAGAAATCACAGATTATATAAAATTGTGTATGGCTGTTATGTTCTTTAATAATATAATCGTTTTAAGGACTTGCTTTAAATTGAAGAAACATTTAAGTAAATATGTAATCTATTTTGAATAAATTAAAAAAAAATATTTATACACACACATTTTTACGAAATTTCTTGTAATATCTATTGAAATAGATTTGTTTAAGATTTCAATAAATTTGTTTCATCTATGAACTCTTAAAATTCACGACGTCAAGTAAAAGTTGAGAGGAACTCCTTACTACAGCTGCATGAAAAGTTTTACAACAAATATTAATTGCGAAGAAGACGATAAAATTATTGTGACGAAAACATGTTATTGAATTTCAGATTTCAATAAAAACATTCTAAACTGATGCCAACAAAACCTTGACAAAATATAAAATCAAATTATAAATTTTCAACAGTCTATATATTTTTTATAGTTACTGAAGCATTACTTAAAAATCGATTAAATGTAAGAATAAATTATAAATTAATGTCACGAAATTTTTTTATTGCTATTATCATGAAGAACATGAAGCTATATTAATTTCTTGAAATAAAGATGCTATTTAATTAAATCAACAGATTTTGTTTTTAAAGTTATGATTTCCTTTCTTCATATATTTATCTCGCTGCTTATTTGATTAATATATTCACTCCTTTATGACTTCGATATATCAAAATAGTTTTGTTGAACATAAATAAAATAATTTTTGGAAATGTTGATTTTAGGAGTATATAAATGTAAAAATATCGGATAGTTTGATATATAAATGCAGCAATATCGAGATAGATATCCTTTTATGATGTAGCTCTTTATTTCTGCATAGTATTAGTCGAACTATTTGATTAAATTCCGTTTTGGAAGTGCGGATTTTATGAATATAGATAAGTGAAAATATCGGATAATGGATTTTTTTATAATTTATTTTTTTCCAGCGTCAATTGAACTACTTGATTAAACTTACTTTTTGGAAATATGGATTTTAAAAATATAGATATATGAAAATATTTGGATAAAAGATTTTTTTAAGATTTGGTTTTTTGTTTCGTCTTATGATAGTAGAACTATTCGGTTACATTCCCTTCTGTTGCTTTCTATTCATATTCAAAATTAAAAAAATAAATATTAAAATTAAATTATATTTAAAATTAAATTACTTTACTTCAGATTCATAATTTCTCTTAAAATAATGGTATCATATTTAAATTTTTTTTAAAATATATAAAATAAAATATTTTGAAGTTTAGCATAATTTATTACAGAGGAGTGAAAGTAAAAACATTTGAGTGTATAATAATAAAAATACATGAAACGTGTTGTTTATTTCTTTATTTTTAGCACTGTATTTAAGATATGCGATGACGTTCTGAAAAAAAATATTTTGAAAAATATTATAAAATATTTACATTTTTATATAAAGTAGAATTTTTATAAAATCTATTAATCAAAAATTTAAAAATTAAAATCTGAACGTTAGTTAAAAATTACATGAATTAGAATGAAGTATAACGTGAAATTCTAATAACGTTTATCATATTATTTCAGAAAATCGAGAAGGTCAAAATGCATTTCCTAGCTCTTGTAAGAAATAAATAATATTTATGTCCAGTCTTAAAGTACTGGGATTAGTCTAATAAATAGAATGGGAATTTCATTTTTTTTGTCATTACAAAGAATTAAAATTATTTCAAAAACATTTTAAAGAAACAGTTCGCTTATTTGGTTTTTTAATAATTAGATAATGTATTAAAGAATTGATAAATCTAATTTAAATGACAATTGGTCATTGATTTTTCGATTAATGAAATCTTTCAAAAGATGATTTTAACAAAATGTAATTTAAGAAAATCGCTTCTAAAATGTAAATATAATGTTAAAATGCAAAATATAAAAGTATAAAAAGTTATTGTAACTTCTCCAAAACGAAAACACAGAAAAAAATTAATTTTTTTTGTAAAGAAAATTGTTCAAAACTTTATAAATCCGAATTAAAATGTTCGATAATTTTCAAAAATCGATTTTTCACTAGTCATTTTCCTTAACGCAAATCGGTTTTGCAGAAAATAAATAATCTAAACTCTGTTAACAGCACCAATCATCGTTTGGTAAAAATAGAAATTAGATTTCCATTTGAAAATTTCCCCAAAATCAATTTAGCACTTTAATCCCATCATAATTACAGATTGATCATAATTTTATGTAGCCTCAAGACTGTTTCCAACGCAGTTTGAAAACAAGTAAGAAAGGCCTAAACATTTTATTTAACCTCCAGATTCTCCGCAATCAAACATGGGAATATATTTCCTATCTTCCTTATTATAGTGTCAAATCGCTGAGATATTTATCGCACGTAAATATTACAGATGAGGTGCATTGATAAAAACAATCAACGTCTCCCGACGCCGTCCAAGTGAATCTTACACCTCATGACAGGTAATAACAAAAAAGAGCAACTCCATGACTGCCTTCCTGATGTTGTATTTACTCATTATCGATTTCCTAGGATTCTCAATGCCATGCCGCGGTAATTTGTATTTGATGAATGCCTGGCTGTTCCGATAATTTAGTCTGATAGTAGCGAGCCATTCAATCAGGAGGAATGATTATCTTTCAAAGCGTTATTTACTGCGTGCACGTGGACAATGCTGAGACTAATAGTATGTAATCTTCAGTTGAGAAAAAAACTACTACTGCAATACGCATCGACATATAAAGATTCATGTCTGGACCACAAAAAAGTCATCTTTTCGTTTTCTTTTTCGTTTTCTTTCACCCTTAGGTGCAAACGATTGAATAAAAACAATACTGGCCGTCTTCCAAATTGCCCATAGATTTAACTGACCTTAGAGAGTGATATAATCACATAAATAAAAGTAAACTAGATTTCAGATAAATCTTGGAAGTGACACCAAATTTAGAATTTGAAGGACAGTCGATGTTGGATGTTATTTGTTTCATAAATAAAAACTTAGTAGCCTCGAATTAAATTTCAGTCAATTTTTTTCAGCATTTCGATAGGTGAATAGATTTTGCTGCAATTATTGAAATGACTCTATAATATAAACGCAGTTCGTTTTTATGAATAAAACTATAACAAATGTAATCATTAAATTCTCTACGTCAAACATTATTATTTTTTCTCTATGGGTCCTAAATTATTGGTTTAATAGAGCTTGATTCATCTTAATTAAGAGATAATCGAGAAATCAAGAATTTTTTAAAAGTCTGTAGATTAACTGTCATTAAGCTTTTTTTTTACTTTATCTTTAATGGAACACACAAAGAGAAAGACTTGTAATTATCAAAATATGCGAGCTGAAAATTTTGTCAATTTTTCAGATTTAGAAATACTCCTTGCTCGAAAAACAAAATTTTAGAATTGTGTCTGTCTCTCTATGAACACACTAATTCAAAAACTCTATAAGGTCGAGGAAATAAATATTTGACGCTTGCTCTAAACACCAAATTTGTAAATTTCTACAAAATTTTAAACGAAATCCATCTGAACATGTATTTCTGTCTGTCAAATGTATGTGAATGCAAAAAATTTAAAACTACAAATTTAACAGGATAAAATTTGGTACAAAGTTTTATATCGTTATTTTAGATAAAATTTCTCAAAGGAATAATTGCTTGTCTTCTAATTATAATTCAAAATTCTTTGTTTCGTAGTTATTTGTGAAATTTCAGATCCAATTGATCGAAGAAAAGGCCTCAAAAGTTGTTATTTTTTTGTATAATGTTGCAAAGCTCAATGTTGAGATACCGAAAGCAAAATTCTGAGCACTCTTGATGTTTATTGCTCTCCTAAGTTTTACAATTTCATTTGGAGAGGAAGTGGAGAAGAAGCATCTTCATTAGATCGCAAACGAGAAAGTTTTGAGATGATCATTTCCTCGTTTTTCACATGCTAAATTATTCACATACAGTCTTCGGAATTAAAGAAAATTTACTAGTAATAAAGTTTTTACTGTCCTAAGATGTTAAAATCAAAAGGCTCCTATCTTAATAAGTTGGTCAATAAAGATTCACATTTCACCAAATTTTTAACATACGATTTAGTTTAAGTATATAATTTTTATTTTATTAACTTAGAGGAAAATGTATTTATTTTTATTTATCTTATTTCGCTTAAGTTTATTGAGCTGTTGAACATGATATTATTGAAATAAACAGTCGGTTTTATTAAAATTCTAATAAATAAATGCACACAATACCGCCTACATGAATATGAATAATAATATTTGAAAAAAGGACGATGTTATTCTAATATTTTGCCAAGAAATAGAAATTGTACTTTTTTACAAATTCATTGATTTGGCATCAAGACAGAAAAAAAATTTAATCAACTATTTTTACGACCTTCGTTGAGTCCAGCGTCTTATAGTCTTTCTAGTTGGAACTGGACCATTAGTTATTAAGGATTTCATGGGTTCGAAATTAAATCTCAACTTTCATTCTTAAGTACTACTTATCCTTAAGTACACTTAACTTTTATTCTGAATTCTTCATCAGAAAATCTAAAAATTTTGCTGATTTAAACAGGAAAATAATTTTTTCATTCTAATGAAATTACATAGTCCACAAAAAATAGTATCAGTTATATAATATGGATGTGTTAAAATTACAGTAGTGTAAGCTGCTTAAAAAAGGATATTAGAAAAGGAGCCATGCCATGTCTCGCAACCGTTAACAGACATACCAGATATAGATTTCCGATTTTGTAGTTGTCTAGGGCTTCACTATTCATAGATGACCTTAAGCAGATCAATTATAAAACTTTATTTTCCATACTTCTAAATAAATAAGCTTGTAAAAAACTATTTTTTGAATTATAAATTATTAGGAAAATGTTAATATTTTATCAAGTATAACTAGTTTTTTTCTTATGGATTTCATTCTATTAATTTAGTTAATCTGAATATTTTTAAAAACAAACTTTATGCTTTGGTCATATTGTGTATGAACATAGATGATGGACATTCTATAGTTTTAATACATAAAAAAATTAATACATTTACATAAAGTTAATAAAATTAGAAAAATTATTGAATTAAAAGAAAATATTTACTTGTTAAAAATATGCAAGAAAGTTTATTCTAATTGTGTAACAAAGACCTCACACAAAAAAACTGTCTAGGACCATAAAAAGTCTAAATCCGCTACTGCGAATTATAAATACCAATCAAAGATGTTGATGATTACTAATCATGCGTTATTGAAAACATTTCCGATATATTTTTAGAATTTAGTTGATAAAATATTAAAGTATATGTAAATTTTAACCATCTAAATGAATAAGTTTACGTTTTTTATTAAATACTAATATTCTCTTGTTATTTTCCAATACAAAACAAGTCACTATTTTTTTTTCATGAAGCAGGAACCGAAATGTTCTGTTCGAAAGCAAACATTTTAAAACTTCACCAATTACCTTCATTGCTTCCCCAAAATCTAATCAATTGTTTTGATTTACGAATCAGTCACCCTAACAATAGAGGGAAGAAACACCAACAAGAGACCTAGTGACCTTCCCTCGAATTCTCCTTTCGAATTTTCAGACATTACAGAGCCACAATTATTACCAAAACAAACCCAGACAACCAATACCTTTTTAGGTCATTACCTCTTAACTTATTTCGATTATTTAACCAAGCAGTAAAATAATAATTACCACCACTTTACACGCACTTAGCGAACATTTAATATTGTTTCTTTGTTGCTATACAGCGTTCTGGTAAAGATCGTGGCTTCACTGAGCTTCATCTGAAGCAAACCTTCCCGTCGCGTTTTAACCTTGGGAAGACATCGAAAGGAAATCATCCCAGCTTTGTGCCCTGAATGTAGGGCATAAAGCGTCAGGTCGACATTGATTGCTGGGAAATTACACCTACGGGTTTTCATGGCATGTCGGTACCGTCGGCTGGTTAGGTAATTTCTCAGGAAACAGGTGGGGTTTCTGCTGCCCTGCAAGAGGCATTGGGTGCTGAGTGAACCTACAAATTTCGAAGGGGTGACGGATTTAATGAAGCCCTGCGTGTTAATGGTGACTGAACCGACGTTCTGACGAAACTATAAATCTTTGGCGGATCATTTCGAAAGCTGATTATATGAAAAACTAACAACGATGTATCTTCCTGTATTAAAGTGATATTTCGATAAGCAAACCGGTATGATCTTGGCCAACCAAAGATTAAGAAAAGAAGAAAAAACCCTAGAAAGATTCTTAGCAGAATTGTTATTTAGAAATTAAGGGGTTGCGTTTCCTCCAAGATGTATTGAAGTACAGCATAGGAAATATTTCTGATAATGATTAATGAACGTCGTCTTTCTTTCATGTATTAACCGTGAAGATTCTTCCTGGTATTTGACAGATTCATAAAAAGAGAAAGATTTGGTGGGTGTGTCGTTTCTTCATCGATTATAATATCATTTCATTCCTTAAAAGTTTCCCCGTTTCTTAATGCAACCAGTTTTAATTTTGAGGATATTTGTCAATGAAATATCAATTACTTGCAAGGAAGATTTTGTGTTTACTCTTATGCAAATCAGTTGGAAAAGTCTGTGGGATGATGTGTTTTATTATTTCGTTTTGGATACCTTTCAGTAATTCAGTTTTAAGAAATCAAAGTAGGAATACATGTTGTATATAAATGTACATCTCAGATCTTCCGGCCTATTAAAAGAAAAAAAGCAAAGTACAAAATTTTCTGAAGACAAAAGCCGAAAGTTTAAACTTAATACAATTGTAAGACTTCCATGTGAAATACTTCAAAAATACGAATTATATACATAAAAAATAATCCTACACTTTTTTGAAAGTGTGTATTGTGAATAACAGGTTTCACACAACAAGGTATATATTTATCAAATATATATTGATCGATATATTGGTATATATTGATCGATACAAGTTAAACGGCCTGGGCCTCGACAAACACAAACACTCATTTTTATAATTAGTAAACATAGAGATTCTATCTATGGGAAAAGTGCAAAGTAGCAAGAGAAAAAGAGATATACGTGTTTGAATGATTGCATTTTAAAATTTAGATCTTTCTGAAATTACCATCTATTTCCATAGAACTCTTTTTTATTACGCATAGCATGTCTATAGTAAACAAAAGAATACCAGAATATTTTATTATCTTCTTTTCTGAGCAGCATAACTTTCAAATCATGAATCTCTTACAAAATTATTTTTATGTTATTCTCGCTTTTAACCCTTTGCTCTTCGATGGTGCCTCTGACTCAACATTCCAGATTGTGCATCACCTTGACGTTTTATTTATTTGTTTTTCTAATTTAATTGTTAAAAACATCTACATAATAGTTAAGAGATGTAGATGAATTTTTCAAAGAAATTCGACTTAAAAGAATCATGTATATTTATTTTTCATAGCAATAAAAAATTTTTTTTGTTATGTGAATAATTTTGCATCTAATTATGTTTCGGAATCTCAAAGGATTAAAGAATATGACAGTTTTCTAAAGTGAATTGAAAACGAAACACCATCCTATAGTAGAATTATCCGAATAGTTCCTTAGAAAAGTTTGATAAAAATCACAATTACTTCCGTAATTTAACCCTTTTCCTGCCACAATCCGTATCTCATGTTCGGACTATCTATCTAATTAGACGACTTCGTACTATCTATATAATTAGATTTTTTCCTATTCATTAATAACAATAGAAAAGGAGTAATCTAATTAGAATGTACAAGTAAATAGTTACGAGTCTCGCACCAGTTATCATATAGATTTTTCAATGCTTCTTAGCAATATTTAAAACTCATATAAGTTACCCAGATCTTTTTGAAGTGTTACCACATCCCTTTCTTTGGCATCCATATAAATATTTTCTGTGAAATCACCTTAAAAATAAGTACTAAAAAGATCCAAACTAATAAAAAACTTTTCCTATTTACCAAGATTTATTGACACTTATTACTGATTTTTTTTAAAAAAAATTTTTACTGTTTTTCTTATGGCACTTTTCATGGACAAGTTCTCTAAGGTAAACAGCGATTCAAGCCTAATCAACTTCTCTTGTTATTCAGTAGCGCCAACTAGGGCCAAGAGTATGACTTTTGCTACTCACTCATTACATTCACTTGCACAGCCCTTTTTACGGGGGGGCACATTCACACACCTTACAGAGAGAACAACCATGCCGCACAGATCACGGGAAGACGTGATACCCCTATGTCAGGACGCCCCCATTTTTTAAAAAATAAAAACAACTATTTTTTTACACATATTTCTTTTACACATATTTATGTACTATCTAAAATGATTGATAAAACATGGAATTATACAGTTAAACAACGCAAATGAAAGCTATTAATCCTCATCTCCTGGGTTTTTCGTGATTTTTTATCTGGATTAATTAAGAAATTATATGATACATTCAAATTTTAGTTAATTTTTTAAACAAAAGGACTGAAATAAAACAGTGATTATAACAGGCATTTTTCCTGTTATAACTAACATGTTTTAATGTTTCTGAGATATAGGCTTGAATAAAAAAAGAAGAAGAAAAAGAAACAAAGTTGTCCAATTTCAATGGCTGAAACTAAAATTGCATTTCTAAATGAACAACTTTAGATTAATTACAGCTAAATAAAATCTTATTTAAATTTGTTCTCCGTTGCCTATGAACTTTAATAGTATCATGTAAGATACAATAAGTTTTATTTCCTAATCTTCGAAGATTATTAATTTCCGGTGTTTCACCGAGAATAAATTATTTGTTATTGAAATGTTTGAAAATGTCTCATTATCTCATTAAATTATTAAACAAATTTTTAAAAACCTGGAGTTACTCTAAAGAAAAATATGATAAAATTTAACTGAAATAAAATTGCAGCTGGAAAATCGCTTTCTTGGCAATATTATTCAGTTAGAAATTCATTGCGTATAATTTTTTCCTTAAAAACCAAAAAAGATCATTCTTGAACTAGAACAAATGAATTGTTTAAAAAATCTGTAAAATTAGGCTGACAGGCATTATTATAATTTTTCATCAAATGAACCCAATTATTATCAGTCAAAATAAGGTTATATTCAAATTTCTTTTTATATTAAAAAATAGTAAATAAACCCTTTGACAGAAGAATTTATTGAACTTTCTATTTAGAAGACGTATATTATTTGGGTCTTTTATTGTAAATTTGATTTTTTTAATAATATATGGAGATTATAAAAAAATCAAATATTTTTTAATAATATTTGATTTTTTTAAACAATATATGGATTTAATAATATATGGGATAATATTAAAGCGTTTCGAATTGATTTTTACGTATTTAAATACTGTGTATTTAAATACTGTGGACTTGAAACTAAAAGTAGAAACTTCAATATGCATTTCAGTAATTCAATAAGCATGTCAGAGACGACATTGTATGCGAAGGAATTAATACTTCTAAGTTTTAGAAATAATAGCATTTCAAATAATAATAATTAGTAAAAAATTACGATTGTGTCATGAAATCTATTTTATATGGGCATTACATTTTTAAATGCATACAAGTAAGAGAAGAGAATTTAAATCTAGGTCTACAAAGGGGATATTTTAACCCTTCTAAGAAAACTTTTCGTTGATTTTCTTCAAGAATATTATTACTGTATTTTATGAGAATATTTAAAATAATTTTTACTTACACCTCTAATATATGAAATCGAAAATATTATTATTTTTTCTTTTTCAGTTACGGTGGAATGTATATAATGTACCTATCATTAACGAAGGTGTCATTTTGACGATTCGAATAAATATTCTTGAGAAATGCATCTATTTTTAAATATGTAACAGTTTAATAGGAACACACATAGATATACCTATGAATACAGACATAAATACGCTTTAATAATACGTGTGTGTATTAAAGAAACAAATAATATGAAATACAATTTTCTAAAATAAGTTTCTACTTTGGATATTGGGAAAAATTTAAGAAGTTAAGAAGAATTTTATTTTGGTTACTCTTTATTAAATAATTACAATTGTTGTTCTCGTGTTCCGCTTTACATTCCGAAGTGGAGTAGCTCCTGAGGGTATGTATCCCAGAGCACCCCAATAACGATCACCTTTGACTGGGTTCCCCCAATGGTATAATTCCTGACATGGAGACCTTTGCGACCAGGTTCGAACTCGCAGCTGAAGGGATGCGAATCCAACGCCCAACCAACCAGGTTATCCCAACCAAACAATTGCAGCTACTATAAAGAACTACTATAAAGGCGAAAAAAGTAGTTTTTAATTAATTAATAAAAAATGAATGAATTAATATGAGAAAAAACTACATTAACATCGAATGTCATCCACTATAAGTTTTAAACAATTTACTTGAACTTGATTGGATGAATTGAAAGTATTTTTTTAACGATTGGAATTTTGAACAAGAAATATATAATTAAATATAGGTAGAGTGTGACTGAGAATAAGCGGTCTTGAATGCCTAAATTAGGAATTAAAAGTTTTTTTAGTAAATAAACACAGAGAAATGCCTTTTCATCGCACCACATCTCAACTAAAATATCGATAATATAAAAGTTTTTCCTATTTTAGCTTCATAATATATAAGTCCATTTATATATTTTTCTAATTAAATATCTAAAAGGAACATTTTGACCCCTTTGGAAGAAACAGATATGCCAACTCATGGTAAACTTAGTGATAAAATAAAGATTCTAATAACTTTAAAGTAAGGACTATAATAGACTGTAAAAAAATAAAAGTATGAAATGTAATAATAATGAAACAGGTGGCTCCAATATTATTACAATGTGTCACTGACGATGAGTAAAACTTACTTCCATGGAGTACACCCATTTCTGGCACGCTTCAAGGTCAGTGAGAAAGAATAATCAGAGTTCCATAATTTACGACAAAACAAACTATTCCTGTGGGAGCAACACAACGCCCACCTCTTTCAAATTCAAGGCGACATGTCATGACCCTCGTTAAAAAAGTCGTCTGCTCCCTACTATCTGATGGAAAAGAAATATCTTTATTGAATAAATTTGAAAATCGAGTTCTCGATTATAAAATTGTTTATTTTCAGAATACATAAATACTCTTCATCAAAATTTATTTGCATATTTATTATTATTATTTTTATTCTCTGTAACATTTAAAGGCAGAAACAGAAAAAAGTGTTTTAATAATATATTTTTACTGCACTTTACTTTTAAAAAAGATTAATAGTTAGTGCGAACTTGCTGACTTAAACGACAATTTCACCGGAAAGATTGGTTTTATTTATTTCCATTTAAATTAACATAATTTGATAGTCATGCTTCTCTCAAAAAATTTAAAGTTGTTTAAAAAAATTTTCTTTTTTCTTTTTTCTTTTTTTTTCACGCGTGCAAGAAATTAAAAATGAAGGACATGTGTATTTCTTTATTAAAAATAAAAATGATTAAATAAGGTGCTCTGATTAAGAAATAATTAAAAAGAATATGAATCTCATAAAAGTATTAAAAACACACACATTTTATAAGTCCAAAAAGTAGATTTGCCAAAATTTACTTTCTATTTACCCCCCCTTTATTTATAACTTATTATTATAAAATTATATAGGCTCAAACTCAACTTCAAAAATATCCAAAATATTTTTGATATTTTAACACAATTAAGTCATTTAAGGAACATCCATTTATGTTTCCTTTGTCCACCTTTTTGAAGACTACGCAGTTTCAAAAAATCTTCAAAACGAAAAATAAAATAAAAAATCTTTATGGAATTATTATTGACCATTATCCTTTCCTCTCTTCCTGAACATCGATTATGAATGAATAATTCAAGGTGAAATCGAAGATAATCAAAGGCTTTCTTGATTTCCGCCTTTCAATTTGACCGAAACTTCTGAAACAATATTTTATTTGCCTGTTTATAATCTAAGCAGAATAGAAAAGTTACAACAAAGAAGAGATCACGTATTAAGAGAGACATTTACGTTTGTTTATCACTTGAATCATTTATGAGAACTAATTCTCTTTCGTGTAAAGGACGTCCGTTGCTTTAATTATGAGTTTACTAAATAACAGTTTCTTTGTGGGAAACCCGATCGCTAAAAATTCGAAGGCCTTTTGCGTTTCTTGTGTCTTTAGTAAAGACGATAGAAGACATTTTTTATAAGTGTGTTCAAGATTAGTTTTGATTCATTACAGAGGGTAGAGAGATTAACATAATTACAGATAAAGGGTGATTGATTTGATGTTTGCATAATGCAATTCACCCAAACAAAATTCCTGGTTATGTTACAATTGGATGAAAAAATGGAATCTCGTTTAACGAGCATATCTTGATCCAGAAACTTAGTTGTAACAAAACACACTCGTTAAGCAGAACCATTTTTTGCATAAGAGTTCTTGTAAAATAGGGAAATATAGTCCATTCCGAAAAAGAAATATTAAAACAAATTTATGATAATTCGTTATTTATAATGCATACATTTTTTACATGAAAACCGTCTAAAGGTGTTTTACTACCTTTCAAATTCTAAGGAAATGAGTTAACTTTAATGCTGCGATATTATTAAGATGCTAAAAATTTATATGTTAAGATGTTATAAATTTTCCATGTTTTTAATGTCCTACTTATTTCATTAGAAGGTTATGGCTTTACTAGGTCTATTATTTCTTTCTCTCTAGACAATTTTTTTTCGCCGAACGGCTTTAGTAAAAGAATATGACAAAATATGCAGATCTATAAGTATTTTTTGGTAGTTATAGCAATGTTCTACCTGAATTACCAGTTATTTCCATTTTTAATTTGCAACTTTTAGATTCATACATAAATGGTGAAACATCATAAAGTATGTGAAATGAATATTGCAAGCAAATCTTTGTCACTAAACGACAAAGAATTGTTAAAAATAAGGAGAACCTTTGGAGCATTTAGTATTTTTGAAAGACCATTGGCAGGGTATTTTCATAATATCCAGAGTATATAATGGGAATTGTGATTCTAAAGTTCTACGGATGATGAACGATATTTGCTTGGAAATCACCACCTGAATATGAAGATGTCTAAAAGGAAATAAGCAAAAATGAAAGAAAAATATATTTGTTTTATATACATTTTTAAAAAACTTCAAACGCGGAAACGTTAAGGAGCTTTATGGAGGCAATACAATTAACTAAGCATTAGAATTTATGAAGTCGCCATTAACAGATTTGTAACTTTTTAATTTAAATAATAATTCATCATGCTTACAAACATTACAATAACAAAATTTCTATTTGTTTTGTTAAAAAAGTACTAAATTGTAGTCAAATAGATTTCCAGATCAAGAAATTGAATCAATTTATTCCAAATTATATTTAAAAAGTTTAAAGCATTAAAAAAATTTCTGGTAATGCTCAAGCGAAAAAGGATATCAAAGATTTCGCTTTTTTAACTTTCTTTTAATTTTTATAATCGTACTAGTAAAAAATATAATATTTAGAAACGAAGAACGAATCATCTTGACAAAAAAAAGAACAAGATTGAAACAACTGTAATTTTAAAAAAAAACACAGCTTATGTTAGTTTTCCATCAATTTATTGCAATAAAAAAGATTAAATTTCTTTGTAAAAATATAAAGTTACAAGAGATAAGAAGTAATTTGAAAAAGAGATCAACCCGCAAGATTTATTTATTTAAGTATATTTTCATAAAGAATTAATATTTTGAATCTAAATATTTATACTATTTCAAAATGCTCGCCAAATTGTTATTCAGACGACCCTTTTCATAATGAATTCACTGCAACTTCTATTTATGTGAATTATCTAAATCGACGCTGACGATGATAAAGATCTTATTAAAACAGAGCCCATTACAAGAAGTCATTGAGAACTGAGCTTAAAGAGGTACGTCCCATAATCGGCGACGGTATTGCTTCATTGATTAACATTTTATTGACACAAGCTGGAGGAATTGCCAATTTTCTTACTGAGTAAGCAATTCTTATCCTCATTTCGAAGTTCCCCTGCATGTCCGAGAAGAGAAGGCCATTAATTATGAAAATTGTTATTTTTTATTATAATAGTAAATTCTTGTACTTCTGCAGAATATTTTTATATGAAATAAAACGTTTACAAAACATTAAATAAAACAATTCTACTTCCTTTTTTTCAACATCCAATCATGGGTTGTAAATTTTTTAGATATCCGCCGGGTATGTAATTTTGATAGTCATTCAATGATAAAATATTTAATGAAAATATTTCGCCATTTACTTTTAATAACCAATCAGAAAATTTATCTTCCATTGCTAAACTTTTTTTGCATATTTGTTGGGTATTCATAGTTAAAATGGAATTTTACAATCAAATTACTTCCTATTATACTTCCCAAATTACTTCCTATTATACCTGATTGGTTGTTACTTCCTAACAACCAATCAGAGAAACACCACTCCTTTTAGAGACACCATATCCTCTTATTCATAGATAAATTTTTAACAGAAATGGAGTTATTGATAAAAGTATGCAGTAAAATTATTTCCCAATAGCCACCTGGAAAAACCACTCATTTTCACAACACGATTTTCTGATTTTTCCCGTGGGACATTTATGTTTCTAAATTGAATCATTGATAAAATATGTGATGAAATTATTTGTTTTTTACTTACTGCATTTGTATTAGTGAAACGCGACTGAATAAATAAGTTTTAATAAAAATTCACTGAGATATAATCTTAGTAATATTCACCTTACTCGAAAGTTTTTAATTCGAATTCCTTAATTCATCCCTTTCCTTTTTACAAAATTCTTTTACACTTAATTCGTGTTTGTAAGAATGAAATTTTGTGATCTATTTTAGGTTTGCTAGAATTTATAAATTTGTATAATTGGACGATATTAATAAGAAATGCACTTTAAATTTTTTTCAGAACTTAACTATCAGGTATTTAGTAATTAATTTAATTTTATAGGTAATTAATTGGTATTTAATTAAATTCTAAATCCATATAAGCAGCGCCACCTAAATTGATAAATTTGATAAAAAATTGAATTTGAATTTGATAAAAAAGTTTTAACTTTCAGTAATATTTATAATAATCAATTATAAATAAGATTGAAAATTAAAAGGTTAAGTAATTAAATATTTTTATTTCATAGTACATTAATAAAATTGTGTTTTTAAAATTAGTTTTATTTCAAAATTAATTTATTTTACACTTTATTCTTGTCCAACTCTTTATTCTTGTCCAACTTCTCTGATCCAACTAATTTTCCATTTGCAAATGGTCATATTATCAGCTATAATTCAATTTTATTCTCATTAATACAAAGTCAAAAGTAAAAATTGTTTTTATTTAGCACGTTTTTAATAGCTCACCTTTTATTTTCCCTTATTTTTCTATAATTAATTTTTTCATCGAGTTTAAATTGGCTTCCTAATGAACGAGACATCGGATGTTCAAAGCTCAGAACCGGGTGACTATGTAATATTCACTCACTTTCTGGTTTGTCAGTTATAACAGTACATATTTTGGAATCTAGTAAAAACTTTTACAACCGGCAGATGGCGCAATACCAAATCGTTAGCTCATTGGGAAGTTTATTTAAAATCGATACCAAAGTTTCATACACCCAAAACGAAAAGCAGAAAAGGATTATTTAAACAACAAAAATAATATTTCACATTTTAAAAAAAGCTGTTTGAATAAACTAAATTCTTTTATTTTCATGACGATTTACAACCCCTATGTATAATGTTAACTCTTCACCCTGAAAATTTGTGACTGTAAATTAATAAATTTTCATAATTTTCAGAACAATTAGAATGAGGTTAAGAATTCAGTTGAGGCTAGGAGGAATTATTTCAGACGTTTTTGTACATTATAAAAAACGGGTGTGTAATTTTACATTTTAATAATTATTTGAATTGCTATGTTACTTGTGTGATTTGAGTCATGGTAATAGTAAATAAAGCTTTATGAAGCCATAAATTTTCTTATCATCTTTACTTCTGTGTAAGACATTTAATTAAATAAGCGATAAAATATTTATCAACTTTAAAAAAACATTTAAAAAGGTTCTATGTGAAATTTACTTTTTATTTTGAGAGTTTTATGTGTGATTATTTTGAATTTGCTTTAAAAACCTAATTAAAATAAATTTTTTGTTGAAATGATCATATTAAAATTAATATTATTATATGTGTTGCTTTATTCAATTGTTAATAATGCCAATCATTTATTAATTATAAAAAATATAAAAATTATAATTATGATTTAAAAATTGTTGTTTTCTTATGCTTTACTTATTTTAGATAATTTTTTTCTTAACTTAAATTTCAAATGACTGAAATTTTTACTATGGCACTTTTAGCCAAATTTCATTACAATTAGATAAACATCTTGAAAGCTGATTTGAAAAATATTTTTGAAATAAAACATAATTGAAAACGTTTGTTGCTCGCATAAAATTTTTATAATATATTCGTTTTTATATTTTATCTTTCTCGGAGCTCAGCAATTGTTTCAGCATAATTACTATTCTACACGGACTCAAGAAATGTATGAATAAAAATATTACATTTCTTTTTCCGTCTCGTGAGCAAATAAGTTGAATTGAATCGACCAAAGATGCACGCACTTCCAACGTACAAATTAGCTTAACAGTTGAAAAAATGCTCCTGCCCAAAATGATTATATGTTTGTCGTTACATTGATGTTTATATAAAAACTCGATATGAGAATGCAAAAGAGCCACTTTTTTTTATCTGTTATTTGTCGTCAATTCAATTTAACAACTTGTTTATTAAAATATTATCGGTTCTGATGAAAATTTCAATACCACAATTGTATTGATGTAGAGCTAGTGAATAGATAATCATAATAGTTTATTTTATTTTATGACATGCAATTATTTTAAGATTAACTAAAAAATTATATATAAAATAGAATTATATAAATTTTTAATTTAATTTATACTGAATTTTAATATCAATTACAATTTTATTATATTATTATTTTATCTCTATCAATTTAATTTACATTGAAGCATTGTAATAGGAGTGAATAACTTATTTTTAAATCAAATAGGTGAAATGAATCTGTGGTGGAAGGTTCTTAAGCCAGATAACATCTATCGGACTGGAGTGTCACTTTCGTCTAATGGCTCTGTTGCTCGTCTACAAACTCTTACGATGCAAGTTCGGTCCTACTCATTCATCCAGAAGTGTAACTATTTTTAACAATAAAAAAGGAACTGCGGCGTAACCTATATGATTAGAAATTCTAAATAATTGTAGAGCAAAAATTTCTAATTTCTGAAATCCAGCCACTCAATCAAAAAAAGAAAAAAGAGTATTGATTTGTAAATTAGTCTCCAACTTTGTCTTTGTAACTATAGGACTTCGATCCATGGCGATTAAAAAAATAGTTTATTATTTTCTGCAAATTTTTATATGTCATGAATCAATATTATGACTTACCATCGCCATTATAAGTACTTTTGTATGAAGAGATTTCAAAAACTATACGAGATTCCAAAGTTTAGGTATGGTTTTTTTACTTTCCTGTATACATATTACAGAGGTCAAAAAATCGGACGTCAGATTTCCCCAAATTTCCACATTTCAGATCTCCCTGATTTTGCAATACTCACATTTGCCACATTGTATCTGTCTGTCTCTGTGAAAGCGATAACTCAAAAAAGATGGAAGAAATTGGTATATAAGACTCTCCGATCCACCACGAAGACACACGGACTTACCCCATAAAGCTGAACGATCGAACCGCTGCAACAGCAACAATGGTGGGAACAACAGCAACAATGGTATTTGAGTCCTAAGGGCCATCATCAGCCACAGTACAACTCTTCCCATAGGAAGTACGTCTCTTCATCGATGGGGAAAAGCCTCCTCTTTTAGTGAACCTTTCAAAGCGGCGAGATCCAACAACCTCGCTGGAAGCATCTCATCCTCATTTCGAGGTGTTCCCCCGGGGCATGAAATTGATATACTGAATGGTCAACAAATAATGAGGGAAATTCATTCACAGGGAGTCTCTAAATTTAATTGTTCAAGTGCAGGCGACCTCGATAACTTGAAAATGTAAAGGGCTGAGTAGAAAAAATATGTTATAAAAATTTAGTATCTAAAATGTGGATACTCGTCAAATCTTGAATTAATTTCTTCAAATGAATGACCATTTGTTTGTCTGTACTTTAGTATGCATTAAATGATACAGACTAATCGATTTCATTCGTAGGTTATCTGATAACTACAATTGCAGTTTTGTTTCAATCCATCTGCAAAGATTCACCCAAAATACATATTGCAGCTATAGATTCAGTGAAAATGCTCGATTCACGCCAATAACTATTATTCACCAATGCATTGTAAGGTATCCAAGATCAAAAATTTCATTTGGAAGAATGGAGGTAAAATTTTTACTTGAGAATATGCGAGAAAGTTAAGAGAAGACTACTCCCACGTTAAGATAAAATTCAGACACAGAAACAAGAATATTTCACACAGAGATAAAGTATCAGAAGTTGTTGTGGTTTAAGGCACTTTTTCAAACATCACCTCTGACCCAGTACTCCTAGTGGTATTAATCTCGACATGGAAGACTTTGCGACCATGATAGATTTAAAGAGGGCGAGCCACCACACACTCGGGGAATCTCCGGCTGTTGAGGTTGAATTCGCAACGTAAGGTATACGAGTCCAACGCTCTATCCATCAGGCTAACCCTTCCCAGTATGGGAAGTACATTCTCAGATGAGCAAGATTATATGAGTGTACTGTAATCGTGGTTCAGTTGTAATTTTTAATCAAATTAAAGAGAGGCATATACTTTTAAATGATTTAAATGGAAAATAATTTATGGTAAAATGCTTTAAATGATATAATCCTTATTTTATTAATTTTTCTGTGCCCTTAAGTGCATTATTGAAATTATCGCTTTTACAAATTCTAATTATTTATACATGCTCCTTATCCTATTGTTTTTTTAACAAAATAATTTTGTTACATTCATCATCTAAACTGAAGAAAGACCTTTACGTTTCTACGTTCAAAATAGATAAAAGAATAAAACATCGTATTCCATTGAAACGAGAGCATTTTTTTTGAAGTAGGGTAATCATTAAAATAGAACAATTTGCTCTTTTAGAAGGTATACATACACTTTTTAAACTATAATTGCTGCAAAAATTATTTGTAAAAACAAAAAATAGGGGAAAGTTTAAATTAATGTTAAGTACTTAATTACATATTTTAAAGTATAATAATTATTGAGTTGAGGAATTAGGGTAGTTGAACAAGAAATTGAATTTAGAATGACATACACAAATTTCACTGTTCGGAGAAGTTTTTATGACATTAAACAAATAAATGTGTTTGCTGCCTTATCTTATCAATGGTTGATTTTATATTAACTTATACATATATTAATTACATTATATAATTGTGAACTATTATTATTTTTTATAAAAAAATACATGTGTTTTGAAATAATTTATGTTATTTAGAAAAAAATTATTTAGTATATTTTTAATTATTTTGTTGTGAAATTTAAAAAAAATGACAAGTGGCTGCAATATTAAATGATATTCCATGACAAATCACATTTTAACGATTTTGGGATAAAAAAAATAAAAATGCTGTATCACCAATATATTTCTTTTCAATGAAAAAAAATATTTTGATAATATTAATGGTAGGATTATTTATAAAACAGAAATCTTAATATTTGGCTATTCTTTCATTTTAAATTTAATTCTATTACCGTTAATGATACATGGCAGTCTTTTATAAATTTTTTATCAAAAATAAAATTTCAAAATACAAACCAAATTTTTATCAAAAATAGAATTTTAAAATAAAAAACAAATTTTTGTAAAAGAATAGAATTTTCAAATAGTTATTTTTGCTATTTTATATAGTCATGTGAAGATTATGAATGGAAATAAAAACAAATAGTTACATGAAACACAGTAGGGTTAAATTAAAAATACTATTCCTCAATGTCAGATAATTGTCATCTAATGACAATTATCTGAAGTTTTTATTTTAAAACCTCAAACCATATTTTTGTTTAGTCGTACAGTATTTTTTTTTATTTCAATCTTTTGTATCCTAACTGGTATGCAGCAATGAATGTTTGTGAAAGTAATTTTCTATCCCCAATTCAAATTTTAAATAGGAGTACAAACTGTTTGGTCTCCGTCGAAATTACGCTGATTCATGTTGAGCCATTTCCGGCGAATAGCAACTTTGAATTTCAAATGTCTCAACATGAGTTGCTATAAAATTCTCTTAATACGTGTCTCTTGAATTTGGAGAAGCTACCCTGTTGAGTGTGCTCTCCTTTACCTTAATAAGAGAGCTTTCACTAGCGAGAAAAATAAGTTTTTGTGCTCATTGAGTCATACAGAAAGCTTGCGATTCTTTGAAAACTATGCAATAGTCGAGTAAGCAAATGAGCATGCTTTTTTGTAAGAATTCTGATAAAAAATTATCTTTCTTTTAAAAAAATAAAACTCTTAATGTTATCTAAAAACAACAAGTATAGTTAAATCTGTAATTTTGATGGTTAATATATCTACTTAATAAGAAAATATTATTTATTTCTTCTAACAATAAATTTGAATGTATGTCTATTGGAGGTTTACATAGCAAACCATTTTATTTAAATTTAATTCTGGTACAAAAATAATTTAGAGAATTTGAATACATACCCCAAAGTAAGGTTTTAAAAGTTTTAATTAAATTTCAATTAATTAATTTTTTGAAAATTTATATTAATATTTTTTACTAAGTTAATTCATTTTTATGGCATCCGAAATTTTAAAAAAGTATATTCTTTTATTCCTACAAATTTTGTTCTAAAGCATTTTTTTCTTGAATTTTTTCAAAAAATGTTTTTATGTGGCATTTTGTAACAAAGCTTTATATCAATTAAATATAATAAAAAGAATGTTAATGTTTTTACGAATATTTTATCGTTAATTTTTCTTCCGATTTTGGAAGCTAAGGCGAAAAAAAAATGTTTATTTTTTCGTATACTTTGCCATTATTGTAATGAACGTATTCTTGAATAATTTATTCCTCAATTATTTACTTTATCTATTACTAAAGTTTCCTAAATTATTAAATATTATATTAGAAATACTGCAAAGTTATGTTTACTTTTTTAAATCAATACTAAATTATTATTAATGCTACGAAATATTAAGTCAGATATTCTCGCTCAGTAAAAATAAAATATAAAATATAATTGCACAGTAAATAAGAAAATAGAGCGATATTACATCATGACACAATAAGTACAATAAGTAAATAAAGATAGTAAGTAAACACAGTTTTCATACAAATGTGACGTCATTTGATTTGCTGATTTAAGAGCAATTGATTTACCAAATGAAAAGAACAACTGTAATTATACTACATAATTACACTTGTATACCATATTTTTAACATTCACGAATTTTCTTTTTATGGAAGGGTTTATAACATTTCTAGTCCTCACGTTATTTTCTTGCATTAGTACAATTTTCCCCATAAAACTTATTATTGACTTTTTTTGAAAATTTTTTAAAAATCAATGAAGTAATATTCAATCTAAAATCTAAAGGTATTTTTCTGAAACAAATTTGTAACTATCGAGATATGTATTAAATATAAAATTGAAATTACGGTCCAACTGATTCCCAAAAGTAATTAACAATATATTGAGGATTAAATTGTTTTGGAAATCATTAAATAATCGTGTTTATAACATGATTGAAATATCTCGTATCTATACACTTAAAGATATTTTAATATAAATTTAAAAAATTGTAATATTAAAAAAAAATTCCAAACATTATTTGAAAGTTTCAAACAAGTGAAATGTATTTATAATATGGGACCCACAAGAAAGCATTTATATTTATATACTAGTTTTTACACAAGTATACAATTAAGCGATCTAAAAACTTTCTAAAAGAAGAAAAGTTAAAGATAATGGTTAAAGATAATTTGTTGTTATAGGCGTTTCTTATGGCACTTGCCATGGACAAGCTTGCTGAAGTAGTCATCGATTTAAGCCTATCAGCGTCTATTGCTTTGTAGTAGCTCAAACCATGGTCAATAGTACAACTTTTGCTACTCACTCATCAAAGCCCCTTTTTACAAGGGGGCAAGGGCACTTTCACACACCTTACGAATAGAACACATAAGAACAACCATGCTCGAACCGGGACTCGAACCCAGGAAACACAGATCACGAAGAAGACTCGCGACCTCTCAGCAAGGACGCCGGTGAGCTAATTTGTCAACCATGTTTTAGTCCTTATTTGTGGCCATATTTGAAAGCTCTTGTTTACAAGGGGGGAGGGGCACATTCACACATCTTAAGGTTAGGATACAGAAGAACAACCATACCCGAACCGGGACTTGTACGTGGGAAACCCAGATCAGAATGAAGACGGGCTAAATCTATGCTAGGACGCCATTATTTATCAATCATTTTTAGCACTTATTTGTGGCAATATTTTGTAGTAGTTTTTTCTCAATTTTAAATATTGTTTGTGGCCTTGAATATAATAAATTTAAAAGCACTATACAGCGTGTCCAATAAAGACTTACTATTCCCTCTTACCATTAATTGATCAATGATAATAACTATTGCCATCTACTCGATGTCTAGGTGCCGTAAAAGATAAAATAAAAAGCCTGGCACAGCATCGTAAAATCTGTTACAGTGTCGTTGGTGGAAAACAATGGAGTTAGCTTTCCTATCTCAAAAATTTAAGATAAAAGAAGAAAGTCAATTTATAAGTTTTAAAGTTTGTTAGATTTGTTAAAAGAAGAGCTCATTAATATCAAAGGCAAAACAATCTTAAAAAACGTAATTGCCTATTCGCTTTTTCTGAAATTATGATAACAACAGAAAAGGAAATTAGCAAAAGTATTCACACTCTTTAATGAAGGTCTTACATCTCTTCCTCGCGCATAAAATCACGCTAATTCGGCTTAAATCTACTGATGATTTCATAGTGGGGCTTGTCCAATGGCAAGTGCCATAAGTAATAACAACACATGCACGTGGGAATTCAGATCACTAGGTTATCAACCGTTTAACAGCTTTAGTCCAAGGTTTGATATCTATATTTTAACTGATAAAATTGTATAGCAAATTTTATTTACATAGATCTTTACGTTTTGTAACTATCAAGTACACTAGTTCTAAAAAGGGTAATTCTATTCAATAGATTTCGCTCATGATTTGACAGAAATCTGCAAATTCGGTGTAATTCCATGAAACAAATTTCTACTTTCTAGCTAAAAGCAGATTTGTGTATTATCATGCTCTCAAACAGGCAGAAAGCCAGAACAGATTGACTGACATACAGATTCATGCAATGCGAAAAAATATGTTTAGCAGACTCAGAGAGATTCGCTCATGTTCATGAAAGGTTCTTTTTACAAACGATATTTCAAATGTCGTCATATCTGGCAATTGACCCAATTACGAAAACATTTTTGAATTTCAGTTAATTGCATGCTTGCTAAATTTTATTTTCAAATCATTGAATCTTTATTTTAAGAAACGCTTTCAAGGGAGGCTTTGTTATTGACGAATGCCATATCTTGATACAAATATCTACGCATGATTACAACTTTAACTTGAGATTTTTTTTTCCTTTTGTTACTTATTCTTCTGCATGAGGTGACTTTGTCACTCAGAATTTTGAAATTAATTTGATTTAAGTTTGAAATTAATTGTGATACCTCGGAAGTTGTTGTTTCTTATGGCACTTACAATCGACAAGTTTGCTGAGGTAGTCAGCGATTTAAGCGTAGGCAGCGTTTCTTGTTTTGTATTAGCACCAACTGGGGCAAGAGAACGACTTTTGCTCCTCACTCATCACATTCGTTTGAACAACTCCTTTTCACAGGGGGGCACGTTCACACAGCTTACCGATAGTACACAGAAGAACAACCATGCCTGAACCGGGACTCGAACTCGGGACTCCCAGAACTCGGGGAAGACACGCTACCTCTGTGCCAGGCGCTGGTTGTCTCAAAAGTATAATTATTAATTGCAATGTCTCGGAAGTCTAACCTTTTCTCGTAATTCTTAAAATTACATCATTAAAATGATCTTTGTTGACATTAGGCAAGTTTGAAATAAATATGAGTAAATATATTGTCTTTCTATTCTCTTGGGAAGAATTATTTCATAATGCATGTAACTGCAAATTATAATTTTTGAGAAGTATTTAATAAAAATTTTACAGTCATTGATTGTAGAAACCCATAATTTTGAGTCATAAAAATATTTTAACTGTGAAAACTTTAATCGAATTTCGAATTTAACTTCCTCTCTTGAAAATTTCAAGAAATTAAAAAAAAAATCCAAATCAACCGTCAAAATACTGAAATACTAAAATAGGAGACACTTCTTAATGTGAAACTTAACGCGTCAAAACAAGAAGAAAAAAAGGCAGCACTACTTCGTCCAAGCTTCAATTAACCTACATATTCCAATGTTCCGTTTGATTAAAGACTCATCTTTTTTTTTAAATGCTTCGGATTTCCAAGGTCACCATTTGTGTATCTTCTTCGGTTTTACGGCCTTTCCCCATGTTCGAACAAAATGAATGCCAAATAATGAGTTACGCTTCCTGAAAAACGATCTAGATCATTCTAGAACGATGGGTCCGAGCTAATGTTTATTACGTGATAACCTCGGGGTGTGAAAAGTTGGTGTGGAGGAAAATCGCAATCAAGTTCTTTGTTTATTTTGTATCTGATCTCCATGCAAAGTATTAATGGAAATCAAATTTTATTAATTAATATTTTTTACATTAGATGTTATAATGAGTTTGAGGCTGCTGTTTTATCTTTAAATTTCGGGAAAATTATGACATGATATTTATTGAGGAAGTATTTTAACATTTTCTAATGAGGAAATTTTTTTTACATATATTTTTTACATAAAATAGCGATTGATCAGATTCCCATATTAAATTATATATGATTTATACCACATTATCAGCTGATTTAAAGATTAATTTTTCACATTCCAAGATCATTAATTTTGAAAAAAATATCGAATATTTAAGATCCAATCATGAAATTTTTGGATGGAACGGAAAAAATGCGTCTTGCTTCGACTAATTTTCAGAAAATGAATTATCGAAAAATGGAATATTAGAAATTCCTGAGATTAAATTTATATCTAGGTCAAAGCCTTTTTTAACATTTTAGATTTTAATGTCGCATTAAAAAATTATGAAACAATATATTAAAAAATTCTGATTGAAAATCAATAGTTTAATAAACAGTTGATTCAGTAATAAAAGAATAAAAACTTTTGTGTTATATTATTCAATTATATACTCTTTAGAATCAATTTTATGATAATACATAACTATGATACATATAACAGTAAACAGCCAATGTTTTAAATAGGTTATCTGACCACGGATATAGCCACTAGTAATGAGAAAGTATAATAATTTGAATAATAAAAATATTCTAATACTCAAAGCTTTGAAAATATGAAATTAGAGTTGTGGCATATTTAGATATTTTGTGACTCTAGTTAATGCTCACTAGAAGGTGCTTCCTTAAATAAGATTGACAATTTAATTTTATATTTTCTACATGCTAATGAATTTTTAGGTTAATATACATTTGTTTTATGAACTTTGTGACGATATAACTATTTTTGTTCTTTTCTATGCCTCTAAACTTTCGGGTATCCTTTTTATATGCAGTATTTTTGAAGCAGCCACTAGTAATGAGCTTCTAAATAATCTTGGGCTTCATAAATAATTTAATAATTAAGTAAACGGTATGAAATATAAATAAAAAAAGCCAATTTCACTTGAAAATGTTTTAATATTTATCCTAATACTGTATCAGTTAAAGAATTTGCATTTTTTGTAAACTTATATTTTTTTGCAAACAGAAAGTAAACCTTTTTCATTTACATATTTGTGGCCTTCTATTGGTAAGTCATATCACTCCCTCTCCGACCCACCGGATGGCACATGGATTAATCAAAAAGACTGAATGACTGGACCACCGCAACAGCAACACTGACGGGAACTGTTATTAAGTCTTAAAGGTCATCACCTGTCACGGTTCAACACTTACCGTAGGAAGTACGTCCCGTCATCGATGGGAGGAATCAGACCCTCACATGTTTGTGTATCCTCCGAGATAGCGAGATCCAACCGCATGCCAGAAGCATTTCGTCCTCTTTTAGAGGTTCACTCCCCCGGGAGAGACCCCTATTTGTAATAAGCAGGTGTTTAGTTATAATTGTTATAAAAACGATACAAAAATTGAAAAATATCAGTTAAATTTAAAATCAAAATAGTGACATGCGGATCTTATATTCAGTTTAAAAAACAATAATAATAATAACTTTATATACCTATTACTTTTATCTATCAGTATTTAGTTATAAAAATATGGTTAAAATTCGTATATGTGTATATGTCATGTATTTGTTTCAGCAACCAATTACTAAGATTCAATTAATTTAACCTAAAAGACTTACAAATAAATTTATATGAGTTTATCAACCAAATATTTAATGTTGTATTCTATATAGTTAATATTTCCGAATGTTAAGTATTTAGAATATAACCTAGATTAAATTCATATAAAATAGCAAAAATTTTAAACTTAAAAGGGAACTAAAGTTTTCATCCTAAATCTTTATAAAAGTAACTCTTCATAAGTTACTGTTTTTTTCTTAAATTAACTAGAAATATTGAAGTATGCAGAAAAAATATAACTATAATTTTCTTTTCCATTCATACATTTCTTAGTGGCAATTTAAACTTTTTACTGTATTTTGTAGTGCAGATTATGAGGCACCTTTTTTAATAAGTACATCAATTTAGTTAAACATTTAAATACATTGTCAATTCAATAACTATGTACTGATTTATTTTCGGTTGATCATTTTAGTGACTGGAAAAAAATGGATATATTTTCATTTATTATGTTTCATGATTGTACATATTTTCAGAAGCAGATTAGATATTTTGTAGTCTATTTAGTTTGAACATCTTTTTAACTATTCCAACATATTGATGATTTTTTTATTTTCGTATCTTTATGGAAGTATATTTTTATCATATATTTGTTATTGGTCAAGACTTCCTGCCATATATGTTCGTACACAAAGGGACGTTGATATTTATCGGGATGATAAACATAATAAACATATAAGTGAAGGCAATAAAATATATAAGAACATGATAAAATATCTGAATGAATCGTTCAAATAATCCTTCTATTTTATTGAGCATACATCGGTGTTTATTATTATTGAATATCAGGATCATAATGCATAATAGCTAAGTGAATGTTATAAAATATCTAAAATTCTGGTTAATCATTTGAATAAACTATTCAAATTATCTTAATATTTGATAATTCACAGAATGGGTATTTTGTTATAAATTTATTTATTTGTCAAACAGGTAACTAAAATATTTAAATTCTTCTATTTGTGACCTCGACACAGTTTAGTGGCTATAGGCAGATGTTTAGTTTAACTAACCGGAATCATCCATTGTATCTATTCTATTTCATAAATACAGTACAATTCGATATTTATAAGTAATTCAAAAATTCAATTAATTATCAAAAACGAAAACCTAGCGAGATACGAGAAGTTTAGTTAAGTTTTAATGGTATCAACGTTCTGTTTTAAAGTAATACTAAAGTTCTTTAGGGACGGTCCTCGTAATTTTTAACCTTCGTCAAATGATGAGGACTATACCTGAAATGTCAACTCCCTCTCCACACCATGCCACACTAGCGGGCTTATACATGAGAAAGAGTTGTTATTCGATCATTTTATGATTTGCAGAATTTGCATTTATATATTTCTAATCGCATTTAGTTGAAAACAGTATCTTTATAATCTAATTGCCTACATCTCCCCTCAACAAAACGGATATACTAGTTGCCTTGTCTGTTTAATCAGAAATCAGTCAAAGCTTGCGCAAATTTTCCCAAAGTTCTACATCTGCTAATTCTTCCGGGCATATAGGTCTTAGTGGCAAAAGGATAAATGTTATTTCCATTGAGAATTCAAGTCATTTTCTCTTGCTCATTCGTATCGAAGACAGCAGAAAGAAAATTTAAGGTTACACCTGGAACATACGATGCTTTCTTAAGAAAACAATTATTTTCCCGTCTGGACAAGAGTTGATAAGATAACATAAGTAATAACCGAGTCACTTTTCATGTTCCAAAAGCAAAATTGCCGATAGGCTTCCAATAACCCACTGCGCGGAATAACAATCAATTTATTAAACCCTTTCACGATTGCAGAACGGGTCATAAAGTTCGACATGACACGAAAATGTTCGCAAGGTCGAATTAGAGGTACGCCTCGCACCGAGGCGAGACCCAACACGTAAATCACAAAAACTCTCAAAGCTCTGGAACAGCGAAGTGATTTTTTTCCACAGAAAAAGTGAAGTGGATTCGAACAAAGAAAACATTTCGAAACATTTCATTTGGCGGAACATGCGCCCAGTCACGAAGAAGCCTCGACATTGAAGAATTGGTAAATAACTCTTAATCAAACTTGATGGGTTTTGATAACCCAGGCTAGAATTCACAGGTAAAGAAGAAATGCAACAATCGGAATCCTTTCTTTGTTCTTAATTAAGGTTTTTTCTACTACTTTAGAGATCGATCGTTTTATAAAAGTCATTTTGTAACCTTTTGACTCCCACAGTATCGCTGGGTAATTGTGTGCTGTAATAAAAACGATTCTTTTCTCTTATGAACAAGATGACTTGTCGATAACCTTAACTGAAAGCTATATTCTTTTTATTTACTTGCGCAATATACATTTTATTACGAATCAGATTGTGAAGCCTTTAAAAGAAATCACAAATTTCCCATCCTTAATCGTGAGATTTTTGCATGCTACGATTTATATACAGTAACACTTCCATTAGGACAAGGAACAAGAGCATGAATATAAATGCTGCAATATATTATTTCGACAGAAAAAATAAAGTCCTGTAATGATCAGTAATCAATTTTAAATTAGTATCAGAGAATATTCCTTCTATTTTTTTTTCAAACATTCAATTTTTTTGTATTGGTAGCTAAGTAAAATGTTTTTCAGTAAAAATCATTTGTCTGATGGTATCTGTTCAAACAGTTTCAAAAGTTATCCTAGTTAAACTTCAGATTATAATCAGAAATTCATTATTAAAGAAGAAAAGTAATATTTACGTTAAATAAATAACTGAATTATTGCCGGGGCTCTTTCAAAACGTCATTCGCGTTTTTTATAAGGTTGTTTTTTCTTATATGTATAGATAAAATTTTAATACAATGTAAGAAATCAGTATATTTTGTGTATATTTAACACAAGGATTATAAATGTTTTATAAAAAAAATCACAAATTTTTTTATATTTATAATCAGTTTTTATTTCCCCAGTAAAATGAATAGAAGATGAAGAGTGTTACGATGTTTTACAAGCTTGTAAGTAACAGAATGTATAAGGAAATATAAGTAAACAAAAAATGTTTCATTTCGATAACAAATAAATGTCATTTTCTCCGTATATTTAAGAATCGTAGTTTAAGAGTTTTAAAACTCTTATAAATCCGAATATTTATCCACTAAATAATTTTTAAATGCGTTGCTAATTACCACATATGACAAAACATGTAAAATCATTATTAAGCCTTATGGATGTTAATAAAAAAGATAAACAAGAAAATAAGTAATAACTTTTTAATATCAATTCCTACTTGGACAACAAACAATTTTTTTTGTTTTAGTTACTTTTTGTTAAATAATGACAGTTAATACAACTAATTTATCAAAAAAATATTGATTTTCGCATGAATTGAGCTCGCGTTATTCACCTCCATGTGAAAAATACTGAAATACTCCCATTTTACAGATTGTGCTACTACCTGTTGATTTTAATTTTTACTATAAACTGCTTAAACTCTATTTAAAATATTAAAAATTAATTTAATTTAATTAATTAATGAATATTTGAAAAAAAAACTATATAAACATTAATTGTCATCCACACCAAGTTTTAAGAAATGTATTTGAACGTGAATGGATGAATAAAAAAGGGTTTTATTAAAGATTGAAAATTTAAACATTGTATATATATATATATATATATATATTTAAAAATTTATCTATATATATATATATATATATATAGGAAAAGTGTGAACTAACAGTAGGAATTCAAAAAAGATTATTAAATTTTAAAAATATATATAATTTATCACTCAAAAATTGATAGACTTTTTCACATATTATGGTTATTAATTATTAACACCTTCAATTTCATTTACAAAATCTAGAATTCTATAATAACTATCTAATTTAATCTACAAGAAGCACTTCCTTTAGTAAATCATTTTATAAATCTTTTATGATCAAGTTTGTTACTCAATATCTTGCCAAATCTCTCTTTTTTATTATTTATCATGCTCTAATAAAACTCTTTGTTCAATCATAACGATTCTAACTTCCGTCATTATTGCTTAATACTTCTGAACCAATAACTCGTAGTATTGAATCTTCGGCTGGGGCAGACCACCAAGGAAGATGAGAATGAAAATTTAGCCTGTGAAGAGGGCAAAGGTGAAATATAAAATTGGGGAGAATGTACAGAATTATTTCATTTTTTTCAAAGTCTACATTTTTTTGGTGATATTTTTCGGTGAGTTATTACAGATTATGTCTGCGAATGATGAAAGAACACTGATGTCATTCGGCTGGCTAAACATCAAGAACTTGAAATGACGTATTTTTTTAACACTTTCGAGAGATTACTTAAGCTGTTGTCAAGTTTTTATTTATTTATTTATGGCAGTGAATTGTGTTAGTGGTGTCCTGGTTCTTTTTCTTGCATTCATTCTTTCGTCAAATCATTTTTTTTTATTTCTCTCAAAAACGAATTTTCTCGCCTTGCTTCCTGCTTATATTTTGAAATTCGGCGATGCTCTCTTATTAAAAAAATGAGAAAAAAAGTCATTCAGCTATATTTTGTAACTCTTAGAAGCTTATAAAAACAAAAAAAAATTTAATCAAAATGTTTATAAACAGAAATATAATTCCTTCAAATTTCATTTTGTTCAGAAATTGGTTTCTTTCATTCGTAATTGCATAGCTTCAATTCTTTTTAAGTTATATATTTTAATGCTGTTTATAAGTTTTAAAATTAGACATACTTAAATGCTTGAACCTTCGCTTGCACGTGGAACACGAATATTCCGAGAAGAATACTATGAGGGAAAACCCTACACGAGTCACCTACAAAGAAAGATAGCGTGAAATTGAATTGGCCATGAAATGTCCATGTAGTTAAGTAATCGGCTTATCTGAGACATGGAATTATCTTTATGCAGTCGAAATAAAAAAGGTGAAATAAATTTTCTAACGATTTTATTTTATTTTTAACTTATGCATGATTCTCTGTTGTCACGTGTGTCTGTTGTGATAAGGCTTCAAATTCATTTTAAAGGACTGCTTTAAACTTAAAAGCAGTTCAAACATTATATTTGTTGATATATTGTTACGGGATGTTATCTGAAAAGTAATGTTCAGTTTTGTTTTTAACTTTTGAAGATTGTATTGTTTTTGTACAGCAGTCTGATGCTGGATGAATTTGTAGATCTCTTCCATTTTTATTTTCTTCTATTCTTTATTACTGGAAATTCCTAATTGCTTTATTTATTACTGCATTAGATCAATATCAAAATCACTAATATTATATATATCATTTTAATCCTAATTTATTTCTAAAGCCCTATCTTAATTTAGCCCATAGTAATATCATAGTAATATTCTAAAATATTCTCTTATTTCCTGAACCAATCCACTTGCTCCAATTAATTAATTCAACAGAAGCTGTGTAAAATTGCTAAAACAGCTAAACGCTGGTTACTTTCTCACACTCCATGGAAGAGATGAAAATTGCTGACCTAAACAAAATACCTTTAAAAAGATCCTTGTGTTTCCCTTGCCTATTAGGTGTCTGTCATGGAAATCCTCATTGAAAACTGATTTTAGAAGCTGTATATTATATATATATATATATATATATATATATATATATATATATATATATATATATATAGCCACTTCTCTTCAATAAATGTTTGAATATGAATAGATACTTACAAATCTTCCAAAGAAATTTCTGCAAGCAATTTTTAATCAAAAATTATTGAACAGTTATCTGGAGCTATCTAATCTTATCGCTACTGTTCAAATCTTTTTTTTAAAAAAAGAGCACTTTTCAATCCAATCAATCAAGATATGTCGAAGGAATTCCCTAACTCAATTGCTACTTTGATGGATGTTTATCTGGAAACAATCGATCTCGCCTCTGACCTTTGATTGCAATTATAAGAAAAAAAATGCTTTATTTCTCTCTCTCGGTTTCAGACGAAGTTCGGTTTAGCGTCACATTACTGCTAAATGTCAAAACACGTGGGATTGGCAAGCTTAACACTAGAGCTGCCCAATCTGTCATTTCGACAGTTTTGAGATTTCTTAACGGAATTGATACATGGTGTTAAGGTGCTTTTATGGGGAACTGTATTGGTTACTCCTGAATTTAAAGGATAATGAAACAATAACGAATAAATGCCACTTTATTAACTATCATCCACTGTATCCGTAACTTTACCATAATATACTTATTTTAAATAAATATAAAAGAAAAAAAAACGAAACACATGTACAGCAATTTGCACACCGTTTATATTGAAAGTATACAAAATTGGGATTTCAATTCCTTAACTAATTACTGCTAAAAAGTAATGGTCAAATTACATGTTCCATAAAATCCAGATAAAATAGATGCTCTGGAAACATTACAAAACATTTAGAGCATTTTTTTGCTAAACGTTATTCTTAACAAATATTTATTGCAATCGCAAAACTCTTTGTTACTAATTCTTTTAGCCATCAAATGATTGCGTTCTTTCAGAAGATTTAGGTAAGTTGGCACGATTTTGTCATGTATGGCAAAAAAATGAGCATAACCGTAATTTAGAATATTACATTGAAGCCAAATTCCAGTAATTGTAAAATTTAAATAACCAGTAAATAAATAATTTTTATCGGTGTAATATACATTGCAAGAATAAGAAAAATAATATTCATTTTTGCTGTATTTTTAAAATTTTGGTGGAAATATGTTTGTTTTGATACAGATTTTATTATCAACTCTTAGAAACCATAATGTAGACATAATTGGATTTAAAAGTTTAAAAGTACTAAGATATTAAATAAAACAGTTAAAGAAATTGGTTCTGTTTTAAAAGACAATGTTTAATGGTGATTTACTCAATAGAAACTAACTACTATATTCAACTCAAATTCAAAAAATTCAGTACAAAAGCCAAAGTAAACTTGAAACGAAACTAACTCAGCATTGGCAAAAGCGTAAAAGAGAAATAAGTTTTTAAACAGTAAAATAGGCTTAATATTTCAAGGAGGAAATTACATTGTTATAACTTAATTTTATGCTCCTTGAAAAAAAAATTTTAATTAGAGAATTAATGGTAAAGAAATGAAATTAAGCTGCATTTTTTCATTTGCTGTAATATACAAAATGTACTACATAATACTATATTTTTGGTCATATTTTATAGTCCTATAGGACTATTTTATAAAATTTCAACCTAAAATTGAACTAAAAATTGAAATTTTTTTTAAATATTCAACATTTTAAAAATTTCTTTATCTGTAAAATACTGAGATATGCAGCACCAAACTTTAAAATTTTCTTTTTTACACTATGTTCTTACATCCAAGAAACTAAAACTAGTACTCCCATTCCTTGAACATTGAAATTATTTTAATCCTTGGACTCGGTACCTAGAATACTCGGATTGTATTTTTTAAAACCAAAAATAGAAAGCAATCACAAAAGAAAAATACTGACTATATCATTTTCGACTTTGTTACTCCATTTTATGGGTTTTTAAAGCTGGAAATTTCGCAATCATTTTTCTAAGTTTTATAAATCAAGATTTAGAAATCAATTACAGAATAAATTGAGTTTACAGCTTTCATCTCAGTAAAAGGGGAGAAAAGTTGAATTCCGTGATATTATTTTCTTCTTAAAATACATATAACGAAAAAATAATGAAGAATTTCATTAAGGTTGATTAGCTGGCCATGCCAAATATAAATCATCAATAGGCCTTTCAATTCATTTTGATTACAGAATAACTAAAATCATCTAGTTAATTTCGCCCGGCGTTCTGACGTAGGGATAGAGTGCCTTACCCGTGATCTGGGGGCCCCGAGTTCGAGTCCCGGTTCCGGAATAGTTGTTCTTATTCTGTGTTCTATCTGTGAGATTTGTGAATGTGCCTCCCTGCAAAAAGGGGTTGTGCAAGGAATGTGATGAGTGAGTAGCAAATTTCGTACTCTTGGCCCTAGTTGGCGTTACTTCAAAACAAGAGACGATCATTTCGGCTTAACATCGCTGATACATTAGTGAGCGTGTCCATGGCGCCATTAGAAACGACAACAACAATTAATTTTGCGTTTATTTGATCTGAAACAGATGTCTAAAGAAAATAATGAAACGCTTCTTTACACATCATACAATTAAATTATGAACTGTCAAAATACGAGCCACAATTTTATAAATTTAATTTTTATTTTATCTAATAACTTTTATGCGTTTGGACTTCTAGATGGAAATTACTGTCTCGTATTGATTTCATTACCGAAAATTTCTCCTTGAATATCGAACAGCCATGGCCATGAACAAATTGTCACAGCTTAGAGACACCTGCGAGTTTCCAGAGTATTCTTTAAGTTGTTCTTTTTACGAGAGACAAGAATAATTGCTGATAAAAACACAATGGTAGGAACATATGTTATGATAAGTAGTTTCTTTTCTGAGAAATAATATTTTGCCGCGGAGTTAAGTTCTAAATTTCAGTTGAACTATTTTATTTTGTCAATTATTTTTGCTTTCATGGCCATTCGTGCTGTGTAAAGATAGTTAATGTAGATAGATTAATGTGAAATAATAACCAACTATTTCAACAACAAAGACGAAAATCGTGATCAATCTTTGTAATTGCCATCATCAATTTGAGCCCAAAGATCTGTAATTTCAGGTTACAGAAATAATTTCCTTATCAAACTGATTTCCACTAGCGTTATTTTAGCATTTGATATGGAGCCAATGCATATTATTGCAATTTATGTAGGTTGCTTGTTAATGAAAAGGGGAAAAATGTTCAATTGTTTCACAGAAGCTTTAACCTTTAGAGCTTCCATGTCTACGTAGGTCTTGTTTACAATTTTCTTAGTTTCTATATTATAATTTTCAACTAATGATACAATTTTGCTTCAAATAAGGTGTCATAATCTTATTTCCAAAGTATATTTAACTTTCCAAATTTTAAAAGCTAAACTAAAACCGAATTGAGATGTTTTCCTAAAAGAGAGAAACTATACCAAAAAATTATAATAATGATAAATCTATTATATTAAGCAAAACCTTATAAGATTTTTTTAATAATTATTGCTACTTAATTAATGAGTACTAGAAGACTTAATATGTTGTCTCTTTTAAGAAACTCAAAATATGGTATAAATAAAAAAAAAGTGGGGAAAAGCTTGTTAAAACATTTTGAATGTTTTCAAATTAACATCTTCATAAAGATGCATAAGTTTCTGCTGATGCAAAAATATCATTTTGAAGATAAATTATTCGGAATACATTTAAAATTAATAACGAATAATTAAATTCAATAAAAAATGTGGAAATTAATTTTTTACTTACAAAGATAGAGTTTTTCAATAATTGATAAATTATTGATTAATATTAATTTTGATATTAAATTCTTGATAAATGATTTATTGATTAGTCCTCTTTGGCAGAACAGTTATTTCAACATAATTAATGTATTTTCCTAAAAATATTTCTCAAATTTAATTTTAATAAGTACGTAGTTCGTATTATTTTAAATACCTTACACCGTTGTGTTCACTGTGATATGAATTTCCTTAATTTTCTTTCTATATACATCAAACAAAAAAACCCATATACAATAAATATGTACAACACAGAAAAGAAGAACAATGTTTTAAATTTAGCCCAATTTAAAAATATTTTTCTATTGTTTTATATTTATTGCTCTTCGTTATTATAAGATATAGATGAAACGACAAATATCTTCAAAATAATATATTAGTATTAATCAGTATATTGTTGGTATTATATATTCGTTACTTGTCTAAAAAAGAAGAAAGTTTATGTTCAAAACTTGCTGAATTCAAACCATAGACACCACCTCCCGTCATCAAAATGGAGTGATTTTGTCATAAAGCTAGCAAAAAGCAAAACAATAATTTTTTTTTGTATCAATAAGATTGATATTTCATTGATTATCGAAATAAGGAATTTACATTTTGATATGATAAAAGCTTTTAAAAGCGAATAAATATCGAAAAAAAACTTAAAAGAAAACTTTTTTTATTTATGTTGAGAACAGTTTCATTTTACATGATTTTTCAAAAATTCTAAAACATTAATATAATAATTTGATAAATGTAATAATGCAAAAAATTGAAACAGTGGTTTTTCCCCTTTATTTATCATTTCTGATTTTTTCATTAGAAAAACTAATAGATTTGGCCAACCAGTTGATATGTAGAGAACATTTCTTGTGTAAAATTTCAATTAAATTTATTATACTTAATTTTAAGCTCTTAGTTCCTTCAACAAAGTAATTTTAAACATGAAATTAAACTAAATATTAAAGTCTATTATTTTCTGATGATCTGTTAAATATGTCTCTGTAATATTATTTAATACAATCCATATGAAATTTTTTTTGAATAGAATTAAGAATTATAGCACCTTAATGCTAATAAAAATATGTCTGAGTAATATTCTTGTTTCTTTCATGGCACTGAAACTTAATGTTAAAATTTTTTTATGGTAACTTAAGATGATAGGTGAGGATTTCTTGCCTAATATTAACAAAAGAAGAAAATAATATGATTATATATTTGATGAAACAAAGAAAATTATTTGAATTTTATTGTAACAATGGATGGAAATTCCGATAATTATGCAAAAAAAATTAATTTTAAAAGTTTAGAAAATATTGCGCAATGCATATATTGATAATTTTAAAAAAGACAACTTTCCACATTTTAAATCATTTTTGTGCAACACGATTTTACAATGCTATCACCATAAAACGCAGAAATCCTACTCATTTTGTAAAATATAATAATTAAAATTTCAAAGACTAGCATTCTGAATTGTATATTCCCATTCATCTGCTTATTCTCAAAGAGTTTCTCGAGAACAATGATGGACTTAGATATATGGCTGTCTTTGTAGTGCACATTAATAGGATTCTCTTTTAATACGATTTTCAAATTTAGTTTCACATCTTAACATGTTAATAATTTATTTTAGGATTCATATTTTTTAAATATAATTTTGTGAGTAGGTATTTATTTTTATTCATCTATTGGTGATGATAACGTGTCCACTTTACAACGGAAGAAGTGGTACAATAGCTGACGAGGGTATGGATCCTCTAGCACGCTAGGACAGAAGCCTAACTCCTAGCTCATACGAAGATGACGCACTTAACACGTTCGCTTGCATAGTATCTTTTTACAGGAGGGCACATTCACTCATTTCACAGATAGAACACAGGAGTACAACCATGCCCTGGCCGGGAAACCAACTCGGGACGCCCACATCACGAGGGATATTCATCTTCTATTATTCCAGAAAGTCTGGAACTTAAAATATTACAGAAAAAAATATTCTGGCTTATAAATAATCCAATAACTAAGTGATCGTTACGAAACATATTGGAACGTACCCTAATAGTACTCGATATGATCTTAATATTATTCTGATATTTTATCATTCATAGAATAAAAAAGTTTTAAATATTTATTTGGAAATAATTAAACTACGGTTTCATAAAAACCTGCCAAGAGGCTCGAGGCTACTGCCTAAGCTGCTTAATTTGAAATACATAATTGGTTGAGCACCAATATCTATAAAATTTGCTTCATTCATCGCCGATGTAAGCAAACAACCTAACACTCATAAAGATTAATTTACGTTTATTTTCTGTAAATGTCAGAACATTGATTACGCAACATCACTTTTTAAATGTAAAACTTAGACAAACTACTATTGTGTTTCATGTTTCATTCGCTATCAGATCCTATGTCACATGATACAGATCTATTAGTCAGCATATGCCGTCAGTGTTTGCTGCAAAAAAAGTAATTCTACATCATTCTTTTTAGGAGTGGTGTAAGAGGTCAAAAGTCAGCGAAGAAGATGAGCATCATTTCATAATACACTGTTTTCAACTATTGCAGTTTATTTAATAATCCGAAAGAAATTCATCCTGAAATTGTTTCTAACTTCCTTGGGAATGATTCTTAACTCTTTATTTTACCTTAAGTGATGTGGAAACTGAAATAATTGGGGTTTTGTGTTGATTTCATTATCCCAATTACAGCCGAAAATTACAAGTCAATTGAAAGGAGTGGCGATTCTCCCACTTAGCTTATGTAATGGCGATCATACTAGTTTCTAGAAGGCGATCATGCTAGTTTCTTTATAAAAACTCGGAATTATTTTACTTTCTGATATAATATAGATTTGATTAATATTAAAAAAATAGTTCACAAAAAATAAAGGAAATACAGCTACAGATAAGATAATATAGAAAAATCAGAGTATCAGGATCATGGATTTGAAACAGCATTAAAGCAAATATTTGTTAATAGCCGCCTTTGATGACGGGCTGGATAGATGGTAATATTGCTTGTGTTTATTTTTAATTAAATATGGTATTCAAAACTTAGTGTTTAGTTTCCCTTCAAAATATAATTATTCACATTTTGAAAGTTTAAAGCCATTTTAATTTAACAGCTTTACATTTGAGCTGTTTATAGTGTATATGAATCATCTTTAAAGAAAAAAAGGGCTCTATGATATCATAGCTCCACTGTACGAGATGGTACTGCAATTTCATTATAATTCGTCATGAAAATAAAACAGATATTAAAAGGTTAAATTGATTCTTAATTTTCATTAATTGAAGAATAATTGAATAAAATTTTTAATCTTCAGAAATCGATCATTCTGACATTACCTAAAATACTCAGAACACTTTACTTTCTGTTACAATCTGGAAGTGATGAATAATAAATGAGAAAATGACTTGCATTTCAATGATGCAAGGTAACCTTTGGGTGAAAATAAAACAAATTATATATATATATATATATATATATATATATATATATATATATATATTAGATTTGGAAAAAAAATTGTACAACTATTACATAGGTGGTATTAAAAAGACAATTTATTAAAGGTTAAAATGGCTTTATAATCAGTTTTTTCTATAACAATATTTTCAACAATTATTGGAAAAAAAATTATAAAATAAGCTTGTTTGCGATGTTTAGAGGTTCAAGTCTTGATTCCTACAGTGAACAAACATTGGAAATGTGGATCTATAGTATATTAAAATTAATATCGTTGGTCACGTCTACCTGTTGGTGTGAGGTGGATGTGTGTAGAGATAGCCCTACTTCAGGAGTCAACTTTGAGCAAGATAATGCACAAATACTTTGAGCTGAAGGAGGGAAGTTTGCTATTGGTCCTCCTGGTTGTTATTTGTTATTATCATTTAGATTCGTAAATTTTATTCTCATTTGTATCAAAATTCACTCAGAAAAAACGTATATGTTCGAGAGCATTTGGAAATAATTACTACAAAGCGCAGTGGTAGACTGATAAAATTTGATGCACATAGTTAGCATTTGAAATGCATATCCGTAAGTCAGACCAGACTCTTCGACTCGTCCGTAGGCACACGGAGTAAAATATGAAACTTAATGACAGGACGCAGTAACATCAACACTGGAAGGAATTAGATTTGAGTCGTAATGGTATCACCGGTCATGGAGAACACTTCCCGTAGGAAGTGCGCCCGTCATCGATGGGAGGAGACGAACCCTCCTCCATTAGTGTACCCTCCAGGGTGGAGAGATTCACCAACATGCTGAAAGCATCTCATCCTTATTTCAAATCCCCCCCCCGGTGGGAGGGGTAAATGCATATCAGTATAAAATTTTGAATCAAATTCGATTAAATTTTCAATATCTGTTGGATTGCATTTTCGTTTGCAATCAAATGCATTAACTGAAAAAGGTTTTGATTGAAATGAACGAAATTTGGTAGGCAATATTATGACTACAATTGTAATTATATATCAAATTTTCATACCAACTTTTCGGATAAAATACACATTCGGTATACTGGTACTTATATGTTAAATGCACATCAATAATTAATCTCCAAAGATTTATAATTGTTGTTTGTTTGGGCTAAGTAATTAATAAATTTGAGTGTAAGTACCATCTTTCTTCCTTTTACTGCAAAGAATAAAATTTAAGTTAAAATAAAACAAAACGGAACTATCATGGCATTCATGCCCGTAACGAAAGTTCACATTTTTTATCCGAGAGGGAGAGCAGATAACATTTTTATTACACAGTACGTGAGAAATTTTCTGCTAGACCACTCTCGTTGGTATTTTTATGGGCATATAACAAGTTGAAAGTCTGTATAAAGAAAAGCATTCTTTAAAAATAATGTAAAGCTTTTTCTTTGAAATAAATACCGTTACTGTTATTAGATTGCATAAAATATTCATGAAATCAAACTTAGAAGATTCGCTAGCACTCAAGAATGTTTCAAGAATAGCGAATTTTATTGCCCTCCGTGTTGGGCGTAATCTTCTGACTGAGTATATTTATGTTCGCAGGGGGGCACCATAATTCACTCGTGTGAAGAAATTCGATTCGTTCCTCATGAAAGGGGCTTTCTAAGCAACTTCAACCGCAAGGACAGAAGGGCGATTGTGCAACGAATGTCAGAAAAATTCGCCCGAGAAGATGTTCTTGGCGTGTCGGAAGCGAAGACACTTTTATTTATTGCTTTTTGCTCCCCAAGTTTCATTTTTTGACAGGTCTCCATTTTATAAAAGTAATGAAGTTGAATTCTGTTCGATTTCTTTTTCTTTTTTTTTTCCTTTCACTTTATTTGAGATATATGTTCATTAACTTGATATTTTTTTAAAAATCAAAATATATTGAGAAGAAAAAAGGGGGGGGGGGAGGTTCTGGTTGAATCTGTGTCCTTGTTCTTCCAATTTCGTAGAAGGTCTTTTTGATAGGTCAATCCATCTTGTTGAGTGAAATTCAAAAGTTGAGTATGAGTGCTTAAGAGTAACAACAGACTCGAATCGCTTTTGAGAAATTGTGAGGACTTGTTGTCAAATTATTTTTTATATAAATACTTTTGATTATTTAGTTAGTATCGTGATTATTTTAATTGTTTGTATCCAAAATAGTAAAAAAGTTTCAGGAATTCTGCCGAAAGACACATTGATGCATCTTCATCTAAGTAGCTATCTTAGATCGCGATATTGCAAGATTTGCAACAGTTCAATTAAAGAATATTATTTTATTACTTATAAAATAAATAAGTTAATAAAATCTATAAAAGATTGAACTTTTATGTATTACAAAATATTAGAGTAATAGTAATGCTTTATCAACTTCATAATGTTTTGTAATGTTTCTTTTTCCCAATGCCATATTATTAAATATTTCATTTTGTAATTAGAAAGTTTATAACCTTCGTAAATATGTTTCAATTGTGTACAAAACATGAAGGCTAGAGTCATAATAGACAAAGAAAGAAACAATTTTTTACAAAAATAATGACATAAAAATTAACTTTAAAATATAAGTATATGAAAAAAATGTGAAATATGAAAATAAATTTATTAAAAGAAGAACCTTATTGCATGCATTCTCTATACTTATACCTTATCAGGCATTCGTTTAATCCTTAAATTACGAATGATTTAATGATGACTCTTTGGAATTGAAATTCTGTTAAAAAAGAATTTGAATTCCTCTTTATTTTGTAGTATAAAACTTATTGAATATGTAATATAGATATGTTGGAAAGGAATTTTAATTGACACAAGTCTCGATAATTGTGTTACGACAATGGCATGAAAATAATGTATGACATAATAAAAAAAAATTACATTAGAAAAATGTACATGTTTATCAGTTGTGATATAGGTAAGAGGATTTCTGAATAGAGGAGTGATGCGAGTTTTAATATAAATATGAATTTAGATATTTTGCAGTAGTAGGCAATGTTTATTAAGTCTCCTTTCTCTGGTCAACTTAGTTTTATATTTAAGCATAGTTTTAACATCTAATAATCTTTAAATACAAACGTTTTTTTAGTTTATTGAATTTAAAAAAAATCATTGGCTTTTATTTAGTTACTAGCCGCCTTTGGCAACCAGTCGGTTCGCCAGTATTAATGCTCGCTAAAATTTTCATATAATATTTTATGTAGCTGTGTCTCATAACAGGTTTTTCACCAAAATATTTTTAACCCAAACAAATTTTGATAATCATATAATTCATTTATAGTATTATTTTCTTCAGATGTTCTGTTCATTGCACTAATCTTTCTCTTTTTATCCGAGCAATGATTGTCCCGGAATTGATATTTTACTTAAATGGTAGAGGGAAAGGTCTAAAATTCTACGCTTTTAAAGAATAATGAGATTCAAATTTTCATAAATGTAAACACACTAAACAAATAAAGGCACAATTGGTTTTCAAGAGATGCGAAAGTTTAAAAACAGCTTCGTAAATGCCGCGCACAAAGGAAATAATGGTGACACACACACACCCTTCTTTTCTTTTTTTTCTCCTCTTTTTTTCTTCACTACTTTACTTTTTACAAACCTTTTTTTCGCATTGATAAATTTTTTTTTCTTCCCTGCCCAGACTTTATTTCGAACAGGCATAGATTAAATATTCATACAGACTAATAATAAAAGCAACTATTTTCTTTCTTTTTTAAACATTCCGTTATCTATGAATGAAAACCAACTGACTTCGCACATTTCTTTCTAAACAAATCATAATTTATTACTTCCTGCTATCTTACTCAGTTGGTGTGGGGGAAGGAAATGCAGATTTTTGGCGGGAAAGTAAGAAAAGTGTCGTTTTATCTATTTTCCTCTCAGTTTTTTAATTTTTTTCTCTCCATAAGAACCATCCTCGTGTCTTAACGAAAATATTTTTAAAAAGTTAGCCGAATCGGTCGAGCCGTTCTCTAGTTTTGCGCTTAGCAACGCATTTCGAGTTGCATTTTTATTAATATAGATTATGATTCTTGACGAATATCTATGCTTGTACTCAATATTATTGAAGCAGATGTTGGAATTATAAGTATTCCAATAATTATATTAAAGAGAGGGGACAAATATAATTTTGGCTTGAAATAAATGTTAGTGTTACCCTAATATTTTATCACTCCTTGAATAATTATTGACAACTAGTAAAATAATGTTTTTAAATTTATCTCCAGGAAATTGCTTCTTAGCCTAGTACCTTACAACTAGTTACTATTAAAAAAGACAAAACTGTCTCTTTTTTTGTCTAAAGGAATAGCTGCCATTAATAGGAGCAGTAATCACTACTTTCAGTTCTATCAGCATCGTAGGAGTTTAGGAAACTTTCTAAGCCCCATTTTGGTTTAATTGTTTCGCTTTTGGTTTAACATCGTTCTTAACAAACACTTCACCATATATGGTGTAAACTTATGTTTTCTTTTTCTTTTTGTTTCGATAAACACCTTTATTAGTTTTATTCCTCATTCAGATACACTCAGACAGCCTCTTTATAAGTTGAAAATAATGAAAGTGGGTTCATTCAACGATAGAGGTTTAGAGTTTAGTTTCATTAATGTTCTAATTTTAAGCTAAATAATATATACTTGGAATAAGTTTTTAATTTTCAACCAAGTTCCATTAAATAACATACTTGGGGTTCCACTGGTATTTTATACTCAGTCATTGATATCAAGTGCCATTTCATTCATTAACTACAGAAAAAGAAATCGATTTTTTTATGATTAATTGTAATCGAACTTTTGATGCATAGTTATACGGAAAGATCAATGCCAGAATTTAAAACAGAAGTCTACTCCATGGGAAAAATCGAAGTTAGAATGTTATGCAAAGTTTTATTTGAAGTATGTCATTTACGTTCACATTTAGCTCTGCACATGGCCGGTTATGAAGGATCGCATCTATTATTAATATTCAGAATATATTCTAGTGATATTTTTCAATGATCTATTTTGGCCTGCTGAACAATTTCAAAGAGGCTTTAATTTTCAAACACATTACATTTAGTCAAGAATCGCTGTGTAAAATCTTAGCATGATTAAACCAGACTTTAAAACAGAAGGTTAATGCGTTTGGCTCATATATTCTAATATTATTGTCTATTTAAATCATGGTTACACTTTTTCGAGGTTCAAATACGTCTGCAGTAAGTGGGATGTGTATGTTTTATATATATATATATATATATATATATATATATATATATATATA
>JAOUZG010031391.1:1493700-1518138 GCA_026289955.1 Argiope argentata
TCCCTATTTTCAAATCAGAATTTTTTTTGGAAATGCAGTATCCAATGGGAATCAATCTCCAATGCAATCCAAGGAAATGCAGTATCCAAATAAATTAAAAATTTGTAGAATACGTCATGTGGTTATGGAATATGCTCAAATTTTGAACCGAGTGAATTATTTTTAAATGGTTTAATTTCAACTTATTATTTTGATATTCGATGATTCAATGACAATGCGTTATGTTTTGTTGAAGTCCCTTTGTAGTTTAGTGTAATCTTTTATTTCTGATATTTAACCCTTAACACTCCGAAAAATAATCAGATGCAAAATTATTCACCTAACACAAAGATTTGTTTATTGCTATGAAAAATAAATATACATAAATCTTTTAAGACAAATTTCTTTGAAAAATTAATCTACATCTCTTAACCATTATGTAGGTGTTTTTAACAATTAAATTAAAAATAAATAAATAAATAAGACTTAAAAATGATGCACAATCTTGAATGGTGAGTCAGAGGCATCATCGGAGAGCAAAGAGTTAATAATTCTACAAGAATGTTTCCCGTATTTCTATAAAAATTTCCCTAAGCCTCATTTCTAAAATCTAATTCTATTAAATCCCCTTTATTTTTTTACAAAGAATATTTATTTATTTTTTCTTTTAAAAAGTTGCCATCTTGTTTACATCCTATTTTTCTTGTTATCTTATTTTTATTACTGAGTTCCTTTTCCTATCACCATAAATGAAATAAAAATTTGGATTTCTTTGTTAAACTACTATAAATCCAATTCTTAATAGCTCCCATATTCAAATCACGTTCGCCCTAAAATAATATATATGAAAAATTTCGTTATTTATCATAGAAGAGTTTCGGTTAATCTTTTCATCGCGGAAGTGCCACGTCTTCTTTTCAAACATGAAAAGACAGAAGAAGAGCTTTGTCACAGAGTATTACATCCTTTCCACAAAACTGAACAAAGAATAAAAGCAATGTTTTTTCAGTTTGACTGACAGATAAATCATAACAATTATGGTGTTTAGAACTCTAAACAGTTTTGATAGCATTTGTCACTAACATATGAATAAAAATATAACCAAAATTTTATGAAACTAGCTGAAGGATTTCGGAAAAACAGTGAAACTGACACACATATACCATATTATAAAAAAAGAATAAGATCGAAAAAAAACGACAGAAAGAAAAGTTTTATCAAAGCTGAAAATTAAATACATTATTGAAAAAAATCAGGATGCACTGCATGCATATACTGCCTTCACAAGCAATAATAGGATAAAAAATAACCGCATTAAAGCCAAAATTATTTAAAATTTTACGTTCACTGCCTTCATGAATGCTTCTTTAATATTCTGTCTCTATGAGAGATTATTAGACAAATAACGTACGAAGATCATTTCAAATATCATATTTTTCATTATTGATAACTATTAACTGTGATTTATATGTTATAATGAGATTCAGAAGTAGTCACAAAGGAATGGAAAAGTTTATGAAAGGGTCCAATTAAATATCTATTAAAAAGAAATTCATGAGTGTTCTATGCTCGCGTTGCCTTTATAAGATGTTTATTGGTTCACATTCTGGATAAAAGGTGGTACATTACATTTTGGTAGAATAATTGGAAATTTTCTACCAAATGTTTTAATAATTCCAGTAAATTTCCATATTATGTGTTTTGTCGACTGGCTCAAGAGTCTGTTAACTCCTCATCAAATGTTCAAGGAATTTAATCTTTTGAAATGCGAAAGAAGGGTTTCGAAAACAGTGACAATTCAACAAGAGTGAAAGACGGACATACATCTTGATTCTGAACTACATATTTATATAAAACATTATTGTACCACCTGTTATCACTTTTTGTGATTTTAAAATTTGATAATGTAAAATTTTGAATAATTAGATATTTTTTAAATTCAAAAATAAAATTTAACATACATTGAATTTAATTAAAATATTTTTCTATTTCAAATGTAAAGTATATTTTATGGATAGAGGTCTGTCAGAGGGGAATTGAACTACATTGATTTCAATTTAGAAATCTAAATAAGAAAATGGGGTTGTAATATTCGTTTTGTACCGTTTGTAATAACAAAAATTTATTTTTCACCAATGTATCATCTTAAATCCACCCTTACAAAACCTCACAATTTTTCCTGCCCCTTGGATTACTGCATGCCTATTTCTTGGTTCATGCAATTTATGAGTGACGGCATTCAGACATTCATGCATTGAAGGTTTTTGCACTAAAGCCAATAGATTATTGTTTCTCCAAACAAAGATTAGTTTTACAAATTTTCAATGTATTTACTAATAGGAAAAATAATTTTTTACAATTTGCAGATTTCACTTTGCGATATATACAATGCGCAAATTTTCAGCACTAAAAGATTTTTAATATTCTAAAATTTTATTTATTTTAATATTCTGTCTTTATGATAAAAAGAATTTATTCTAATTTTATGATCATTTATAAAGACACGAAAAATAAGAACAGACTAGAAACTGCAAAAAGCTATTCTAATCTCGTTTATTTCAATTGAAAACTTTCAAAATATCTATTTCATTACAAAAATTTTAGGCATCTGATAATAGCATTTTCTGTAAATTTTTAGTCATTATTTTAAGTTTGTTCAGGAAATAAAAATTTTTAAATTTTTTTAAAATTAAAATGAACTGTTTTTATTTGGATGTGAGCTGAACTACTAAGTTCAATTTAAACAGAAGTTCAGGATTTTTGTATTGAATAAAATTTAATTTTCATTTATATATAAATAATAATATGAAATAATATGAAACAATATTTAATTTTCATGTATATAATTTTAGATGCAATTATTTTGTTACATTATTTACTGATCTTGATCTTTTGTATTATGATGCTCTAGAAGCACAAATAAAGTTCCTAATTTGAAAATATTTATTTATAATAGAAATGAAAAAAAAATGAAATATATCAATAATAGAGTATGGAACCAGCAAGGTTAGGAAATTACCATGGTAAAATGATTAAACAAAATTTTAACAGATTAACTTTTCTCTAATACTGGTTAATAGGGCAGCATTTGTGCTCATCTTGCTACATATGTCAGCTTTAGAAAAGGAGACTTTTATTATATCCTTTACACTTACACAGAGTAAACGTGATTTCTTTGAAGGGCTAATTTAAGTCTATTTTTGGAGTTTTCAATCATACAAAAATTTACAAGCATTTTCGTATACATTCATATAATTTGTTTTTTACATAAACTGGGATGCTTAAAAACAAGTTATATAAAAAACAATTTTTTTAAATAAATTCCTACTTTGGATATTTGTTAATTTTTTTTATTTTAGTTACTTTTTATTAAATAATTACAATTATTTCCACTTTACAAAGAAAAAAGGGGTACTGTAGCTTCTATGGTTACTGACCCAGGAGCAACCGAATAACGATCACTTTCGACTCACTATGACCAGTGGCATAACTCTCGAAATGAAATTTGCAACCAAGTCCGAACGCTCAAGACAAAGATTCCGAATCCCACGCCTTACCAAAAAAGCTATCTGGACCTAATAATTGCAACTATTATAAAGAACTATTATTAATGTGATAAAATTAGTTTATAATTCATTAATAAAAATAATAAATTAATATTTAAAAAAAAATTATTAACATCAAATGTTATCTAATACAAGTGAAAAAAATTACTTAAACTTTATTGGATGAATAAAAGTATTTTATTAACGAATGAAAATTTGAACTATATATATATATATATATATATATATATATATATATATATATATATATATATATATATAATATAAGTAAAAAAAGGAGAATATTTCAAATAATTATTTGTAATGAATAATAGAGAAAAAAATGCATAAATAGATATAAGTTCAACTTCTTATTTTATGTAGTGGAAAGTAGGATATTTTATTGAGTAAATGAATGAATGCAATTATTTTTCTTTTCCTGAATGCAACGTAGTATTAATTTCATCCTTGCATCGGGGCATCTTCTGTAATAACGAGAGTCAATTTAGAGTTTCCCCATACTGGCCCCCTCTGAATTGAGGCTAATATTAGGGGGGAAATCATGGCCGTTCTTTCATGTTGGAAAGTAATTGAGATATAACCACATCTTTGACCCGATCTTCCCGAGTCTTATTTTAAAAATAAGAAGTGAAAACAAAAGACAAGTTATACTTTAGATTGCTACATCTTAGAATTTTCGCTGTCAATGTTCCTTCAATATTATCCTTTGAGGGTTGTTCGACTTTTCACCATGATAATTATCTGTAACATATATCAATCATTTTTGGAGCAGATTTTCCTTTTAGAAGACAAAATGTGTAGTAAATTGGTTACTTCTAAGATAAATTGTAGAAGAGAAGTGTTTATAATCCCACTGATGAAAAATTGGCCCCATATGATTTGATAGTAATTATCAGAAATGATAAATAGGAAACGATCGATGATTAAACAAATTTGTATTTATTTATGGCATCTCGGATCCAAGTTCTTAAATCCCAATTAAATGCAAGATGAAATATTAAAGCTTGGGTTTCGTTTAACTTATATCATTCTCACTGATGTGAGTGCGGTCGATCGAGCTTGTGCAGTATAAAGGATTTATGAAGATTGATGGCAGATTTTTGCGACCTTAAGAGATGAATATTATAATACTCCTCTTTTAATAATTGGGAGATTTAGTTTCATATTTTAACTCAATCAATATGTTAATATTGATTAACATATATATTGACTTTTTCATTTTTACCAACTATGTGAAAATGTATTTTTTTAAATCATTTAGTCTTTAAAATAAATATCATTGAAAAAAGGATTACAGCAACAAAAATGGTGAAAAATTAATCATAACCATTATTTTATGATTCACTTGCACAATAATAAAAACATTAAATTATTATGAAAGATTATCAATCAACAATAATTTAAATATTTTAACAAATTATTACTATACACGTTCTGTCAGGTGAATTATACTATCTCCACAAAAAGAACAATTAATATATCGATGTATTATAAAAATGATTAATAGAAATTTAATTATTTTTAGATTATAATTCATATCCACATTAGTTCTAGTGTTTCATAATTAAAAAATAATAATATTTGATTTATTTATTTGATGAATAAGCTAATAAAATTTTTAATTGCAGATCTGCTTCACTTCAATTCCCTTATGTCAAAAATTTTCAACTCCTGACAGTATTTGTTTATCAGAAGATATGTAGTATATGTATTGTTGAGATATTAGTAATAAGGATATTTGATTAATATCCTCTCCTTTTTTTGAATGAATACCAAAACCCATGTGAGTGAAAAGACATTTGTTGCATGGATGATATGTAGTGTCTCTGTTGTGATATTAGCAATGAAGATGTTCGAATGGATGTTTTTGAAGGGATATGAAAATCTATTTGAGTGAAAAAGATTAATTCTTAGCTCTAAATTTTTATTTAATTTTCTCTGAATCTTCTGATTCTGAATGCTCAGTTCTGAATAAAATTCAGATTATTCTTTTTCTTTTCTCTAAGGATTGAATTTTATTTATTTTTAAATAAGAAGGCAACTCACATACATATACAAAAAAGGATAAAGAGAATTAATTATATCAAAATTCCCCTTATTTCTACCCAAAATTTGAAAGAAATTCCGTTTATACATCCATTTTGTAAAATCATTACATAGAATGATCACATTTCTTTTACTTTTTTCAGACATTTTCTTGTGAGAGATTTCATTCATTATTACCGAGAAAATTTACACAGTATGAAAGTGCCAAACTATCAGATGACGCATCAGGAAGCATATATTCATAATTAAAAGGAGCGGATGTAAATTCTTTTAATTTAAAATAAAACTATGGTGTTTTATTTTTCTACTCTCTGAGTATTTTATGTTTCTACTTTTCTCCCGATTCTGTATTTTAGTTTATACTAAGAGAATAGAAAGAAAAAAAAACACTTTCATTACAAATAATTTCAAATATCTTTTTGAACAAGCATTTTCCAAAAAAAAATATCGAAATCTTATTCAAAGAAAAAATTCATATTCGTTTTCATCTGTTCACAAAATTGCAAAAACGCTTCAGAAGTTTCCCATAGAAGTTCTTAGAAAAACTGGGGAATGCACAAATGGAATCTATGGCAATATATAATCTATATTATTTTATTTTATTTTATATTGATTTAAATATTGTTGAAACATTGCTTTAAATCAATGAATTTGAAAATACACAGATATATTAGATTGGAGACAGTCATCTACCGAGAAAATAATGGATTTCTTTTTCCATTATTTTCAAAAGTTTCATATTGAAAGAAAATAATGGAAAGAAATCCATTATTTTCTCGGTATATGGCTGTAAAATAATAATGAATTTCTTTTTTAGCAACCTGATATCTATTGTTTTCTGAAAATTTCTGTTTCTCTGCAATAGTATTTCTAATCTTTTCAGATTATATAGTATATTCTTTACATTTAAGCAATGCAAGTAAATTTGCGAAAGGAATTTTAGATAGAGTTCTTTAAAATAAAATATATTTAAAATGATGAAAATTGACGTGACTTTCTAATGCAATGAAGCTCCACATTTTATTACGTATATAAGAAGCAGGATACTTATTTTTCTGCCTTACAATAAGAAAGTTAATAGGTTAAGCCTTAGTGATTTCATTCATACATAGATAGATAATTTTCCTTTCAATTTTTCAAATAATTTTCCAACTAAATACCAGGACTTATAGGTTTAAAAAAACAACCTTTTGAACACCTAGAACTTAAAAAACAGGAATTGATAAATAGTAATTTAAAAATAAATGCCCATTTTATAAGAATAACACAAAATACAGGATGTCAGTTGTGTGACCCAGAATTAATGACTCGCTAGAATCTCGACTGAACCCAGAAAAATGGGCTGGATGGTAGTTGCTTCTAGCGTGGACTCGCAAGACAACAAATATTGAGAAAAAATAGTTAAATTTGTATAGTTAGTAGCACGTGAAAAAATCTCTGAGGCTCCGGGTGGCACATTTATTCCATTTCTTATATTTCACCAATCGCCATTGTGAGCGTTCTGTGAAGCACAATGTAATTTTCTAACGGATAAAAGTGTTCAAACTTAATATCTCTTTTCTAATATAATTATAAATTATTTGGATATTAATTATTCTTATAAAATTCCATAAATCATTCTTATAAAATTCCATAAATTATTCTAATAAAGTTCCATAAAGTATAATTTTTTTTCTTTTTATTAATAGTTTGCAATTTTTTAAATTAATGTTTAGAAGTTTGATGAAGTGATTTATTTTTTTAAAGATTTGATATGAAAAGTGTTTATTTAGTTAACTTCACTCATATTTAGGACAATATTATAATGTAATCTTAAAAATTCCTTTATCACTTAAAACGTACTTAGTATCCTTACTTTTTTTGTAAGTATCATAGATGTTGTACTTGTAGATTTTTTATTTTATTTTTAATATAATCTGTGATAAATAATGTGCCATTGAGATAGCCTCTTCCGTTGGATATAATTTCTCTATACTGGTTTTTAATGAACCTTGTGGTGAAATGTAGATTATTAGGATCCGTGCAGGAAGCAAGTTTTCAGGAACATATGTTTTAATAACCACATTCACACACCAAACAAAAAACGAGACAAAACAAGACATTTACGAGCGCAGCTTAACAGAATGGAATCATCTCTTCTCTACTCACAACCCCAATGAACTATGGGATGCATACTTAATCACGCATCACTATCTAGTATTCAAAAGAGAAGATAAAAGTAATAATGTGACTGTTACAGCCTATGATATAACTTATATTACTACTTTAAAAGTCATACTCTACTGATAAAACTCATGTTAAATAATAGAATTCAGTACTGGCACCGGAAAAAAACCAAGTGATATCATTAAAGAGAAGTGATTTGCCTCCCATTTCATATTTTGGATAAAACAAATAAATTTGACTTTTTTATTCCTATGAGTATTTAAGTTAATGTAACTCAGATTAAGGAATGTCCGAGTTTTTTCCAAGGTAATAAAAATTCTTTATTCCTCCTTTAAAAGAGCCACTAAGGGTCTATGCATTTAAGGGGTTGATAAAAGCAGCCGAACTCTATTTAGCTTTTGTATATTAAACAAAGTAACATCGGATATTCTTTGAAAATCGTCCTTCATCTCATCTTGGTGAGCCTCTCTGAGAAACAAAGCACTCGCCTAGGGTCTTCAATTACTTTCACTTAAACATATGAAATTTCGTAGCGATAATCTGACAGTTTTGGTGTCCGTTTAATTTAGTTGTGTTTTCAGTATCGTTATAACAAAAGATTATATTTGTAAATGTTTGAAATAGTGTTATGACATAAACCTCCTCATTCTGTTGTCTTAATGCGTCATTTCATTTTATAATGCTTTATAATCAGAAGTTATAGATAAAAATTAATAATTTTGAATTTTTCTGGTGGTCTTTAGTATTTGTACTACTTGATGCGGAAATTTGCAGATACTGCACCATTTAAGTACTTATATCCTAATTACTTACAAATGAATTTACAAAACTTAATGATTTGCAAATATCTCGTTCTTAATCGTTATTTGCTTTTCCCTCTTTTATCTTTATATGCATGATTTTTAAATGAATTGATGATGAATAATGAGAGTAAATATGAACTGTAAGTCCAGTTTAAGAGGCAGTCTTATCTTTTAAAGAATCAATATCAAGTAATTTACTCTCTTTCTCTCTCTCTCTCTCTATCAAAATACCAGTTATTTACTCTTTTTTTTAAATTTTTTTTAATTACACTTAATTGTCACATGTGTTATCGTAATTTCTGAATTTTACACTTTCTAAATATCTCTTGAAAAGTAAGAATTCAGCAATAACACAGGAACACCAAAAGAAGAAAAAAAACGTATCTTTTTCTGAACTTCCAATAAATAGGTCACAATGATTAGTGTTCATCATTCATTATTCCAAGCACAAAAGAAAGGGAAATCTTAACTCTTTCATGGCGATATCACACGAAGTTAAAAGTACTGATAAAAATTCCAGTTGAATTTTTTTTAAAAAAAACTTTGATATGTCTTTTGATAAGAAGTTTTTCTTTCCATCTCAAATTTATTAACCACACAGTAGCTTCAATTACCTTAGAGGAATATTGCACAATTATAAAATGAAGTTGAAACTTTCTTGCGAAGTAGATATTCGACTGGTCTGTCAAAGTCGTAAATTGGAGTCTAATCAAGGTAACATCAGTCCTCTGATATATATCTTCATGAAATATGTGGAGACATTTAAGTCATAAAAGAGAGATGATGTGAAGATTCAATCAGTATATTTCGCACTGACTTGCAAGAGAGAAGCAATTTTTGCCTTTAGCAAAATTATCATCAACCAAAAATTTTATCTGCGTTTTTAAGGTAGTAGATCGTTTGCACTCTTATAAAATTCTCATAAATTGATCCTTATACTAAAATGATTAATTTTTTACAATTTCATAATCCTTTGTTTACGTCACTAACTGTCAGCTGAAGATGTTCATCATTACTTAGATTTGAAATGAAGCATGACGTTAAATATCATTAAAGATTTAAAGCCTTCAACAAAATGTAATAGAATCCACGATGCAATGATTTTTCTTTTCCTCTCTAACTCATCACCTTTCATACTTAAGGAGTCATACGAATAATAATTTGTAGCTTAGTAGCTTTATAAACGAAATTTCTATAATAAAAAACGTTGCAATTTGGTACGAAAATTTCATTTTACAACTTGGTAAAAAAATTAAAGGAATTCGTGCAATTATTTATTTATGTGCTATCTATTTCATTCTAATATAAACTTTTAAGAATAAAAAGATTACTTTTGGAAAGTCCATTTTCATTAAGTGCAACTACAATGCACGTTTTTGCATGTTATCATATTGTTACTTTTTTTATCAATTGCAATTTATTTCTACATCAATTTACAATTTCACAAAATACATTATTACATTAATGAAAATTCAACTATTATAAATTCTTATCATTAAATAATATTACATAAACATTAAACATTATTACATTCTCTTAACTTGAGAGAGAATATGGTTCTCTCACATGATTTTTGTATAATCTTTAAGAAAACAAGGGTTACTTTTTTATTTCTTGATTTTAGAATTTTTGTGATTTTTGAATTTAAAAAATTATAAAAAGCATTTTTTTAAAAACTGAAAAATTAGAAAATAGAACCCTTGACACTGCTTATTATTTAAAAAAAAATCATTGTACTAAAGAAAAGTAATTGTTTTAATTTGAAATCTGTGGAAGTCCATGGATACTTATTTTAAGAAATTAAATAACTTCATTTATTATCTTAAGTTAAATTTATAAAACTAAACTGAATAATAAAAATTCAAAAAAGTAAAGAAATGCACACCATTTTATGAAAGCATATAAATAGTAAAAAAAAATTTTACTCATTATTTAGAAACAAGTATTACTCTATTTAATTTAATTTTGAATTGAAAAGTATCAAAATTTCTTAGTACTTATTTTTGTTGTTGTTGTTAAATAATTTTATCAATACTTACAATCAATACTTAATCCCACAAAGATAGCCGCTCCTTCCTGTTTGTAAGGTTAAAGTTAGGGTATGTTGCCCTCAGTTCGAACCCTGATTTTGCTCCCTCAAAGGTTTAGTTATGGTCTAAGCCTGATGCTGCACCCCTCCCCCCTAAGAGGCCGTTTAAAGATTTTCTATTGATCATCTGATGGCAATTGGTAATTATAATGTTAATTTCCAAATGTCCCATTTAATGCTTTAAAATGGAAGTAAAAGATTGGTAAAATTAATATCTTTAAAAGATAAACTATATAGAAAAAAGAAATTAACTTTTTAACTAAAAGTTGATAATTTTGAAAGCCATATATGACGGACAATCCTTATATACAAATTGAAATTGTAATAGTTGAACAAATCTTTCTAAATAAGATAATGTTTTTTTATTTTGTGTAATCAACCTTTCCTAATCCTGTAAAATTTGTAATAAAGTATTATGTTAGGGACAGATTCTCCCCTTATGATATTTTCCTATAAAATAAATAAAATACTCCGATGCCGGAAGTGCAAAGTGTTAAGAATTCAATATGCGCATTTAAAAACATTTCACTGGCCATTCTTTTCTGATACCCAGACCCCTTAGTCGTCAGTCACATCTGTCTCGCTATAAAATACTTCAGTTGACTTATTAACAGATTTGTTGCCGGTTAATGAAACGAAAAGTTATGTTACGACATCCAGTGCTCTGAATCTATGCTGAATAGGATGAACATTTCCGTGTTCCACACACCTCGAGGTCTTGAATACGATCGTCGATCAGCGAGATCCCCCAACCCCCCTATCCTTTCTGAAGAATGGTCGAACTCGATGAAAAGCACTTTATGCAATCGAATCACGTACAATTTCCTTTCAAAGGACCTTATAAAGTATACGCAGGTCGTTCGATAGTTGTTTCCCTAAAGCGACAACAATAATTGGGAAGCTTCAAGTCAAATGCTGCTGTTAACAAATAGTAGTTCCGTTCATAAAATCCTCTTTATTCTTGAAAGTGGGATGTTTGATGTAGCACTAATATGTTACAAAAATCTTGCTCTTTTTAATAGAAATTAGAAAATAATTTTCACACTAAGTAATAATTATTTAATTATCTTGTTTATTAAGTATATATGCAGGAAATACTGTAAACATATGATATACTGGTTCAAGTCAATGACCTGGCATAGAAGAAGCGCGTCTTCCTCGTGATCTGGTCGTCCAGGTTTGGGCATGGTTCTTCTTCTGTGTTCTACCTATGAGTTGCGTGAATGTGCTCCCTGTAAAAAGGAGCTTTGCAAACGAATGTGCTAAGTATGTCATATTAACATTAACTAGAAATCAGACTTCAGCTCTCAGGTGCTCAGGGGTCCATACCTTCAGAAGCTACTGCACCCCATCTTTTCGTTGTAAAGCTGACACGAGGTCATAGCCATCATGAATGGTTCTTGAATCAACTGTATTTAACCACTTAATTGTTTTATTTACTTTACCATCTGATAAGATGACTCCTTCTGTTTTGGGAATATTTTCTTACTTTGATTCAAATGGAAATCCATCAAATACTTGACTTATCTATGTATTCAAAGTAATTTTAATATTGAATTATAATCTTTATGAATGCTTTTTTTTGCTCACAGTTATCAAAATTCGATAAATAGATGCACGTACGACATACGGGCAAAACATTTAAGCGGTTAAAGTACAGTATTTTCCTGAAGATTGTTGGTCTATTTTCACCTTTCGAAAATGCCTGCCAAGCAAGTTCTGTCGAAGCAACAGCGAGTTTTAAGCAGAAAGGAAGGGTATTTTTTGTCCAACTAGGGTCAAGCATAAGACTTAGCTACAAACTCATTACAGCCCTTTTTACAGGGGGATATATTCATACACCTTACAGATAGAACACAGAAGTACAACCATGCTCGAACCCGGGACGCCCAGTTCTCGGGGAAGACGCGCTACCTCTATGCCACAGCGCTGGCACGAAGAAATGTTCTTAGAGTTCCATGAGTGGAAAAAACAAAGCAAGAATCCCCCTCCCAGTGCCAGAAATATTAATTCTAGCGAAAACTTAATGGTGATTATGAAAGATAGCCTTTAGAAATTTAAATTTAGATTATATGTGTAAAAGTAAAAATATTTAGGCCCATTCAGTCACTAGATGTCTGGATATAAAAACTGGTATCATTAGTGGATAGAATTTTGTTATAATTAAGTAGACAAAATAAAATAAGATGAAAAATTTCAATTCAGCTGTATCTCTTTTCCTTATTTACATTACTACTAATATCTACATGATGTAATTATGAACATTTAATTTACATAATGTAATTTGAAGAAGAATATAAGGTCTCCCCAGAAAATCTATAATATGGAAGGGTATCATGAGTCTTAATGTTGAAAACCACTGCCTATTATGAAATCTGCATTATAAAATATTGATAATATTTACTATTCATAAAAGATTGATAAAAAAAAATTGTTTAAACTGATTTGAAAACTTGTAAAAACTCTTAGACTATCATCATGCATTGTATACAACAACACTAAAAAATAGAAAATATCATATTGTGGATTTTTTTGGAGGATGATGAAGCTCATAGGCCTGAGAAATTATCCGAGTTCTCAAAAATTTCGCTCAAAGCTAAAAAGATGAGTTTTGAAATTGGATCCAGGGTGAGATATGAATCAAAATAGCTTAAGGTTATAACTACAGATTGCGACAACGTTAAACTGGTTTGCCGGTATATTGCGAATTTTTTACCTCAAATTACAACTTATAATTTGGTAAATTGAGAGCCAAATTGCTTCGACATCTGCAATTATATTGTCTAAGAAAAAGAAAATTTATTAATTAAGACAATACAACATGATAACTCAACTCTTATAGGAAAAAATATGTCAAAAAATATTAATGAAATCGAGTAGACATTAAGAGAAATTATAGGTGGGAAATATAATTAAAAATTGTGGAATTTCTTAATAATTATTGAACCAACGAGTGTAGAATCTACAAGTTCATTTTCTACTTCAAGAGTTTACATAACTATCATTATATTAGTTCTTGATGTTTTACTCATGTAATTAAAATATTTGTTAGATTATAATAATTATTACTGATTTTTTTTTCAAGCTGTCTAAGAACATGAGATCGTATGCTCAAACTTTATGTGAATAAAAAGATAAGAAACATTTATTACAGAATGCAACAAATTTAATTTAGTTTATTTCTTTGGTAAAATGTTGAAAATTTAGTTAGATAGTGTCGCTTGCATGATTAATGATTGTTAAAATATGTTAATAAATACATAAATGCTCAATTATTTGTTTTACAATTCTTTCATTGGGAAAATAATCTTTTGTGATTTAAATTAATTATATTAATTATATATGACTACTTATAATCTTTTCCGAATTTTTCAATTTATGTACAATTCACAGAATACAATTCATTTTTCATATATTTTTGCTACATATATGAGGCTGAATCCTTCTGACCTGGTCAGATGACGTAGACATAACTCCATCTAATATTCGCCATGCCATGTTCCCACCAAGAAGACTATTTTATTGTCTATACAGTCCTCCCTGGTAAGGAAATTGAGAATGAGAAGCTTCCCTCATGGCGGTTGGTTCTTACCACCCTGGATGATACATTAAAAAGGTGGGGATCTGGCTCCTTTTTTGACGGGGCGAATTCCCTTTGAGAAGACTTGTATCGTGATCGGTAATGGCCTTTAGGACTCAACCATAGTTATTGCCAGCGTTATTTTGTCCGGTCATTCAGTTATTTTATCCGTGTGCCTTCGGGTGGGTCAGAGAGTCACTGATATGAATAGTAGTCTACAGATTGAAATCAATATCTATAGGATTTTGAACGTATTACTCTTCAGTTCCGAAACTTAGGTACTAAAATGTGTTTTGGAAAATTGAATAAAAAAAACATATTGTATAACCAGATACTTATGTTACTACAATTAGTTTTGGAAAAATTAGTTAGCATCAAATCTTTATTAGCATATCAATTAGTTAGCATCAAAATCTTTAAAAAAATTGTGTTTTGAGTTTTTTTAGATTATATATGTTAAAAAATATTTTAAAGCAGCGATAAGATTATTTTAATGGGGGACATCTTTATTTTGTACCTCAAGTAGCGGAGGAAGAAACAATTTGAACAAACACTTTCTCTAAAGGTTTCGTATTATCAGAAAAACTTTTGATTCTCGACGGCATATTTATAATGCACCTGGCCGGCATGCATGGTAGATCTTTGATAAAATCAGTTTCAAAACTGAGTTTCATCAGTTCAAAATCAGTTACCACCAGACCACCGTTCATATTTTGAAACTGCAACCCATTTCACAATCGTGAACAAATAAGTATGGGTGTTTTTCAAACTTATTGAGAAAAAAAATCATTTATCACTATATAACTAGATTAATTTTGACTTATCTACCCACTTTATTTGACAGAAATAAGAGAAGGAAACTTTAAGTCATCATAAGAAGATAAAAGCACCGATAGACTGACAAGCGTGTCATTAACAGGAAACAGAAGAGTGCTACAGCACTTGATGACGCTGTAATCATCCACTTCAAACTCTTCTTTTCCTTTTATAAGTCATATCGACAGTTGCTTAATTGAAGTTTTATCGTCGATACCTTAAAAGTACCCGTATAACATGTCGCCAAAGGCACTAATTCCTAACCGTTACAGTTTATTTCTTTTTTCGAATAATGTGAGGCAAGGGTTTCCTCAAGTCGGCGGAATAAAGTAACATGACCAGAATTTGTTTCGCAAGTGTAGAGGAAGTCAGGAAGACGAAATGATGGGGGTAGCGATTTTGCCAAGTGGTTGCGTTACTCGGCAAAAGTTTGTAGCTTAAAAAAAATTGGGGATTTTGAACTGTATCTTGTTACGATAAGATCTCAATAGTTACAGGTTCTATGAGCTCAAGGACAGGCAGCAATCTCTAGTCCTTAGCTACCGGTTAAATTTGTCACAGCAATTTCATATCCAACAGCACAAAGCCCAATAAGTTATTAATTTACAATTACAAAACGATTAAAATACCGATGAGAATTTTATATTCATTACTTTAGAACAAGAATGAATTTTTTATATTTCAAATGTATTAATTTCCTTACTAATTTAATCTTGCTTATTAGATAAAGTTTCAAATAACTTAATCATATAATACTTTAGAACAAGAATATTTCAAAAAACTCCAAAATATGTATTGTTAAAAATTATTTAAATAATAAAATATTATAGTGGAGAAAGAAAACAACTATATTTTAAAATCAAACACAAGAGTTTATTTTTTCGGTTGAACTCGCTTTGATCTCTACTATAGTGTTTGACTTCTTCTATCAAATTATTTCTACATTATTTTATGGTTGATATTTCGTCACTTCTCTTTGGTAGTATTACAAAGTTGATTATTTTTTTCTATGTAAAATAAAATTTTTGATTCAAATTTCACAATTAGTTTTTGATGGTATTAACCACTTCGCATACAATGACGTGCCTGACACGCGCATCGAATTACTGAATTTTTTTTCAAGTCGGCAATTAAGCCACAGAATTAAGTATTTAAATACGAAAAAATCAATATGAAACGATTATCCCAAATGATCCATATATTATTTTAAAAAATCAAATTAATAATAAATGACCAAAATGGGATCAGTTATCTAATTAGAAAGTTAAATAAATTCGTATGCCAAGTGGTTAAGTTCTGGGTCTGAATCAAATTCCTTAATATAGCTTTTTTCAGCAATAACGTTTTGATTGTGTCATGGCTCATTATCTTGCTGAAAAGTATACCAACAAGCCAAATGCAAATTTATGGTACAATATTTCAGATTATGGGATACTATACCTTTGTATATAATTAAAATCAGTTTAAAATCTATCGCCATAATTTTGTAAACATGCTTATAGAAAAGTCATCTCCATCACTCATGTCCATAAATTAAGTATAATGCAAATTCAGGAAAAGAAAGAGTCAGAAACAAAACAAATGTGACCTATTTGTAAAACTTATTTATTAAACAAAAGGTAAAAAGCAAAAAAAGTGCTTTATGTTTGATATCATAAATAAAAACTGCGAATTTTTATCCTCTGGTGCAAATTTTAAAAAAACACCTTATTTACAAAAAACAGTATCACATGGTTGGTATGATGGCTAATACATAGTATGTATTTCAGAAGATGCAATATAGTCCTTACAACGCCTAAGACTACTGAATATCAAATAATCAGAATCAGATCTTACGGAATATTACACCACCCATCAAGCAATGCCCTCCGAAGTGGACATGTAGGAAGTGGTTGACGGGCTGCAACTCATCAGGCAAGCATGTACCACACATGTTTTACTGGATTCAAGTCAGGTAAGAATATTGGCTACTCCATACGGGTGATATACTCCCATCGAAGGCATTCGTTTACGATGTTTGCATGGCGAGGACGTGTGTTGTCATCCATGAATACGAATATTCTGCGTTCAAGGCACCATGAAACAAATGTACATGTTCCAAAATGACGTCCCGATAGATTTGGCATGTCGTGGTTCCAATTTGAACATGCAGGGCAATTCATTTGAGCATTCAACCCAGAATAATTCCTCCTCAAACGAGCAATCCTACACCACCATAACGGTGTCGTTCAATGATATTCTCTTGAAGGTAATGAGTGCCTGTCGCTCTACATATGAAATTCCGGTTAGAATCAGAGTGAAAGCTAAACCGCGACTCGTCAGAGAGAATCACACAAGCCCATTGCTGCGATGTCCACACTGTATCCTCTCTTCTAAAGGTTAACCGCAGACGACGGTGAGTTGCAGTAAGCTTTAACACACCTGACAGGTCCAGCACATAGACCAATACAGACCTCAGTAGCTTATAGACCAATCTACCCTAAGAGTCTACCTTGAAACTTTCGTACCATTGACTGAAGAAACTTGACGAGACAGGTCTGATGCGGTTCTCCGACTGTTTCTTTTGGAAGCAATGGACAAATACCGCTCTTCATTCGACGTTGAAACTCGCGGGCGATATGTGGGTAACGTCTACTCACATTAACATCATTTTAGAATCAATGCCAAAGCCTTGAGATGATACTCTGGAAGAAATCGTTTCTCGATACTTCCATCTGGATGCGCCCACATTCCAGGCGACCAATAATTCTACCACATAAGAAAATACGGAAATGCATCCTTTGTGTCATATCTATGCGATTATTGTATTGAAAGGCTTATAAAGTGCTTGCATTTTTTTTTTACTTCTTTACCTGTATTCCGTATACATCACTCTCTTAGACTCTAGTCATTATGACGTACTATCGGTGTCATCTAGCGGCTTCCTGAAATTTGCATATGCGTTTTGAAGATGTATGTAGTCATTTAACGGGTGATATCTACGTATTCTATGTAACGGATGATATCTATGTATTTTAGAATTCGATTTCTGCTTGACCCTGAATTATCCTCAATTTACGGACATGGATGTATTTCAGCCCTAGATTTTTTGACTGTAGTTTAGTGAGATTTTGTAAGATCTTATCCTGATGTGTTGCTTCATCATTTTATGTCCTTCTAATCCAAAAAGTTTCGCCTGATCGTAAGTTAATGTTCTGAAATTGTAAATCATTTGAAGAGTTAAGTTGCAAAGGTCAAACGGTTCACCATAATTTGTTTCGAAAGAATTGTTTTTCTTTCTTACTTTATTTTTTGTATACAGATGGTTAACTCTGTAGTATTGATTCAATGGTGAACTGTTGGAGTTGATTGATCTAATTTCATGTCTTCCTTGACGATACATCTTTCTTTGTGTGTGTGTGTGTGTGTGTGTCCTGTAATCCTACAATCTTCGGATCTTTCGTTGCGTTCAATTTTCGTTTTCTAACTCTCCGCATTTTCCATCAATTCTATTATTTCATATTTTTTCACATATAATGCATAGTACTTAAATAAATTTTGTAAAATTACTCATCTTCATAAAAGAACAATAATTTGTATAGGTTTTCATAGAACACTCCATTCTCGTATTTTCATTGATGACGTTATGAAAAATTATACAGGTGAATATACTGTTTCGATGACGACAAATAAATATCAAAAATATGAATGAGATAAAATTTCTAAAATTTGCCGAAATGAAATTAAAAACCAATTCTCTCTCCCATAAATAAAATTTTCGTCATCAGCCTTTCGAAAAACTATGATTAACTAAAATATGTTACCTAAAACAATAATTATAAAAACTAATGATATTACAAGAAATAACTAACATTAATTCTTATTTACGAAAAATTCAATAAGATTCTAGAAAATGATAAGCAAAAAAGTTATCTGTTTCACAAAAGTTTTTGATACCAGTAATAAATTGTTATCTCCCATATTTATATCAGATTGTATATTCCAAACATTTTAAAAGGCTCAAAAAGATATTTAATTGTATCTTTTAGTAAAGAATTCATTAAACAATATTATTGTATTACTATATATTTTTATATTTTTATTGCACCAGTTTTTAATTTTAAAAAAATGCTACAACATACAAAAAGGTTTTTAAAAAATCTAGCTTCTAAGTCTCAGTTGTACTATGAGAGTTTCATGTTTGTAATAAACGCCAAATATTTTCGTAATATAGGGTTTCGCAAGATAGGTTTTTACCGTAACAAAGGAATGTCATGAATAGGAAGAACTATAGCGGGTTTTTTTTTTCACAGATAAGGTCTAAGCACCTAAAGGTCATACAGTTTATCTGGACATCCATTTGGTTTGCGAAATCAGAAAAACGCAAGCTATTTTTCAAATACTTCTATTTGCTCACACTTCCACTATATATATATCTTGTCCAAATTTTCAATTGTTAATAAAATATTTTTTATTCATCCAATCAAATTCGAGTAATTTTTTTAAAACTTGCAGTGGATGACATTTGATGTTACAGTTTTTTCAAGTATTAATTCATTAATTTGTTATTAATTAATTAAAACTAGTTTTTTCTCAAAACTTTTCATTTACTCGTCTCTAAATAAAAAACGAGTTAGTTTTCCCTCCACACTAATGAGGTTAAACTTAACATGCGTTCGGCCGATTATTTTAAACTATTCTGTTTATTTTCCTAATGTTTGATGCATTTAAAATTAAACACTGTTAGTTAATCAATTTTTCAAATTCATTTTGAAGTATTTTTGAATTGAAAAAATTCACAATTAAGAAAATTAGAAACTTCTAATCTGCATTGCGTTACACCATCTTATGTAAAAAATTCACGCATTTTGTGTTGTCCCAATTGACTTTGAAAATTCAATACTATAATATATTCAATACTATAATTTTTTGATCTATTATTTATAACAATTGTAATTGTTAGGCCGGGATAACCTGGTTGGTAGAGCGTTGGATTCGCATCCCTTGGGGTGCGAGTTCGAACCTGCCAGCCGAAGGCTCTCCGTGTGTGGTGGACGTTAAATCTATATTATGTTATATATGGTCGCTACGTTCACCATGTGCAGAGTAATACCACTGGGGACAAGGTCATAGGTGATCGTTCTCTGTTTCAGACTAAATTACGATCTGTGGATACATGAATGAAGTCCGCCCCTTAAACGGGTTTGAGACGTATGGAATCTAGAAGTCAGACTTTTGCCCTTGGGTGCTCAGGGGTTCCTACTCTCAGAGGCTACTGCACTCCTCCTTCCGTTGTAAAACGGAACACGAGAACAACAACAATATTTGCATTTATTTAATAAAAAGTAAGTAAAATAACATTTTTCCTGACTTCCTAAATTTTTTCAAATAAACTAAGTAGGAAGTGGGTTTTTTAAAAACTTCTTATTTATATTACTTGCTCATTACTAAGTTTTATCTTTTTTATGTCAGAGCAATTTTTTCATTCTGAAGAACAACAATAATTATAATTTACGACAAAAATAAAATTTTAATTAACGACATGCTTTTTATATCAACAGTTTTCAGATAGATAGTTATAATTATTTATTTACGGACTAGGTAATTTTCAGTTATTTAAAGTATAGATACTAACAGTTCTGTTTAGATACTTATAAAATCAAAGTTATATTTAGATATTTGAATTTTCACTCATATTTAGTTATTTATAAATTTAAAATTAAATGGATTTTCTGAAAATTACCAGAGATAGACATTTGTATACCTGGAAAGGCTGAAAATTTAAAGAATATAGTTCATAATAATAAAAATCATTAATTTTCAATTATTCAAATTTCCGGTTTGAAGATTATTTTTTTCAATTTTACACATTTTTATAAACATTTTATTTTTAGACACATTCTTCATTTCTTTAGTTTGTAGATATAAATCCTGTGTATTGCGAATACATTAAAATCATGTATTTCAATACAAATTTTTGTTTCTTTAAATGAAATTTAAAAAAAAAGTGGAAATAAATGAATGAAATACAAAATATTATGGCATGAAGATCATTATTTTTAAAAAAAAATAATTTCCTATTCAGGAAAAATTGCATATAAAATTTTGGAGTATGAAAATTGAATACGTATTAAGCTATTAAGAGATATAATTTGTATGATTTTCATTTTTCAGGTTCCGAAGTATTATGAAAAAATAATAATTTGAAAAAAAAAACTTTTAATTATAGAAACTATTAAAAATTAACTGTTTAGTATTAAGAATATTTAACATACAAGTTTTTATAAATATTTGATGTTATAATTTAATTAAATAATTTTTTAAAAAATAAATAATATCCTAATTAATAGCAATTATTTGTTCATAATTATACCATTTATTTTTCTATAATTACCAACATTTTTTTCAATATTTAATTTTTCAACAATTATCAATTTTTTCCAAAATTAATGCTGATTATTTTTACTATTAAAATTTTGAATTATAAAAATTATAAAAGTTCCATTTTTGATCCATGTAATTATTACTTTTTTCAAAGCTTTTAACAGTTTTTCAACATTGAACCGATATATTTCATATATCGGTTCCCTTATTATTTATAATTTAGATTGATGATAATTCATTGCAATAAAAAATAGAATAGAATAAATTTTTATTACCTCTCATGCACAACAGTTATATAAATAGAAATGCTGTAGATTAGTTGTTAATAGTGTGCATGAAAAGTTATAAGTCATTAAAATGTTTATTATATATTTTTCCCCCGAAATTCAAAATATGAACAAAAATATTTATAAAATATTACTGAAATTTCTTTTCATTGTAAATTACTGTCATCCCTGCCAATTTTGTGTTTCTACAAAGGAATAGAAAAATCGGAACTAACTGGAATGATAGATTTTATCACGAATATATTTTTTATATTAGAAAGTTAGACTGCATCTCATTTTGGAAGTAATACCCCTCGTAGACATGTATTCGTTTTATGCTGGCGTCCTGGCATGGGGGTAGCACGTCTTCCCCGAGAGTTGGGAGTTCCGGTTTGGGCATGATTGCTCTTCTGTGTTCTATCTGTAAGGTGTATGGATGAGCCCCCCTTATAAAAAGGGGCTGTGCAAGCGACTGTGGTGAGTTCCTAGCTAAATCGTACACTTGGCACTACTTCAAAAAAGAGACGCTCTTTTAGGCTTAAAACTCGCTGATGCCTCACCGAAGCTTGTCCAGACATGTGTTACTAATAACATCAACAAAAACATTCGTTTTATTATTATTTATTATTATAAAACCATCAAAATAGTGTAGTCTTTGAAAAGAAGGGTTTAACATCGAAGAAGTGTAAGAAGCATTATGAGTATTTTTTTATAATAAAACCTTTAACATTGAGGTCAAAGTATTTTAAATTTATTTGATTTTGAGTTATCAGTGTTGGAATAGAAAACAAATAGTTAAGAAATTGCAGAAATTAAAGAGATAGTAGAATGTCAGCTAATCTGACATCATTAAAAGTTATTGTTTTATTTTTTAAAGTGACGTAATAATCTTTATTTCTTTGACAAAAAACTAAAAATATAAATAAAAAAAGGATAATCATATATTAACGTGAAAGTCTAATTTTTAACGCTGAAATAAATGTAAATATCATTTGAGAATTTTTGATATTACCACTGATATATTTTAATTTTTAAAAAATCATCCTATGATAAACTTTAGATACAGTTTACATTAACAATGAATACACTAAATATGTTGATAAAATCTACAAATAATTAAGGCAAGAACATTTTAATAATTTAAGTGCATCATAAGATATAGAGTCAATCGAGCAACATTAATAAAAAGAGGTAAAAATTTATGTTGCGAAATCTGAATATCTACTACATTAAAAATATATAAGGTATTTGAATATTAAATGTATTTAGAAAACTTAGAAACCCATTATGGATTTGAAAAGGTTGAATATACTCAATATTGAACGGTTAAAATTTTAAAAACCGAATATAATTAATGGTATAATTAATACAGATAATTAATAGATATTGAAAGTTTGATAATCAGCATTTGATACTTCTTGAATATTACAATTTTACTTATTATAATTTTGATGTATTATATTAATTTTTATATTATTTATTAAATTAATTTACTTAAATATTTGATATAATAATAATCATTTTGTTAAAAAACCTAAAAATATGTAAAAAACATACAGGTAGCTAAGCGTTATTAATTGCCTTAGATTTCAGCAAAGATTTCTGCAACGTAAATAGAAACTGCATTTCCGTAATTGAATCCGCTTTTTAATTAATGTTTAACCCGCGAGGGCATGAACTGACGAAAGCTGCAACCACCTGGCATAAAAATATGAAATCTCATCCACTGCATTTTTTTCTTCTTGAACCTGCACCCATCACAGGGCCCCACGCCAAGTAACAAATCGTAGCGCAGCTGATTTTTCGATAAGAGGAAAAGTAGTTGCGAAGTCATGAAAGTCCTACTGCGATATCTGGCCCATGGGTTGCAGAAAGTGAAAAGTTCACTCAACTACAAAGGAAAAAAATGCAGGATCAAGGTCATTTTACGAATCGTCTGACGAGCAAAAGAAGGTCAAACAGGGCAACGGTTTATTGCTCATATATCCCGTTCAACATATAATTCGTGTGGAATATCTTTTAAGGCTAACTAAGGGTCAATTGGTCCTATTTCTCAATTTCGAACAAAAGATTCGATACGAAATGAAGGGCACTGGTTGGTCTTTAAACACTTTTATCCGTGATGATCATCTATTGATGATAAACGGGCTCCCTAATTTTTAATGATACATAAGTTACAATCACGCGAATAATATTATATGTATTATTGATAATGCGTGACATAATACCTTATTATGAAGCAAACATTCGACAGTTTAAACGGTTTTAACAAGGAAATAAAACAAAAAGCACTTGTTTGCGAAATATTTTGTTTCAATTGGCAAACAGCATGAATTTTTTGAGGGTAAGCGATTTCACTTTTATTGACTATGAGTCAAAAAAAAATTCATAGTTTTGTACAAATGTGATGAACAAAATATAACTTTGCTTATTTTGTTGAAATACACAAAAAAATTTATTAAGCTTGATCAGTTTAAAGTTTAAAATTATTCAAGCTTAAAAATATTTAAACTCGGACTATAATAAATTTTACTTGATAAATGAAATGAATGCTTAGATGTATAATTTTTATTCAATTGTGAATTCTTGATCAAAATATACATCTGTAGTTGAACATTATTCTTTATTATATTTTTAATTATATTTTTTTATTTATAATTTTAAAGATTATTAAAAGAATCATATATTCTAATCACATAGCATTTAAAATCAAATGCTCCTATAAAAAATTTGGTTATATTATATATATATATATATATATATA